>CM038221.1:135422297-135916079 GCA_021442155.1 Cymbidium sinense | reverse complement strand
TAAGTGGAAGAATTAAAAATACTACTTTGTGAATTTAGGGATTGCTTTGCTTGGACATATGCAGAGATGCTAGACTTATCCCCTAATGTGGTGGTTCACAAATTAGCAATCAAATCAGATGCATCACCAATCAAGCAAGCTTCCAGGCAAATAAGATTGAAAATTCAAGAACATGTGATTGCAAAAACCAAGAAACTCATTGAAGCTGGTTTCATTCGAGAAGGGAAATATCTTTGGACTAATATTGTCCTAGTGAAGAAGAAGAATAGTCAGATTCATATCTGCATCAACTTTAGGGACTTAAATAAAGCATGTCCAAAGAATGACTTTTCATTCCCTATATCAGAACTGTTGTCTGACAACACTTCAAATCACGACATGTTCTCATTTATGGATGGATCATCAAGATATAATAAATTCAAAATGGCTCTTAAAAATGAGAAGCATACCTCATTCAGGATGCCAATCAATATATACTACAACACAGTTATACCCTTTCGATTTGAAGAATGCTGGGGCTACATACCAAAGGGCTATGACGTGCATATTAGACAAGTTGATTCATCAAAAAATAGAATGCTACATTGATGACAACGTTGTCAAAAGTATAGATCACAAAGATCATCTCGATGACTTGAGAATCATCTTTGAAAGAATAAAAAAAATATGATCTCAAGATGAATCCTCTCAAATGTGTCTTTGGAGCCTCATCAGGAAAGTTCCTTGGATATGTTGTGCACCATAGAGGATTGAAATTGATCCCAAATAAAAAATTAAAGCAATAGCTGAAATGCCTCCTTTGAGGAGCTCATAACTCTATTCCATGTGGACATCTTGCATTCATCAAGATTTATATCAAATCTATCGTAGATGTCAACCTTTTCAAAGTTGATGAAGAAGGACACTCCTTTCAAATGGGACAAAGAATGTCAAGAGGCTTTTTGTGTATCAGAAGTATCTGAATCCACCTATTCTTACGATGCTAATCCCATGGAAGCCTCTCATATTGTACACAATAGCATTGGAGAAACTCAAGGTGCTCTGTTGGTGCAACATAATGAAGAAGGAAAGGTAAACACTCTATACTACATTAGTTGATGACTAATAGGAGCAAAAATACATTATTCTCCAATTGAGAAGCATTATTTAGCATTAATCTTTGTTGTTCAAAAGTTATGCCATTACATGCTATATCATAAAATTATTCTCATCTCAAGGATCAATCTATTGAAGTTCATGTTGATAAGATGAATGTCAACGGTCTCTTGTACGATGGGCTATTCTTACGCTAGAATTTAACATTACATATGTTCTCGAGCGGTGTAGGGCAAATTCTAGCACTTCCTTCGCACACCCCATCCCACAAATTCATCACTTAATGATGATCTTTTCGACAAGAAAATCATGCATATATATGAACAGGAAAAGCAATAAATGTGAGAACTGTATTTTGATGGAGCTTCATCTATCAAATATACTCAACCCTCAAATCTCCCAAAGTCTCGAGCTGGCATTGGCCTCATCTTAATTATGCTCGAGGGTGGTATAATGAGGAACTTCTACATATTAACTATGCCATGAACTAACAACGAAGTAGAATATGAAGCGTTGGTGGCAAGTCTAGAGGAAGCCATCTCTATGGGAGTCCAGGATCTACAAGTTTATGGTGATTCTCAACTCATCATTAATCAAGTACTAGGCCTTTACAAAATCAACAAACTTGAATTGGCTTACTACCATAAATGAGTTCTCGAGCTTACGAAGCAAATTCCAAATGTCATCATCATCTCGAGCAAGAAATTGTAAAGCGATTGTCTAAGTTGGCCAAAGAAATGGAGTATGAGTGATGATGATATGTGTAATTAATTATGCACTCATCGAGTTCTAGAGTAGGCAAATTTAAAGTTCCCACTGGAAGAGGGGTCATCAAATGCAAGCTAGCAGGATGTAGCGCACATTGCTCCTCACACTCCCTTACTAATTTCTCATCGAAATCAACAAGATGAGGCTCAGACTATTCAGGAGGCAAAACCTCAATTTGAAAAAACTCCAACACCACAAAGTGAAATTCTCACGGTAGAAGAGAAGGAAGATTGGAGACAACCCTTTGTCTACTACTTTAAGGAAAGTAAACTATCAAGTAATAAGTCGATGGCTGCACATCTTAAGAAAAGGCTTTGACTATATTCTTATGTTGATAATGCCCTATATCATAGGTCCTTCGAATAGATGTGGCTACGGTGCATGGGAATAGAAGAATCCAATAAAGTGATTGCTAAGATCCATGAAGGACTCTGTGGCACACACCAATTAGGTCCTAAAATTGCTTTTAAAATTAAATGAATGAGATACTACTGGCCATCCATGATAAAGGATTATATCGATCATGCCAAGAGATTTCATGAGTTCCAGTGATGGAGGTGGGCTTCTTTCTTTTGATGAGATTGAGAGAACGTGGGTATTGGGGGAGAGGGAAGAAGATATGTTGGATGGCACCAAGGATTGCCATTTGGCCATACCAAACCACAAGAATAACTCAAAATTTTTAATTGCCAAAAGTTCCCTTTCATTCAAGTAAGAGGCTATTTATAGCCATTACAAACATATTTCAAAGAGAATTCAAAACATGGAGGGAAAAGTGGGTGGCCACATTAATGTGAAGCATTAAATTGCCTCATTATTTTATCAACCACCCACATGTCATGCATTTTTTTATGTGGATTCAACCACCTCACATGTCATGCTTTGACTTTTAAATGCAAAATTTCAAACATGGAGTTTCTAGAAGAAAATTAAAAATTACATAAATAAATAAGAAAAGATGAAATCATGAAATGGGTATGCTAATAAAGCTTCTTCTTTCTTGAATTTTCTTGGGCTTTAGCTTGAGATCTTGTAAAGGGACCTTGGGCTAAATTTTCTTGGGCTTTAGCTTGAGATCTTGTAAATGGACCTTGGGCTCTAATTTTTGGTTCCTCTTGATGCTCTACATCATCCAGGTTCACGATAACATCATTCATCAGCCTCCAAACTCATTTCACCCAATGATAGCATCTTGGTCATTCGAATGTTGAGAAATAGATGTAATTAGACCAATTAACCCACCAACATTAGCTGGTCATTTCTTTATCCTAGCAGCCACTGATTATTTCTCTAAGTGGGTTGAAGCTGCTCCATTCAAGGAAGTCACATCCGAGCATGTAAACAACTTCTTCATCCACAATATTGTCAACATATTCAGTATGCCATATTGAATTATCTCAGTTAATGGTTCAGCCTTTAAAATCACTAAAATCTAGATTTCGATCAATATAAGATTATTTGGTGATGCTCGATGAATTAATAAGAGCAATTGACCTATTTCAACAAAATAGCCAAGTTACTTAGAAAGATCCTCACCAAAATAAAATGGGTATACTAAGTTTGTGGAAGTGTTATGCTCATATAAAACACCTATAAAATCCACTTCACTAATGTTTGAGTTTACGCCCGTTGAACTACCCTCACTCCAGTAGCCATTCACAGTCTTACTCAAGATGAGAATGCCCTTCAAATGGAAGAGCTTGAAACTCTTGCTAAAGTTCTCCAAGCTCTAAATTTAGAATTCTCTTAAGATGTCCAAAGCATTCGATCATAGTGCCTCGAACTTTTCAAGAAGGGGAATTGATCTATAGAAGATCAATTCCCTCACAAATTGGCAAATTTGAGCCAAATAAGGGCCCTTCATCATTGAAAAGGTATATCAAGGAGAAGCCTACTAACTTGTTGATTTCAAAGAGACCAATCATGTCAAATGTTATATCAAGTATTATACATGTAATCAAATAAATATCATATTTAAAACTTTCGTAAGTTATGCTTAGAAATTCTCTTATAATACAAAATATATTTCCAAGATAAAATAGAAATCCCTATTAAACATGGGGCATTTTTTAAAATTTTATAGAAAAATATTAGGGTTTCCCTATAAAATATGGGGCCTCCTTTTGTATTTAGGATGACATCACGCCTAAGGCCGAGATCCCCATATACATGTCCAAATTATGTATTTAAATTCACAAGTTTTAAAGTCTTATAGACCAAAAGGAGAAATTCTCAAGTCTGCAAACTTTAATAAATTAAGTTGGAGACACATCTTCCATCCTTACATCAAATCTAGGGCTCGATTTAATGCATGAGGTCAAACTCAACATGCCCAAATATGGTCGAATCACTAAAAGCTCTTCTTACTCAACATGCTACAAAGGTCATAGTAAGAGATCCCCTACTTTGTTAGCTCGATGATAAAATCCTCCATAAATTGCTCAAGTCCAAGACTTGGCATAAGACTCAACACCCAAATATTCCTTTAATCAAGCGCAACAAAGGCCATAATAAGGGATCCTCCTACTTCATTAGTTCAAAGACAAGAGCATTTAAATCTCCAAATCCCTCCAACTTAGTGAGTTTAAGTGGCCTAGACTAGGAGATCATCTTCAATGGTCGTAATGTCATTTTTTAAATCCAACAAAAAATATCCTCACTCAAGAAGGAACTAAGCCGAGTTTAGTATCAATGAAAAATATGAAATCTTAACTCCTTCAATAAGTCTGTTAAGTAGAAAGCAAAGAGATGAAACTCTTCAAGTCCAAACAAGCAAAAATCAAGGGTGAAGAAGTCATCCGATGTTCATACAAATCCAGGGAGTTATGTCATCAATATGTTGTTATAAGTAAGTGTAGGACTGATGAATCTTTTCCATTGACCCAACATAGGCTCTGAGGGCTAGATCATCTGCTAGCATTCTTCTATAAGCCCATGAAAGTAGAAAGCTAGGACAGAAGGTAAGTTTAGATCATTTGATAAGTCTTCAAGATAATTTAGGGAATTACTTTGCCAAATCCATCAAGGCATAAAGCCAAGATAGAAGGAAATATGAACCATAAAATTTTGACATTGAATCTTCGACAAGTCCATCAAAGCATAAAACATAAGACCGAAGATGTTCTTATCTCACCAACAAGTCATCAACTCCATCAAGTCCATTAAGGAATGAAGCTAGACAAGAGGAAAATATAAATTTCAAATTTCAAGATTGAATCTTCAACAACTGCATAGGATCAAAGACATTCTCATCTCAACAATAAATTATCAACTCCATTAAGTCTACCAAGGGTACAAAGTCGATAAGATAAAAACAAATTTCAAAGTCTTAGGAGGAAGTCTTCAACAAGTCCAAAGCACAAAGCATGGGACCAAAGACATTCCAAATTTTCTCAATAGTTGAAAGCCTCCTATTAGACAAGGGAATTTTATATATTTATCTAAGTCAATATTGTTCTTTAAGCTGAGATCCTTAGATAGATACATATTATGATTGAAAAACATATCATGACTATTTCGCAGTAAAGGAAATAAAACTTTGTAATATATTTTTGAACTCGTCTACAATCCCCTATTAGGCGGGCATTTTTAATGATCAAAGTTGTTCAATCTCTCTTGTGAAAGAGGAGGTCTTCTTATATATATTAGGTTGACATTGAGCTTTGAAATCCCTAAATATATTTATAACTATTATTGAAGTTGTAGTCTCTTGCAGAACAAAAGAATCCACTTCCATGCTAAAAAAAAGACAACCCTAAATATCAAAAGCTTGTCTCCCAGATTTGTCAAATTCTGAAGAAGTTAGAAGAACTCCCAACTTTGGAAGCTTTAATCAGCTAAGTTGAAAAGCATCAACCTCTACATCTTCAAGTCTATGACATAGATAAGTTCTAAATGTCAGACTCAATAAGCCCACAAATGGCTGAGTTGCTGATGCTCTCCTCACTCAACGAGCCATAAGAAAAGATCGTAGTGAGAAAGGCCCTACTTGTTAGTTCAATGACGGTAGTTGTTCAATCTCAAACCAAATTCAGCTCAGTGATTAAAACCACAATCCAAAAGGTCTTTCTACTTAATCGACGGACTAGACAATCTGAGGAAACAACTCTCAATTTAGAGCAACCTTAAATCAACCTCTATATTGACTACTAGGTGATATTTCAACCTCTTTTCAAATGATCTGATCAAGCATAAAGCACAGATCAAATCAAATTTTATCAAGCATAAAGCATAAAAGCGGGAAGGAAGAAATTTCATAGTTTACACAAAGGTCATGGTTAGGTCTATTAAAGGACACATTGCTAGACCGATAACTCAACATTATAGAACTAATATAACCCGGAAGGTTGGGTTATCTATATGCATCCTTCAACGAGTCCATCAAAGCAGTAAGCAAAGTATTTAGTGCGTACATACACTTTTTGATAAGTCAATATGGATAAATCAAGTCAATCCTTCATAAAGTCTATCAAGCTTGAAGATAGGATAGAAGAAATTTCAAATTTCAAAGCAAACAACCCAATTCCTCCATTAAACCTGATCAAGCACAAAGCTAGGGTCAGAAGAAATTCAAATCAACAATAATATAAGATCTTCAGCAAACCCATTGAAGCAAAAAGTAAATGGCGGAAGAAACTCTTATCCATTCATCAAGTCAATCTTGACAAATTGGTGAATCTCATCATTTAACTTGACCGAAATAAGGCATCATACTAATGATAAATCCTATCAAAGCTCCATAAGCTATTGGAATTGTAGCTGAAGTGATTCAAAATCCATGGCCAGTCAAAGATCAACTAATTTTCAATAAATATGACTCGCTCTATACATGAACCATATTTATTGGGGGACATTTTTTGACCTCAATGTATACTACATAAGTCGAGTCGAGGTCACGAGATAAATTCAACTAGCTTTGGATGCGATATCATGCAAATCAAAGCTAAAATACACTAGACATCACTGAAATTGGATCAAACACTCTCCGATTGATGAACGGGCATTACCATCATGATTAGAACATCAAAATTGATCAAAATATACATCTTGCATAATCTAACGGCTGACTAATCAAGAGGTCGAGTCAAGAAAGTGGCTACAAGAATATCAAAGTCGGGAGGCTTTGCCGATGCCCAAATGATCTCTATTTATGAAATTCATCATGTTGTTAGCTTCAAAATATCAAAACCTATCAAACAAGATTGCCCATACTTGATTCAGATGAGTCCACACAAATATTGAGCAGTCGAAAGTGATAATGCATACTTTTGAATTGAAATCTATATGATTCAATGTCGACTTGAATTAAACAGTCTCCGATCATAAAACAGACTACGCCATTGGGTTTGGAATGTCAAAATTACCTAAAATAGACATCCAATTTGACTAAGGTTATCGTGTTTAAAATTTCATCAAAATTAGCACATATTTTGAGATAATTTTACCCAATTATCCCCTTACACCTAGGTGCCTTGAAACTTGTAGCCCTCATCCATAATTAGCCCATAGAAGCTAATTAAAAGCTACCACACCCACATGAGGTCTTTGAACCCATCGCCATCAAAGGCATCCTTCTAGCCAAAGGACCTCATTTTAGTGACTCCAATTGTCTCCTGTTGTCTAAATGAGCCACTCGCTTTGTCCCCGCATAGATCTCAACCTCCCGGTAGCAAGATTTCTCCCCATCTCCCTCTCGTTCATCTCCTTCCCTCATCGAAGCCCACAGCTTAGTAACCTCCACTGTTGGTCTGCAAAGCGAATAGGCCACTTCGATTCCCTCTCTCAATTTTCTTAATTGAACAACTAGTTTCCATCTTCTTTCTCTCCTAATTTCTCTCATTACAGAGCCCACAAGCCAAAAGCCCAACTCATGTTTGATCTCCAAAGATGGACGAGCTTTCTTTTCTTCATATCTCCATCATCTCTCTCATTCATCCCATCGCCAAATCCTCTCCATCTACAAAGAGCCTCAGCCGACCCTCTCGACTGGAAACTCAAAACACAGTTGGCTTCAATGTCATCCAAATAATTTTGAATCCATTCATAGAAAAATATGCGACCAATTTTTCTTTGATCCTACAGAGAAACTCTTAGGTCTTCAACTCATCTCTGTCTATAGCCGAGCATAAAATTCCATCTTACTAACCTTCACCTTTTCCCTCACTTGTACTGCAATGCTTCAGCTTGTCTAAATTCCGTGAATCTTCCTGCTGGTGGAGATCCAAATTTAGCCATGCTTAGTGAGCTTTAGAGAATAGCATTTGAGTCAAGTTAAAGCCAACCTAAATCCTACTCAAATCCTGATTACCTCCCATATTCTGACTTCAACCTCGTCCTAGTAATCTTGATTCCACTGAACATAAATCCTATTTACTCCTTATAGCAACCCATATGCCTAAATCCACCCATATATTCTTGGCGTTAAATGAGCTCAACATCTTTCAGCCCAATTCTTATTGTTACCCCTTCTGCTTCTAGCTTACATTCTAAGAGGTATAATAGGCCATGAGAATTCAAGCTAGATAAGGCCCATTATCTTGATTCTTTTATTGCAAGTGTTGACCTCACTTTTGGAGTGAGCTCTCAACTTCCTCATCATAGATCTAGGACTCTTGTAGACACTAAGAGCTCTTAGTCTTAAGACACTTCTAGTGATTAGGTGAACACTTAACTAAGCCTAAAGACTTGGAAGGGTTAGCCATAGAAGAGGTTATGCCTTAGAGATTTAGAAGACTTGCCTACCCTTTAAACCTAATACCTTCCTTTTCCAAACCAAACCTCAAATTAAAGTCAAAGATCATAAATAATCCCAAATCAAATGATTGAAACCCATGATTAAATTCAAATTCTAAATCACTTTCTAAGCCCTTTGACTTATGGACTTATCCTTAACCAAATTCAAATCAACCCCAATTCAATTGATTTTCTCAAATATCAAATTCAATCTCAAATTAAATCCCAACCCAAATTACAAGTCAAATCCAACTCCAAATGATTGAAACCCATGATTAAATTCAAACTCCAAAATCCCTTCTTGAGCCATATGAACCACCTTCATACGCCTAACCAAAATGCCCTTCAAACCAAATCAAACTTGATTGATTTCTTTATAAATCAATCATTCCTTCATTTATATTCACAAATGTAAATGAAATATAAATTCAAACCATTCAAATCAATTCAAACTAAATCAAACCAAATCACTTCCCTAAAGCCCTTTTGACTTACATCCCTCAACTTGGCCAAATTTGCTTCCAAATCACTCCAAACCCAAGTGATTTTCTATGAATCATCTATATCTTCATTTATATTCACAAATATAAATAAAATATAAAACCAAACCCAAATCAAATCAAAATTTTAATTTTAGCCTTTTTAGCCAAATTCTTGAACTTCGCTAAATGATACCCAAATCAACTCATAAGCCATGGATTTTCTCATGATTCAATCATTATTTCAAATATAAATACAAACTATAATTATCCAACCAAACCCAAGTCAACCCAAGTCAAGCCCATGTTGACCCCTTTTGACTTGAAATTGTCATATGAACCAAAATCAATTTGACTCTAAACCAATTGCAACTGGATTTATATTTTCATCATAAATCCATATGCGAGTTCAATTAAACTTGAAGTGGGTCAAAACCAAACCAATTGACCCATTTAGGTCCACTTGATCCAAAGTGACCTAAAGACCCTTTTGAGCCAAGTTCAACCTAAATTGGAATCAAACCTTTCAAATCATCCCATGATCAACTACCTTGAATTGGGTCAAACCAAGTCAACTGGTCCTTTGACCAAGTCAACTTTTAGCCTAAATGAAACTAAACTAGCCAAAACCCCATATACCAAACCGATTAAAACCATTGACTCAAACCCACTCATGATCAATGATTAAACATGACCAAATCATCAATTGAGCCAAATCAAGTCCAATTGGCCATTTGACCTAAGTGACCCAAATTCCTAAAAGCCAAAATGGGTCAAATCATGATTTGATCAAAATTAATTTACAATGGCTCAAGTTCATTCCAAATCACTTATTTAAACTTGACCAATTTATCAACTTGACCTTGAACCCAAATTTACCTAATGGGTGGTCAAATTGACCAAAATTCAAATTAATTCCAAATTAAACCAAACCAAAGCCTACAATCATTTTAATTAAATTGAATATGAACTAATACTTAACAACCTAATTTGGTCAAATTGGTCAAATTGGTCAAATTGGTCAACTTAGCATTTGACATATTTGAATCCAAATGAAAATCAAACCTAAGCCAAATTAATCAGAATCGGTTGAACCAAAACTCTTCAAAACATCATTTGAACCTAACCTAAGTCTTGGTTTGACCCAAATTGAATTGGTCAAACCCAACTAACCCTTATGAGCCTTTTTTGACCATATGAAGCCAAATCACCCAAAACCAACCTATGAGACCCTAGGACGAGCAAACTAGTCCTAACTCATCCCCAAACCATCCCAAATCCATAATGGGCCCCACCTAAGCAATGAGCCATTAGACAAACCTTCTTTCCATTGGATCTTCACACTAACAAGCAAAGTTGACTTCCCACACCATGGTAGCCTCCCATCAAGTGAGCCTCGACCCATCAGCCATTGGATGGACCCTTCACGAAAGTGTGTGTTAAGTTTAAAAGTGGAATGGTTGGCATGGCGGGGAGTTGCAATCACCGAGCCATATTAGATAGATCATGAACCATCCATTCCGCATGATTAGAACAAATGGATCTGATTTGATCACGCAATCCTCTTTCCTCCCCTTTATCGTAATCTCATCGTCCATCTTGATCCACAGAATTGCATCCATCGTAATCGAATTCCATCTTGGCGTGACAACGTAAACAATCTCCCGCAGTGGAAACCTTGCATCGCATCAACACGGCGATTAAGGGTTAGTAGGTTGTTTTAATTATTTTTAAAGATCGAATCTCCCTAAAATCATAACTAATCCTAGAAAATTTAAAAAAAAATAAAGAGGACTCATTTTAAAGATATTTCAGAATAGAATCCATTAAAATTATGATTAATTAATTTAAAATAGTAATTTTTGCTTAATTAAGGTTTAATTTAAAACTTAATTAGCTTAATTATTCTCTAATTAATTGTCCAATTATTATCAAAAAATTTAGAGATATTTAGGGTGATGACCTTTGCCTCCCCTAGTTTTCTTGGAATTTATTGGATAGTTAATTAGGAAAATCAATGGATTAAGCCTTAGTACTTTCCAATTTAATTGGTGATAATAAAGTAAATGAATAGTGGAATTACCTAATTAAGCTCATTATCCCTCTATTAATAATGAATTCTTAAAGTGGTTTGGGTTCATTCCTTATAACCATTTCATTAGCCTCTTCATTTGTTTAGTTAATTAAAGGCTTAAACAATTAATTAGCCATTTAATTAACCAATCAAAAAAAGAAACCATTATTAGCCTAATTGAGTGTTTGAAATGACTTAGGGGTAGAATTGAGGCCTCTTCCTTTATCCCTTTTCCTAAGTTAATTTATTATTCTAATCAAAACATAATCAAAGAATTTAATTCAATTAATCAAAGGCTTAATGAAATTAATTTAAATCCATTTATTCACTGACCTAACTTTGTTTAATCAATCTTGGGTAGCTCTTTGGGTGTTCAATAACCTAAAAGAGTGCTAATGAAAATGGTTAGCTCATGTTTGAGAAAATCATAAAAGTAGTTAAAGTGAGCTCCCAAGCTTAATTAGCATTAATTATGAACCTTGCATTTTACCACTTTCATTTCTTAGGACCATTTCCAATTTGCTTTTCATGTGGTTGCATCTCATATTTCATCACTATTTAGTTAATTAGCTTAGGTGATTGGTAAGGATAAATTAATGGAATTAATTCATACCTCAACCTAATTAAGATAAAAAATCAACCTAATTATTCTTCATTAAATAAAATTAATTCACACATGGGGGATGGGATTAGGATTAGCAAACCTCTTTCACATTCTTAAATCAAGTCAACAAGATCAAAAATGGCTTTAAGAAACTTTGGATAATCTTAAATGAGTTTGTTTAATATGATAGTCCTTGGGACTTAGTTAAATTGAATGAAATTGCATGCTCATGTTTCTTTATTTCTTTCCAATCATGCTAAAATATTGTATGCCACTTGTACTCATGCATTCAGGTCTTTCAAATTAATCAAATAAAAATGATTTATTTTATATCAATTTTTTTGTGTTGACTTAATTAAAAATATGTATGGCTATTATCATTATTAAATCTCAAACATATTTTCAAAGAGCTTATTAATGAGAAATAATATTATATGTTATGATTTTAGTTATATATACATAGTAAATGCAAGTGAATATAAATTTAGTGTATGAAGTAAAGTTTCTTTCTTATATTCATATGCTGATTTGTATAAGTAAGAATGTTACGGTATATTCTATACATCTAAGACACACAATTTATAGTAGCCCTAAGGAGGTTCCTACCTCATTCCTTGGTGGCTAATGGCGATGTACACCTTGATTTCATTCTTATGCATTTGGACATCAAAATTTAGATAGAACTTTAATTCATTCACACAATTAAATCAAATAAATTAAAATACAATTTTTTATGCCTCTTTATTCCTTTAGTTGTTTGTACATCCATATGTAGAATGCGGTATATTAGTTTGGACATCCCAATGATGCATGGATTTAAGTACCCCTAAGGGGTTCCTACCTCATTCCCTTGGTGTAGAACAATGGTGGCGTACTTATTTATAACTTTTATACATGTGAATGTGTACTTAACTAATGAATGAAAACCTCCATTTTTTATTAAAAAGGCATGCATTCATACTTTGTTTAATTGGTTGAGTTGATTAGTTATGTGATTTAAGGTTCTTTCCTTATCCTTTTGCATAAGAATTTAGATAGAGGTTTAAATTAATATGATAAAAAATCATTCAACCAAATGAAATATTAATTCCAAATACATTTTACACATTCATTAGTGTGCTAAGATATAAATGGCATGTATAGCTACGCTTAGGATTTGATCATATGATATACATTATGGAAAACATATGTTATATGATAGTAATTCATTCCAACTAATCTTAAGATGCCTTTCTTATTGAATGAGTTTATTTAAAGTGAATCTAAACTTAGGACTAATTAAAATAAGTAATAAGTCATTCACTAAATGGAATTGATTAATTAATTTGCTTTAAATGTCACTTAAGATAGGGATAAAAGAGAGTGATCCTATCTTTCTTTCTCTTCATAACACTTAGTTGTTAAGTGTAAGTCAAATGAAATAAAAATAAAATATTAAGTAAAATTTGCAAATCAATTAAACCATTTAAAGTGAAACCTCCCTTTATAATTAAATGTCTTTCATACTTAGAAAATCTTAACTCTAAAGCCTAGTTAGGACATACCACACAAGCCTTAACACACACATTACATTAAGTCACCACTCATAACTTTATGTTAGGGTGGTGTATGGTTTGATGTATGCTTATTTTGTGATGTACTATTGCAGACTTGATGTTAGGATATATGTTTCATAGGGATAGGTCGATTAGCCTAATCATATTTTTTTTCTATAGGATATTATGCTTAAAAGGTGCTTAAAATAAATATAAATGCTCTCTTTTGCAGGTTGCTTAACCCCTGAGCATAATCTACATTAGGACATGTGGACTTGGTTATCCAAGTGAAGGATGCTAAGTCCAAATTATTCATATAATTATTTGGGTTGTATGGTGTGTTTAGCTAACACTTATTTTGTAGGTAGTTAGATTGACCTTTTTATTCTTTTAATGTAATTATGCATTAGGAATTTGGTTAATGTTATGGGGTTAAGGATGAACATTGGCTAGAAGGTTTAATTCTAGGGTGCCATGTGATGCCTAGAAGCCTACCAAATCAAATGGAGCAAACCAAATGAAAAAAGAGCATGAAGACTTGAAGACCCCATATGACACTTATCATTTATAATTTATAATTATTCTTTCATATGCCGGGATGCATAAGTGTAGAGCTCGACTACCCATCCTTTTTTGGGTTGTACGATGGTACCCGACCGCACTAGCATGTTATTCTTTCACATTGAGGTTATAAATTGTTTGATGAATTGTTTACATTATGCAATAGAAATGGCATGTATTTTTCTAGTTTTTTTTATGTATGATGATTTAATGTGTGGCCTGGATCTATTTAGGCTATTAGGAAAAAATAAATTTTCTACTCCAACTACAACTCACAAATAAACTTTTAATATAACTCATAACCTCACATAAAGTCTAAGACATAATCAAGAAAATAAAATATTTAGCAACCCCTTAGCTGAATGTTGTATGCTTAACAACATGCATATCATCTTGTTCCTCTCTTGAAAATGAAGGGTCTCCATCCATTGCACATCAAGGGAATGCTTGACCTGTGAGAGCATCTCTTGGGGGTGGAGAACACCTTCTTCAATCTGATTTGGCTCTTAATCAACTTCATCATAAATTTATTTGTATAAAATCTTATGGCTTGTGTCAAAATATAAAGTCAAAATTAAATAAAATTTGATAAGATTTATATTAGACTAAGTCATTATTCATACCACTCATGATCTAGTCTCTTAGGGAGTGGGTTTAAGAACTTTAGTTTCTTTCTAAATAATAACAACCTAGCCATCTTGCAAAACATATGACTTGACCACATATTTTAAAAATATAGAAAGAGTTAGCTAGCTGCCATTCCAGACGATTATAAGTCCAACAGTCAGGTAATTTACTCTCTCTCTTGTGCAGGTAAATAATATACCCACTTTCACCTTAGATTTAGGTTGTGCTTTGGCTTCTGCTAAGGCTCTCTAGATTTAGGATCTGAGGTTGATGTTTTCTTTTGGGGCTACAAGAATAAATCCTCACCTCTTAGCATTTTCACAATCTTATATTATGGGATTATAAGTCCTAGATTTTTAATAAAATTTTAACTCAAATATATAATTCTCCTCAACTTTAAACATATAAATCCCAACCATAGATAGTTTGGGATGCTCTAGGTTTCCTAGTATCTAGCATCCCCTACTCATCTTCTTTTTGCTTCAATAATAATTCTCTCCTTTTGATCTATCCAATTTGATCTTCCAAACATAGCCAATTTATTGATAGTCCTATCTTTGAATTCTTTGGAGATAATAATTGCCTACTTTAATCGAGAGTATTCCTAAGAAAATCACCTTCCTTAGGATGTAATTATCTATGAGGGCTTGCCCCCATAAAGAAATTTAGAACCTGGTTTAAATAAATCCTACTTTATTCATCCATGTAAAGTAAGAAAAAATCTCATGTGCATTCGAAAACTCATCATGTCATAGGAGTCATTATTAGGTAATTAGATTCATCATAGTGTAATGATTTCTATCTTTTGAGATGATGCACTATTCCTTAATGTCATACCTGATCACCTCAATAAATACACCCTCAAATCTAGGTCTCCCCCCCCTCCCACATACACACACATCACAACTAACCTAACAAAAATAAACACCACAGCAAGCTTTAATGCAATTCTGTAGAACTTAAAGCTATCATTTTTTATGCTTAGTGTAATAAGTCAAATTCAAACTTGAATGCTCCTAAAATCTCAATTGCAACATGTTCAACACGACGAGTAAAACTAGTACATGCTCTTTGTAGCACGACGGGAAAAACTTGTATGCGACACTTGTGGTATGACTGGAAAATTTATATGATTTTTTTTATGCAGGTAACCTATACACACTTTTTGTAGCATGGTAGGGAAGAAGAAAACTTGGGCCATGGTTTATACCACTATGGTGTTTATTTTTGAGATGTGAGACACCACGCAGATCTTAGGGACGGGTACGATATTAAGGAATGATGTACTATCTCGAAAGATAGAAATTACCACCCTTTAATGGACCTAATCACCTAATAAGGACTCCTAGGCATGATGGGTCTTCAAATATACTTGAGATATTTCTCCTGCTTTACATGGAAAAGTAAAGTAGGATTTATTTTAAGCCAGGTTCGTTAAGTTCCCTATGGAGGCAAGCCTACATAGTTAATTACATCCTAAGGAATGAAATCCCTTAGGAATACTCTTGATTAAAGTAGAAATTAAAGTCTCTAAAGATTTCAGGCAAGAATATCAAAGGATTGGTTATGTTAGAAAATCAAATGGGATGGATCAAATGGAGAGAGTTATTAGTGACACCAATGGAGAGAAGTAGGGAAAGCTCATGATACTAGGAAGCCTAGTGAGCAATTTAATCTATCTTATGGTTGAGCTTTATATTTTTGAAATTAAAGAGAGTTTATTGTTTGAGGTGACATTTTATTTGAATACTAGGACTAATAATCTCACAACATAAGATTGTGAAAATGCCTAAGAGGTGAGGATTTATGCTTGTAGCCCAAAGAAAACAGCTACTTCGAATCCTAAGTTAGGAAGCTTTGGCGAGGGTTGAAGCACGACTTAAATCTAAGGAAAAAATGGTATATGATTTACCTCCACAAGAGAGAATAAACTACCTGACTATTGGACTTATAACCGCCTGGAGTGGCAGACAGCTAACTCCTCCTATGCTTTAAATCTATGTAGGAAAGTCTTATGAATTGCAAGATAGCTAGGTTGTTGTTATTTAGAAAGAGACTAAGTTCTTAAACTCACTCCCTAAGAGACTAGAGCATGAGTGGTATGAATTCATGGCTTAATCTAAAGTAAATTTTATCAAATTTATTTGAATCTTTTGGACTCTTTATTTTGACACGGGCTATGAGATTTTGTATGACTAAATGCATGAAAACTTGATTATGGGCCAAATCAAGAGAGAAATGGGTGTTCTTTCATCAAAGGCTCTCATAGGTTAAGCATGTATTCTCTGGCACAGATGGAAGCCTCCTCTTAATAAGAGTGGAAGAATTTGACATGCATGATGTTATACATATAATCATTCAGCTAAGGGGTTGCTAAATATTTTTTTATTATCTTAAGTTAATTCTTAGGTTTTTTTTGTGAGGTTATGAGTTATTTTAGTTTTTAATTGCAAGTTATTAATTGGGATAGAAAAATTAATTTTATCCTAGAGCTATATCTAGGCCACACATTCAAACATCAAACATGAAAAAATTAGAAAAAGCATGCAATTCTAGTGGACAATCTAAACACAACATCAAATAATTTTATAGACTATCATAAAAGAATAAAAGGCCAGTGCAGTCGGGTTCCGTCGTACACCCTAAAATGAGAAAAAAAAGATGGGTAGCCTAGATCTACCCTTATACAATCCGGATTACAAAAATAATACATGTTATGGGGGTCTTCTTTTCTTCATTTCTTTCTTCATTTCCTTTGATTTGATTTGCTCTAAAGGCATACAGGTCATCCCAGGGACTAAGCCTTCTAGCCACTACTCATCCTAATCTCCCATAACACTAATCATAATTACTAATATAAAATTACATTAAAAATAGGAAAAGTAAATCTAGCTACACAGCAAAACAAACATTAGCTAAACACACCATACAATCCAAGCAGTTATATGAATAATTTAGACTTAGCACCCCACATATGGGTAATCAAGCCCAGTTGTCCTAACATGAGTTATGCTTAGGGGCTAAGCAACCTGCAGAGCAAACACATTTATATTTTTATTATAGTGGGCCCTTAAGCATAACCTCCTGTAGAAAATATGATTAGGCTAATCACAGCCTATCATCCAGTCTACGAGGCATACACCCTAACATCCAGTCTAAAATATTACATCACAAAACAAAATACAACATCATACATGCAATGCCCTAACTTAGTACTAAAAGTGGTGACTTATTATTCTAATGTGTGTGCTTAAGGCTTGTGTGATAAGCCTTTACTAGGCTTCTTTAGTTTAAGTTTCAATTTGGAGTTTGAATTTGTTTAAATTTTACCTTTGGGTGATTTCAATTTAAATGATTTAATGATTTATTTTTCATTTTTATTTCACTTTTATTTTGGTTAAAATGATGTTTAGATTTTCAAGAATGAAGTATAGAATGAATTCCATTTGTAAACAGAACTCACCTTGTTATACATCCTAACTCCTAAAAGGTCTAACTAAGGTCCTTAAGTATCTTAATTAGAACATTTAAATTTGTGTAATTTATTTGATTTGATTCATTTGATTTGATTTATTTGATTTATTTAGATTTTAAAATTTGAGTTTGTTTAATTTTCATGTATTTAATTTATTAATTTTGGATTAAATGTGTTGATTTAATTAAATCTTGATAATTCAATACCCTTAATATCTAATGAAGTTTAAGCTTGTTTAAATCCATATATTTTTGATTGATTAATTTTAGATTAGATGTTTTGATTTAATTAAATCTTGATAATTCAATATCCTTTTAAATTAATATTTAATTCTTTTCTTTGATTATAATTATGTGATTTAATTTTATGTTTATTTGATTTGGTTATGGTTCATTTATTTGTAGTTTGATTGGATCAGATTAATTGAGATTTTATTTTAATTTTAGTTGAGTTTTATTCTTTGTAACTAGGATTTTATTTTTAATCTCATCCATTTGTCATGTTTGTCAAAGTTTAGTATGTATTTTGATTTCATATATTGGATAGTTAATTAATTTATCTTATTTAAGTAGGTTGAATGATATTTGATTTGATTACATATTAAATTGATGAGAGTCTTTCTTAATTTGATTTGATTTGATTTAATTTGATTTGATTATCTTTATTAGTCTATGGGTTTACTTAGGTTCAATGTGATTATAAAATTAGTTTAATTAAGAAGTGTATTTATGTTGACTATAAAGATTTGTTTAATTTTCAATTTGATTTCATATTTTTAGATTAAAAATTAATGACTTAATAATTTAGGTTTTGATTAGTATTTAATTATGTTTATGTTTGATTAAGTTTAAGTTTAATATGATTAATTTGATTGACTTAGCTTATTTAAGATGTGCAATCAAATTAATTAGTAGATGAATTAAGTGTTTGATTTGAATTTGATTTTAAAAGTTAATTTGGTTCATTAAGATGATGGACTAATTCATTAAGTTTGCATTAATTAGGTGTTTATTCAATTGGATTATCTTAAGGGTAATTAGTTTAATTAAGAAGTTTATTTAAGTTAATTATTAAATTAAATAAAGATCTATTTAATTTTTAATTTGGTTTTATATTTATTTAGATTAATGATGTAATCAATGACCTAATGGTTTATGTTTAATTTAGTATTTGATTAGTATTTAATTGCATTTATGTTCGATTAAGCTTATGTTTAATATGATTAATTTGATTTAATTAGTTTACTTGAGGGGTATGATTAATTATTAAATTGAATATAAATTTGTTTAATTTTTAATTTGATTTCATATTTATTTAGGTTAATGATGTAATTAATGACTTAATGATGTAAGCTTAAATTAGGATTTGATTAACATTTAATTGCATTTTATGTTTGTTTAAGCTTAAGTTTAATAAGATTAATTTGATTAACTTAGTTAGTTTATTTAATAGGTGTGATCAAATTAATTAGCAGATTAATTAAGTGTTTGATTTGAATTAATTTTAATGTGATTTATAAAATTAATTTGGTTCATTAAGATGATAGATTAATTCATTAAGTTTGCATTAATTAAATGTTTATGAAATTAAGTTTGATTAAGGGTAATTAAATTTTTTAAATCATTAGATTAATCAAAGATTTATTTAATTAATGACTTAATTTCCCTCATGTGAGTGATTTGATTAAGTCAAGTGTTTTACTTAAGTTTGATTTGATAAAGTATTATTATTATTACTATCATTGTTATTAAGTGAATTAACTATTTATTTCATTTCAATTAAGTTTGGTTATTTATGATTAAAGTTTTTATTTGATTTGATTCATTTATTATGTTTGTTTAATTTCATTAACATGTTTGATTTAGTTATTAGGTTGAAATATTTAATGGTTAATTAATTATCTTATTCCAAATGGATATGATTTAATCATATATTAATTAAGTTTACTTTAACTTTATTTGGTTTAATTTGATTAATATCAAGCGATAATGTTGAATTGGTTTGTTAATCAATTTGATTTTAGTTTATTTAATTTTAATTTAATTTAATGTATAGTATCAGATTCAAGATTCAATACTTGGTGTTGGTTTAATAAGATTACTTTGATTTTTACATTAAAGTTTCATTGATTTATTTAATTATGAATTTAATTTAAAAATACAATCATTTAATTGAATTTCATTAACTCAATTAGGTTCAATTATGTTTAAATTCAATTTCATTTAGGGATACATGATACTTTTTTGACTTAAGGTTTGATTACTAATCATTTGGGTATTACATCATTTTTTATTTTGATTTGGTATTTAAATTATTTTTAGATTATGTTTTAATTAATTCCTTAATTGATTAAAATTTAATCTTAAGTGTTTGTTTAGGGTTCTTTAGAATTCAAAAAATCACATTATTTTCTTAAGAGTCCTAGATGTCAACTGAAGTGATTTAAGCCATTTTGAAGATTTTTGTAAATTTCTAGATTTCTAATTGATTTATTTTATTTAAAATGGATAATCTGAACTTCAAAATTTAATTTCTCCTAATCCAGAAGTTCTTTTCACTTGAGATTTATATGATAGGTGTGTTTTAACATTAATTTCAGAAATTTTAACTCAATCCGACTTATATTTTTAGAGTAATTAATGAAACTTTATTTTTACTAAAACCTAAATTAAGCTCAAATCATTTAGTGAAATTTGAGGATTTTCGATTTGTTAGATTTTTCTCTAAAAAATGAATCCAATGAGCCCTTGTTTGCAATTTTTTGGTTAGGTATTTTATTTTTTATGAATTTTTGAAGTTTCAAGTAATCTAAGTAATTTTCTAAAATAAGAAAATCGATTTTTCCACTTAGCAAGCGCATGCAATGTATGGCTCCATGTGCGTGCAATTGGACTTGCGGTGCGCCAAGTGGCGGGGAAAACCACGCGTGCATGTAGTGATGCGCCGCGGTTGACGTCCGACAGATCGTGACAAACCAGATTAGATCGTGCAATTAGCGTGCGATCATCGACAGGTGGGATCGGATGATTGTAATGCATCCGATGATCGAAGGCGGATCATGATCAATGCATGATCGAATCGATCCATCCGCGGATTGACAAAATTGTCGTGGCGGAACATAAAATCGAGGAATTAGGGAGAAAAATGAGAAATTTTTGAAAATTTATTTAAATAGACTCATTTTCGTGTCGATTCACACCAGAAAACTTCTATTTTCTAATTAGGTTGATATAAAATATAAAATGCAGGATTATTTAGGATAAATTCTTAAAATCACACAAAATTATCATAAATGAAGGATCCTAAGGCCGCAATTTGGCAAAATTTACCTCACTGGGATGGTTTAGATGGTGAATATCCAGCAAGCTGTAAGAAAAGCTTTAGAATGAGTGTAGCCTTCGCCTTCACTTTGGAATGTTTTATTTTTGGTGCTTGTCATTTCCTCACAGGAATCCACCCAGTTTTGATGTTTTTGGCTCAAGAGAGGTGGGGAAGTGGTGGCTGGTTGCTTTGGGAGCTCTTGGGCACTGAATAGTGGTGGAAGAAAGTGGAATGGAGCCTCATTTTCCCCTCCTTTAATAGTGGCTGAAAATCCACCATTTTTGAATTTTTTTGGCTCCAAAGTGTTGTCATTTTGTTTAAGGTGCTTGGGATAGATGATGGATTGATTGAAGAATTTGAATTTTTGCTCCAAAGTCATCTCTTGCTACTATATGATCAGCTCCATTGAATGCAAATATTGGTAGAGTTAAATGCATGATGGAATTAAATGAGATTGGGTGGAATCCTATGTGGGGAGGATCCATGAGAGATTTAATTTGGGTTGATTTTGGGTTGATCCCAAAAGGTTTGGGTCAGTTTGATCCCACGTGGTGAAAATATTTTGCCTTCATCTATCCTTTTGGAAAGGATAAGTGAAATAATAAATATACACCTTTGGTGACACCACATAGATCTAGATATTCTTCTTGGGTGATGTAAAACCTGATACTCAAAATATGAAGTCACCACCCTACAATGGGTAATCATCTCAGGACTAGGACTATGGGTTTGCGTATGTACCAGAGATTCTTCCACTATTTTACATGAAAAAGTAAAGTAGGTTTATTTTAAATCAGGTTCGTTAAGTTCCCTACAAGGGCAAGCCCTCATAGTTAATTACATCCCAAGGAATGAGATTCCTTAGGAACACTCTCAACTAAGATAAATAATCGTTATCTCCAAAGATTTCAAAAGGTAGGACTATCAATCGATCGGTTTATTTTTTGGCAAATCAAGTGGGATCTATCAAGAGGAGGGAGTTCTTAAGCCAAATAGAGGTGAGTAAAGGATGTTTAGGGATACTCTGAAGCTAAACAACTATCATATGGTTGGGCTTTACATTTTAGAAATTGAATTACTTATTTGAGTTGAATTTTTATTAAAAATTTAGGGCTTATAATTCTATAATAGAAGGTTATGGAAATGCCTAAGAGGTGAGGATTTATGCTTATGGCCCATAGAAGGGAGAAGCAACCTCAGAACCTAAATCTAGGGAGCTTTGGAAAGAGCCAAGAGCACAACCTAAATCAAGGCAAAAATGGGAATTCAATTTTCCTCCACAAGAGAGGACAAACCACCCGACTGCTTGGACTTACAACCTCCTGACCAACTAACTCCTCTGATTTTAAATACATGTAAGATGCTTATGTAAGACTAAGTTAAAAAAGAGACTAAGTCCTTAAACTCACTCCCTAAAGATACTATATCATGTAAGGGATGCTTTAAATGACCTAAATCTAATGTAAATATTACATATTATTTTCATTTTTGGACAATCATTTGACTCAGGCTATAGGATTATTTATGTCTAATGCATGAAAAATTAGATTATGGGCCAAAATCAACAAGATGGGATGTGTGTTTCCACCATGGCTCTCAAAAGATAAGCCAAGTTCTATGGCACGAGTGGAAGCCCTCCAAATCAAGAGTGGAGCAATATGTTGTTGTGCATGATATTGTAAAATAAATACTCATCCAGCTAAGGGGTTGCTAATTCTATTATCTTGATTTTTAGCTTAGGCTTTAAATGAGGTTATGAGTTATTTATTTTTAATTTTGTGTTGATTAATTTGGTAGAAGATTTATTTTTTCCTAAGAGCCTAATCCTCATCCAAACAATGCATCAAAGCAAGGAAGAAACTAGAAAAAAGTATGTCATTTCTAAAGCACAAGCTAAACAAAACATCAAACATTTCATAAAGCTAATGCAAAAGAATAAAAAACCAACTATGATTGGGTACCATCGTACAAACTCAAAAATAAATAGGGTAGCCGAGCTCTACCCTTATACAACCTAGATTACAAATGAATTAATTATAATTAAGTAAGAAATTCATGTTATGGGGGTCTTCAAGCTTCATTTCTTCATTCTTCTTCTTCTCTTCGTTCTTCTTTGGTTCCTTCTTTTGAATGGTTAGAAGATGGATGCTCTAAAGGCTTCACATAGTACATAAGGTATGGCCTTATAACCAATGCTCATCCTAATCCCCATAACAATCATTCCAAAATTCTAATTATATAAGTACATGAAAAGGGAAAAAGTAAATCTAACTAAAACCTGCAAAAAAGAGATTAGTTAAACAAACCGCATTCCCAAGCATGTATATAACAAATTGGACTTAGCACCCCACACATGGGTACCCAAGTCCACCTAGCCTATTTTGGATTATGATTAGGGTAAAGCGTTATATTTTATTACGGTGCAATCCCTCTAGAAGATAATGGTTAGCCTAAATTGTTACCATTCATTACATACACCCTAACATCGAGTAAAATATCATAAAAAAAAGCAAACATCAAACCATGCACCACACTAATAGGACTAGAAGTGGTGACTTAGCTAATGTGTGTGATGTAAGGTTTGTGTATGCTTAGCTAGGCTTTAAAGTTAGGATTTTCTAAGTATGAAAAGGTTCAACTTAGAAGGGTGATCTCATTTAAGTTGTTTAGTTGATTTGGGTTGATTTTATTTGATGATTTAATATGGTTTGAATGAACCTACTATTAATTATTGAGTGTTGTAAAGAAAGGGAAAAGAGAAGAGAACTTCTCTTTCTTTCCATATCTTAAGTAATTTCTAAAGTATATTCATGTTTAGTTTTTTTATTATGTATTTTAATTAATCCTAAGTTTAGATTTTCTCTAAACAAACCTATTCAAGAAGAAAGGCATTTTAAGATTAAGTAAAAATTACTATCACAAAACACAAAACATTTTATTTCTTTTCCACATGTGTATCATGCACATGAATGAATCTAATATCATACATGTGATGCAAGTATTTATCATACCTTAATGATGAATGCTAAGAGAGGTTGCTTAAGGAAACTTGGAATGTTTCATGTATGCATGATTTTGTCAAGTGGAGAGTGATTCTTTGTCCATCTTTCATATCTACATTTACAAGTATAAAATACATAAGTGAGAGTCTGACGCAACAGTTAAGGGGTCTGAGACCTTAGGACTACTTAAAATTACAACCACAGGGTTGTCCAAACTAATATACTAATTTTCTTAAATACATGTGTGTACAAAAGAAATACATAGAAAGAAAATGCTAAGTGTTACTTAAGAAAATTTGAATTCTTTATGATGCATGATTTTCATTAAGTAGAAAAGAGGTTTTCTTATCCATGTTTGTATGTATGAAGGCATAAAAGTGGCATTGTTAACCAGTGTAAGGTACAAGACTTACTTAGGGCTACTTAAAGTCTCGTAACCTTGTGTTTGTCTAGACTAATATCCCACTTTCCTTAAATACAAGCATATGTACAAAAAAATTAATGGAAAAAAGATGCAAAAGTTTGTACTTATGCTTGAACTTGGTTATGCAATTTATATGTGTAAGTGTAGGGATCTTTCTTAAGTCATAATATAGAAGCGGATAAGAATAGATTTAAACAAGTGTTATGTTCTTTTAAAAGAACTATACACTTTGCAAATCTTATTCAAATCCATATTAAGAGGAAAGAAAGGAAGCAAACATAAGACACATCTTTATAAATATATAGCACTTAAACTTTTTTTCAATTTTATTTGATTTATAGATTTGAAAATAGTTTTGAGTTTAATAGTGATAATAGCCACTCATATTTTTATTTTAGCCAAAACATGCAATTTGACATAAAAAAAATATTTCATTTTGAATTTGATTTTAGAAAAGCATGGATGCATGATTTTCATATGACATATACATTTAGCATGCTAGGAAGAAATTAAATGATATAAGCATGTAATTTCATTCACTCTGATTAATTCCTAAAGACAATCTTATGAAGTAAGACTATTTAAAGAGAATCAAAAGTTGTTTAAAGAGACTTTCATTTTATTTTGAGTTTGATTTGAATTAGGAAAGTGTGAGAATGTTTGTTGGTCCCATTCCCATATATTATTTTAGTTTAATTTTTAGGTGATTAGAATAATTTTATGCTTTGGTTAGGTTAAGGTGTAGATTAAGTTCATTAATTACCTATACCACTTTAACATATTTAATCAAATAATTATGAGCCAATGTATGACATAAAATCACAAGAAATTTAAATTAGTAATACATCCTAGGAAGAAAAGGTATCTAATACAATTGGTTCACAATTAATAATTAATTAAGTTAAATGGTTTAATTTAAGTACTTTCATAACCTTTCCACACATATGGGTTGGGTATGATTTCCTTAAGTTATTGAACACCTAAGTATGTACCCAAGAAGGATTGATTAAGTTTCTAGATTAACTTTGAATTTGAGAATTTGATTTGATTAATTAAGTAGATCATTAGTGGATTAACCCTTAATCAGTTTTGAATTTAAAAAAGAAAGGGGGTTTAGAGAATAGCTTAAGGAAAATATCCCAAAATTATTCCATAAACCTCATAATCACTTAAACAAAGGTTAATTATCTTAATCAAGGAATTAAACCACTGTTCACATGCTTAATTAACCTTAATTACATTGAGAGGGTGATTAGGGGTCATTAATTAATTTTCCTAACTCATTAATGAATTCCAAGAAAATTAGCGAGCGGATGTCATCCCCTAAACATCATTTAGAATTAATTCATTAGGAATTAGGGTTATTATAGGTATACCTAATTAAGAAAATCTGATTCAAATTTAATTAGAAACAATTTTATTAGATTTTCCTCTGAAATATCTTTAAAATAATCCCACGTTCATATTTTTCTGATTTTTCAACATTTAGTTATGTAATTTTGAAGTTTTAATTAATTTAAGTGATTTTTAAGAATTCTGCTAATTTATTTTATTAAAATAAACCATTTGACACTCAAAATTCAATATCTTTTAATCCATAGGTATTTTGACTTGAAATTTTTATGGTAGATGTATTTTAACATCAATTTTAATATCTAAAAATTTCAATTTAATCTCATATGTATTTTTGGTTTAATTAAAGAAATCTCATTTTCACTAAAGGTTCAATTAAGCTCAAAATATTCAATGAAATTTGGGGATTTTTGGTTTGTTGAATTTCTCTCGGAAAGACGAATCCAACGACAACTTATTTGCAATTTTTCGTTAAGTATTTTATTTTCTATACATTTTTGAAATTTTTGGTATTTAAATTAATTTTTAAAAAAAAGCGTGTAGCGCGTGGAGCGGTGCGCCGATTGGACACGCAGCATGTCGCGCGTCGATGGGCGGAAAGATTAGGTCAACACTGAGAGAACATCTGCGGCTCGCTTTGACCATCATCGCCGTCGACGGTCCGTCATCGCGCGATCCAAGCGGATCGCCGATCGCTGCATCGAATGCGATCGCGGTGATTTGATCTAACCATCGATCGCTCATGCGATCGGATGGTCCATATCGCAGTGATGCGAAGACTTGGATCGAGGATCCGCGATTATTTGTCGATTCCACAAACTCTGAGATGGGATGGTGAGGCTGCCGATGGTGAACAATGATTTCAGGCTTTTTAAATGAAAAATAAGAGTTTATAAGTAAAAACTTATCCAAATAGACTCATTTTCACATTGATTCACACTAGAAAAAATTTATTTTCTAATTGGGATGATTTAAAGTAAAAATGCAAAATTATCTAGGGTAGATTCCTAAAAACTACAAAAAATCAATCACAAAATGAAAGATCCTAAGGCAAGCTACGATTTTTGAAGGTTACCTCACCGGGGATGATTTTTGGTGGGTGGTGACTCAAACGCGCTGTCGAGTGAGGAAAGAAGCCTTGGACAAAGCTTAGATCCTTACCTTCACGTCGAAACAAAGTTTCCTCCGGTGATTATCATTTCCTCACCGACATCCCCATAGTTTTGAAGTATTTCTGTCCAAAATGAAGTGGATGATTGCTAATGGCTTTTAGGAGCTCTAAGAGGAGGAGAATGAGAGGAATGAGGGTTTCCTTCAGCCATTAAAGCCTTAGAATGAAAAGTTAAGTGAAATGAGCATTTTTTTACTTTTTGTTTAAAATTTTGGCTCCAAACTCATGTCATTTGGCTTGGGGTGGTTGGGAATGGAAGATAATCAACCTAGGTGGCTCCCTATGGTTGGCTAAGGCGTGGAAAGTGGCTGCCATGAAGGACAAGTGGGTGTCCTAGTTAAGGGGAGGTGAGTGTCCTTCATGCCAAGTGTTCCAATGGGAGAGGTGATGTGATTTCACCTCCCCATGAGTCATGGCTACCCCAACCAGTCCTTGGGTCAGAAAATCAGTATCCTTGGTGCCTATGTGGACCAATGGATGAGTTGCGAAGAGAAATGACTACTTGGGAAAGTGCCTTTTCTCATGGGATGCCCTTGATCCAAGGGCAAAGTGATCATTTAGCTTTGGATTTAATTGGACAGATTTTAAATGGGTCAAAAATAAGTTGGACCAAATTTCATGTCATTTGAAGTTCATTTGGTTTTATTTGGGTTAATTTGACCCATTTGGGTCAAAATCAGTTAGGTTGACCAATTGGTCGAATTGGGTCAAACCAAGAGTTGGGTTAAGTTCAAATGACTATTTGGAGTATATTGGTTCAATTGGTTTCAATTAATTTGGTTTAATTTGGATTTAATTTGGATTTTAGCCAATTTGATCTTTTAGGTTATTTTGGGCTAAGTTGACCAATTAGACCCAATTGATCAAATTTGCTTGAATTATGGCTTGGTTTGGATTTGGTTGATCATTTTAAATGGATTGGTATCATTATTTCCAATCAATTTGGTTTATATTTGATTTTGGTTTGATTTGACCTTTTAGGTCAAGTTGGGTCCATGGTCAATTGGGCTAGGTTGGTTCTAGTTAGCGAATTGGTCAAATTTAGTAAAGGCTTTGGTCAAGTTCAATAATCAATTTGGAGTGAACTTGAGCCATTGGTTGCAATCAATTTGGTTTATGTTATAATTTGGCTAGTTTGGGTTCATGTGGGTTAAAGGGTTTACTTGGTCAATGGGTTTGGTTGACTTAGTTTGACCCAATTCATGACAATTGATTAACCTATGATGATCAACAAATCTGACATGAAGTTTGGATTGGATTAATTCACTTTGATTTGGACTGAATTGAATTTTGATTTATGTAGGTCAAATTGGCCACTTTGGTCAAGTGAGCCATTGGGTTTAGTTGGCTTGATCAAGGCTTGATTCAAGTTTGGTTGAACTCACATATGAATTTATGATTGACATATAAATCTATTTGCAAGAGATTTGAAGTCAAATGAGTTTTGATTCATTTGATAATTTCAAGTCAAAAGGGTGAATATGGGTTTGACTTGGGTTGATTTTTTTGTTTTGGTTTGAGAATTCAAGTTTATGTTTATATTTGGATTCATGATTGAATGATTGATTAAATCATGAAGAAAAATCAAAGGTTTTGCTTAGTTTGAGTTTGATTTGGCTAAGTTCATGAATTTGACTTAAAAAGCTTAGGTTGGATTTTCGTTGAATTTGAGTTTGGGTTTTGAATTTGGTTTTAGATATTTGGATTTATAATTCATTTATATCTGTGAATATAAATGAGAATATAAATAGATTATGAGAACATTCCTTGAATTTGATTTGGATTTGATTTTAGCTAAATCCATAAGATATAATCAAAGGGCTTAGGAAAGATTTTTTTTTTTTTTTGGAATTTGAATTTGAATTTTAATCATGGGTTTCAATTGTTTGGAATTGATTTATGATTTGAGAAAATCTATTAAAATTGATTGAGGTTTGATTTTGAGTTGAAGTTGATATAAGTTTGGAGTTGATTTGAATTTGACTCGAAGGAAGGGAGGAGTTGGTTCAAGCCATAGGGTAGGTAAATTTTCCTAACACTTCTAAGGCATAACTTATTCCTATGACTAAACATTCTAAGTCTCTAGGGTTAGGTTAAGTGTCTACCTAATCACTAGATATGTCTTAAGACTATGGAATTCTTAAAGTCTAAGAGAAGTCATCTTAAGACTAAGGAATTCTTAAAGTCTAAGAGAAGTCATATGTCTAAGATGGAGGGGTTAAGAGCTCATTCCAAAAATGAGGTCAATAACCCCCAATGGGTCATGACTTAGTTTTAAGGGATTTGGCTCAATTTGGGTCATATGATTCATATTAGGTTATATCAAGTTAGGTTGATCAATTGGTCGAATTGGGTCAAACCAAGGCTTAGGTTAGGTTCAAATGATAATTTGAAGAGTTTTGGTATGATTAATTTGATTTAATTTAGCTTATAATTGATTATGTCTCATTTGGAATCAAATGGGTTAAATGGGTCAAGTTGACCAATTTGATCGAAATTGGCTAAATGGCTTGGGTTATGGGTTGATTCATGTTCAATTGGCTAATTAAAGATGAATATGGTCTTTGGTTTGAATCAATTTGGATTTAATTTGAATTTTGGCTAATTTGACCCTTTATGTCAATTTGGGCTAGGTTGGGTCAAGTTGATCAATTGATCAAATTAGACTCAATTATTGCTTTGGTTGAGTTCAATAATCAAATTAGAATGAACTTGAACCATTGGTTATCTATTTTAGATCAATGATTTGGCGTTGATCATTTAGTATTAGTCTTAGATCGAATGGTTAATGGGTTTGGTTTGGCTCAATTAGTGGTCATATTTAAATATTGACTTTAAGTTGATTCAAATCATTGATTTCAATCAATTTGATATATGATAAATTTTGGCCGTAATTTTAATTTCGATTTCAATGTCATCACAAAATTTCAGTTTTAATGCCTTTGTCCGCATTGACACTCAATTTTATTTGTGATCTTGTTTTTTAGCAAAGAATTATTATAAATAACTATATTAAAAGATGCTATTTAGATGATAATTACGTTAATTAGGACACCTAAGCATCGCGATCCCTCCTCCGTCTTCTGATTCCCTGGTTTCAATTGCAGGATTCAGTCCGCGCGCGCCTCTAATTTCAAGCTTTATAATTCAAACTTCAAATTAAAATTAGTTAAATTGATTTTCGATTCCACTATGTATTATTATTATTATTATTATTATTATTATTATTATTATTATTATTATTATTATTATTTTGTTATGTGATTCTTGCTGGCTATTAACTGGGTCAGGACATAAAAACTTTTACATTTCTGATTTAGATTTCAATTAATAATTAAAGTCATGGTGTTATTTATAAATTTTAATGACCTACAAGGTCATTGGAGATGAATCAATGTGATGTGGGAGTATAATTTTTCACTGTATGTAATTTAGATTTCAACATCCTTAAATCTTATATTTCATCTGACAATGATTGGTTCATGGATATCTTCTATATCATTTATGACCATGACCACAAAGTTAAGGACTCGACTCTTATATGTTGCATACAATAGTCTCTCAATATCACTCAAAAGCAAAATGGATCTTTCGGCTTAACAAGTCAAAATCAGCTATGACTACATAGAAATTATTCACTACTTCGCCTCTCATTGCCTTGCCCTTGAAATAACCTCCATTGATCACCCAAACATCTTTTATGAGGTAACCATTGTGCTCTTCCAGCTCTCCTATGTCATGGACACAAGTGAAATGTTTGACTTCAGAGAAGATGTTTGGGTGAACAATAAAAGTTATTTTAAGGGCAAGACAATCAGACGCAGATTGGTCAATAATTCTGTGATGTCATAGCTAATTTTAACTTATGTTAGACCAAAAAATCCATTTCACTTTTGGGTGATGTTGAGAGATTATTATATGTAGCATATAAGGGCTGTATCTCTAACATTATGGCTATGGTAATTAGTGATAGAGAAGACCTCCATGAATTAATTATTGTCAAATGAAATATAGGATTTGAAAATGATGAAATCCAAATAACTCAAAACCTGAACCCTTTTTAGGAGACTACTTTGCCTATTTGCACTAGTCAGCTACATTAAATCACAATAAAAAAAATCTCTTTGTAAATAGACTCAATTTCTAAGAGAAGCATAATTGAGATTACTTTACTAATTAAAGAGAAAGAGAGTATATCTTGACAATAGTCTAATCATTGCATGTTTCATTCTCAATAAACACCTTGTAGGCCAATAATTAACATTCATATAAATTATAGTGTAATAGTAAATTAAGTTCTTAAACTAACACATATTGATTATATTGTTTCTTGCATGAAAAGGTTGTTGGGTATGACTATGAATTGGACTTAGATGGCATTGCCCTCCAAGTTGATCAAAGACAAATATTCAAATTGAGTACTCAAGTAAAATTTTTAAGAGAATGTCCATATAAAAAACCAAAATAACAAAATTTGCATGTCTATAATTACACTAAATATACATTTGTTGATTAAGCTTATTAGTTAATGACTATATATTGTTGTCTTTGTGATATGTGCAATCACAAAATTTCATCATAATACCTAGGACAAGCTAAAAGCAATCTTGTTAGAAAATACACTACAATTACTTAACTATTCTACTATTATTAAAGTGAATTTTATTTCTTCGAATATGAAATTATAGCACTTCATTTTTTTTTTTTTTTTTTGAGAACTATATCTCATATAATGCATCATTCATTCATAAAAATTTATCATACAAGGGATTAAAACTATTAAAAAAATTTCAAGCATGTGTGTTTCTCAACTCCTACCAAGAGCTTTTTTCTCTCTATTAGGGATCTTTTGTAGGAAACATATGAAGATAAAAATAAATTTATCTTGCCCAGATCTCATGTCAAATCATCAAGATAATTTAATCGGAAGCATATATGAATCCATTGAAGAGCTATTGCAGGAATTTTGGCCTTCCACTTCTAAAAGGGTGTTCTTGAGAGAGAGAGAGAGAGAGAGAGAGAGAGAGACTTCTTTTCACTCAAGATGGGATGTGAGGAAAATGAGAACCCACCCTTTAAAATGGGGACCATGACCCTATTTATACTTGAGTGTATTTCATTTTATTTTAGCCCATCAGAAATTAATTTAAGTCATGATGCCATTTGCAAAGTTTTAATGACCAATAAGGCCATTAGAGATGAATCAATGTGATGTAAGCATGTAATTTATCAATATCTATGATTTGGATCTCATCATTTCATCTGATCGTGGTCGATTCATAGATGTCTTCTACATCACTTATATCCATAGTCATAAAGTCGAAGACTCAACCCTTGTAACCTACATATAATAGTTTCTCAACATCACCCAAAATTAAAATAAATCTTTTGGCCCAACACAACCCAAAATTTTCCATGACAACATTGAAAGCATTCGCCACTTCGCCTCAGATTGCATTGCCCTTGGAATAACCTCAATTGACCACCCATGCATCTTCTCCAAGGTCACGATCATGCTCATCTTACTCTTATATGTCATGGACTCAAGTGAAATGTGGACTCACAACTTTTGCTTGTATCCTCTACTTTAAGGAATAGGACATTAGTAAGTATGGTAGAGCTCGCATGGTTTATTTGGTAGAGTACATTATGAGTGTGATGAAGGCCCACCACATCATTAGAGAGCTTTGTATGGATTCGACAGACTGTGGGACTTTAAAGTTTGGGAAAAAGGTGGTCCTTCTTCAGACTCACTACATACTCTCTCAAATAAACCATGTCAACTATCATAAACAGGTTGGCCTATGTCTTATTCCATTAAGTAAAGGACACAAAGAAAACGGTCATTGTGAGTCCACATTTCACCTAAGTTTATTACATATGAGAGTTGGAATAACACAATGATGACATCAGAGAAGTTGACTGGCTTGTCAATGAAAGTTATTTCAAGGGTGGCACAATTAGAGGCAAAGTGGTCAACACTTTCTATGTTGCCATGACAAATTTTAATTTGATTAAAATCAAAAGATCCATATTATTTTTTGGCAATGTTGAGAGACTACTATATGTAGTGTGTAAGGGTCAAGTCTCTAACTTTTATGGTGGTGGTAAGTGACATAGAAGGCACCTGTGGACCAACCACTATCAGATGAAGTGTAGGATTTGAAGATGATGAGATCCAAATCACTCAAAGTTTGAAACATTTTTAGGAGAACGTTGCGCTTGTTTGCGTGGGCCACATACATTCAATCACATTAAAAAATTTGTAAAAAATAGACTTAGCTTCTCAAAGAAATATAATTAAGTTTAGTCTTTTAATTAAAGAGAAAGAGAGTATACCTTGACAATAGTATAATCATATCATTTGGCATTGTCAATGAACACCCTATAAGCCAACATTTAACATTCATATGAGTTATATTGTAATAGTAAATAACCTCAAACTAATCATTTTTATTTGAGAAATCAATAACTCTAAAGATCTGCTTAGGAGGAATTTATTTCTAGTTTTTTATTTTTATCTATTTAGGAACAATTTTGTTTCATGTTTTTTTTTATTGTTATATTGTTTTTTAAAAGCCTGTTAGTTTAATGTGTTTTCTAATTAACTGTTTTTAGTCAAATCAAGAATCAAAAATCAAATAGCTTAACATTTACAACTAAGAACCAAATAGTGAGTTTTCAAACTGATCCAAACTAAATAACATTGGTTTGGCTCAATTTTTTTATTTAAACTAGTGACTAAAAAGTATCATCAACCTTCTTCATTCAAAGACCGACACTGACAATTTTAAAATTCTTATAATATATATATATATATATATATATATATATATATATATATATATATATATATATATATATATATATATATATATATATATATAGATTAAATACATATGAATAAAAGCTCACAAAGTCTACTCTTTATACTTTAAAAGTGTTGAATGATTACAACACTATCAATATCATACAATATATCTTTCTAAATATAAGCGACCAAAAGATCATTCATCAACTAATTTCTAACTCTATTTCATTGGCAAATTTTCATAATATTAATAACAAAAAAATAGTTATCTCAACAATTATTGTAGTAAAGTCAATGTTAATTTTAATAATTTGAAAGCAAAAAATATATAAATGTGTTTTTTTTTCTTTTGACTATTTTTTCAATAAGCATTCCAATATCTTGTAATAATAAAAATTATTCATCAAACCAAATATCCAAAACATAAGTTTTTAATTTATTATGCATACTCATTAAATATACGAATGTAATATCAATTGGATAAAATCATTATGTTTATAATATAAGTAAGAATTAGGTTAATATTATTACGACTCGCCCGAGGGCTTTGAATTTCCAAAACAGAAACAAACAGTCAGACGGGGAAATTAAAATTTGTATTTCTTCATAATTCTGATAATATAAATCCAAAAGTAATGAAAAGGCCAATCTAAAATAAAATATAATAAGAAATTTAAATTTTACTTTTGTTGATTGTTATCTCATTTATGGTATGTGTTTTCTCTTTGCTCACTCATTTGAAATTGAAATTAAATATCAATATCGTGAGCTTTTAAACCCATGGACTCGATGAAAGAAACTAACATGCATGCTAGTCCTTTTTATTAAACAAAAAAATTCCTTAATATGATGTAAGTCAATTATGGCCATGAAGGTTATGTAAACAAACATTTAAAATGTAAAATATTGAAACATTTATTTTTTATAGTACATTTCATGAACCAGACTTCTAAACCTTTATGAATTCTATATCTTACTTTGTACATCCATATTAGGAGCACCATATAAACATAACCTAACTCACTCTATCGGCACAGCAGGGCATAGATAAGTATATTATTATCTAAGGTGGAAAGGCTCTAACTCACCCTAGGGTAAACAAACCGAGCCAAACCGAGCATGCGTGTTTGAGTTCAAGGTTATTTACCATTGCTCGAGCTCGTTAGAGCTTTTAGGATGGTGTTCAAGCTTGAGCTTGTTTACCTTTATCGAGCTTGAAGTTGATTCAAGTTTGTTCACGAGCTTAGTTCAAATTAGATTATCGAGGCATTTAACGAGAAGCTCATTTAATAAATGAGCTTTACTGAAGCCTTAATCGAGCTAGCAACTTATTGAGAAATATGCATGAGCTGTATCAATTAAAGTTTAATAAGCCTAAAAAATTTAAATTTAAATAATATTGTTTTCACAAACAAATCTTAATTGAACCATAATCGATCTGCTTAACAAGCTTGTTCACGTGCTTTGAACAATATTATTCATGAATATAAGCGAACAAGACAATTGTTCATTTATCAATCGAGTATTTGTAAAGTGTTCAAGCTTGTCCGATTAGTTAATTAAATAATCATGAACGAGCTCTAATCGAGTTGAGCCACGAGTAGCTTGTTAAACACTTTGTTTATTTGTAACCATATGTTGGTTGATACATCTCTCATCAGCACAGCGAAGCATGAGTTTAATTTCTACTATTGTTTGAGGTGAAAGAAAAGTTATCAATGCGCATGTGTACATGTATCTCCAACTAGTGTTAATGAATTGAACTCCATCATCATACACAAACAACTACATCTTTGGATAAATAATTTTGTTGTCATTCATCATGATATGCATGGTTTTTTTATATACTATAATTAAATATACTCTTCTTCGTAATACTATCTTAATTAGCAAAATCGGATATTAATCTCTCGTTAAATAAGAAGTATTTTCTTGGATTATTTAATTAACCGTCGAAGATAGCAATGCACCTTCTATATAGTGATTTTCGTATATTCTAAACAATTATGATAAATCGTAACTATACACACACACACACCATCCACCAAATGATCAAATTATGAATAGGACATAGCTTAGATGGCATTGCTCAGATAAAATTTTAACTTCGAACTAGTCACTGAAAAAATTGCTCTGTATTATGTGAGGATTACTTAGTTGATTTTCTTTCTTTATTATTATTATTTTTTTTGAAGAGATTTATATAATAATAAGATAATAAAAATATTTCTCTGATGAGCTGACACATTATTTATGATAATTATTTAGCTTTGATTATTTTTAAGTCTGTATGATAAGAAAAATCTATAAATAGTAGCATTAGGAAGCCCTTATGAAGGATCTATTGTTTTGACATTGATCTTCTTTTTTAGGCATACTCTATATAGGCTAAATTTTACTGTTAGGCTTAATTAATATTTTAATTAAGTAATTAAGCATGATAAAAAAATTAAAAAAGGTCTAATCCCTGATTGAACAAGCGACTGGCCTGCATCCCATAACCAAATAAGCATACACTAATTTATATATTCTCATTGTCTGTGCATCCGAAGAAAAGAAATATATAAACAAATAGATATATAATCAGGTCCAGATTGCTATCTAATTGACTATCATTAAAATTAATTTTCATTTCATGATCGGACCGATCCTTGTGAGCTGAGAGGCAATAAAGAAATAATTAATTAAGAAGCAGATAGATGAATCAAAGCAATTAAATTGAGCAGTTATTTTTCAATCTCATAAAACAATAAATTAAGTTTGTTTATGATCCATTAAATAAAGTTAGCTTTGAAAAGAAATAAAGACACATCAAGTAAATCTCCAAATATGCAGAAATATTTCAACTCTAAACCGTTAAAGTTGATCTATATACATTTATAAATTGTAATATAATATATTGATGGATGAAGAAATATATTATATTATATTATAACATATTAAGAAATATGCAATGTCCCTTCAAGCATTAATTTGCAAATGAATGCTGAGCTGAATATTAAGAAACGAAACTCACTGGGCAGCTGGCTGGGCGGAGGAAGAAGAAGAAGAAGAAGATAACGAAAGAAAAGCTTTGCGGGAAACTAAGAAGTCGAATAAAGAAGGTGATGGATCGATGGCTGACAGAAGGATTGGTATGTGGTAGGAGAAGTGAAGTATCGCTGCTATTTATTAATCTCTTCAGCTAAAAATTTGAACGATAATTACGTTAATTAGGACACCTAAGCGTTGCGATTCCTCATCCGTTTCCTGATTCCTTGCTTTCAGTTGCAGAAATCAGCTCGCGCGCGCCTCTAATTTCATGCATTATAATTCAAAATTCAAATTAAAATTAGTTAAATTGATCGGCTTTTTCAAAATTTAAATTAAAATAAGTTCGCGCGCGCCTCAATTATTATTATTATTATTATTATTATTAAGTGATTCCTTTTGATTAATAGCTGGGCCGTTTTCTCCAACAGAATAAAAAACTTGCAATCTATGATCCAACGAGATTCATAAAGAGTGAAATGATTAGTAAAAAGCAATCAATACAATGATGAACGGAAAATTTTTAAATTCAATTGTGAATTATAAATAGAAGATGAAATAGTAGATTAGATTTTAGCAAGGGTGTTAAAAATGAAACCGACGTGAATCGGACTCAAAAAATTTGGGTTCTGATCCACCCAAATGATTTTTTGGTTTGTTTGGGTCGAAAGAATTGATTCGTTTAATATTTCAAGTCAATTTTGAGTTAACCTACCAACCCGAAATTAATTTGAAATTGACCTTTCAACTCTAATTTGACTAAAAATTGACTTGCAAAGCTGAAATTATTCATATTTCTACTCATGAACCAGAATTTAATTCAATTGTGACCCAATTTTAACCTAGAATGCATATATAAATAGATGATTTGGGTCATGTTCAGGTTGCGATATTTTGACCTGTTAATAAATGAGTTGAGTTTGCATCTAATATTAAAATTCAATTGAGTCCGACTCATCAACCTAAGACACCCCTAGATTTTAGGAAAGGGCAAAATCTAAAATCAATAGCAACTTCAAAGTTGTCAACAAATTTATAATACTTGTTTTAGAGTTAAAATTGTGATTTATTTTCAACTTGGTGAAGTAAAAATTGGTAAAAAAAAATATAGTCTTAATATGAGATCACAAAGTTCACCTAAAAAAAAGAAGCATATAATACAAATTTTCTTTCTCACAAATAGGTGACCAGTAACTAGTCATTTTTCTTTTCAAAATAGATGCCTCTATCCATTTCATTGCACACTACTTTTAGTCTTTGTTGACAAATAAGATGAGGCATTGATGATATAAAAAGCACAAATGGCTAAGTCTTTTTGCTGGCAAACTCTAATCTATGTAGTGATAAGGCATTCTAAATGCAATGATTACATTTGAGAGTAGTTTGTACCAATCTAAAGTGCAAAACTCCAACCTTAGCAACCTTAACACTGCACTCATTTAATAATACGTAAATTTAGCATGCAAATCTGATATTTTTCTTTGATCAAATAAGAAGGGCACAATTCAATACTTACTAAATGTATTCTCTGATCAATGGCCATCACCTAACACAAAACAATTCTTCTTAGTGAGCGTCACATAACATGTAATGCAATGAATATGATGGTTTTAATTTAAAATTTTGTGGTAATTATTTTTATTTAGTATTGATAGATCCTTAGCATTAGATTAAGAGTGATTTTAATTTGTGAATTTTTGAAGGTGGAAGTGTGGGCTCCGAAAATTCGCTACCGACCTTTCGATGAAGAGAGTGATTTAAAATGTCAGTGTAATTTTAGAAGGGATGGAATAATAGATAAGACATTACCCGGATCTCGTTCTCATTTTTATGAGGACTTTAGATCTGGTTCCAGTTTCTATAGAGCACAAAGCTATATTTAATTACCTCTCTCATTGCTGAGAGTGAACTTTCGATTAATATTAGTTGTTATATTGCTTAGTGCGTAGCATATAGTAGCAGCATGTGGAGTTTTAAAATTTATATTTATGAAATGCATTATATTTAACTTAAAGCGGATGGTTGGGGGAACGATAACGCGTCCAATCTAAATCTCATGGTTTCGTCATCCCGAGCTGTCGCAGTCTTTAGTGTACTTAGTCAGATGAGGTAGTCGACACAACCTGACCGAATGATCCTCATTAGGAACACATGGATTACGTCGTCCAAGAAATCCTTGTAGACTTAGGGTAGTGCTTGTCTAAGGAGATAAACTTAAGTCTACCTTAGCTAACAAAGAGCTTTTTGTCCTATCAAGTATATCCTATGGTTCACAACTCAAAAGGGCATTGGGGAACATACTGCTGATCGTGACTGATATAGTGCAAGTGAAGCTTCATCGCCAAGCCACACACGCTAGAAGACACTGCCACATCCTTGATTTGACATTTTCAGGAGTCGAGTTTTCTTTTAATTTTTCACATCCCACAAACAATCGAGGAAAGGAGAGTTAGTTTTTAGCTTTTAAGTTTTTAATATTAAATTTCACTTAGACATTTATAGCTCAATGATATTTTAAATTTTGCATTTAGATTGATATTCAATCTAAGTTAATTTGCTTTAAAATTATAACCATATTTTGATGAAGTATCCCCTCTGGTTAAAATTTTTATTTAACACAGCCATCATCAGGGTGGTTTATTGTTTCACTATTTCAGATCATATTAACTCTAATAATTTAATAATAGAGGATCAGATCTACTGTCATATGACGGAATTAGCTTCTTAGATGTTTTATTAGGTTGAAGCTATTATAATAACATCATTAGATTTTTAGATTTTGTTAACCCAACCCCTAAGACCCAACGGAAGCAACCCGCCAAGATCCACGCAACACTTGAATTTAAGCATTCAGCGTAGTGTTGGGGCCCATGCGGGTGTATTTGATTCAGCATTAATTTAAACTTAAAGAATTTGTATATATTACTCGTTTTAACTGAATTTAATTGCAAGTATAACTTTTTAGATAAAAGTTTGACAAAGATTTCGCAATATCATGGCGTCCCTCGTGATAGGCTACTGCATGTTAGTCTGTTTCACCATGCCAAGAAAGATGTGTATGGGTGGTATAAACCACTGAAGCGTTTCCCACCATGCCAAGAAAGGCATGTATGGGTCTCTAAGGTACCTGCTGAAATAAATTTTTCTGCCACACCAAAAAAGGCGTATATAAGTACTTATACACATGCAAGCAAGTACAGATTTTCCTGCCACGCCAAGAAAGACATGTACAGATACTTATGGTCAACAAAAAAATACAGATTTTTCTGCCACACATATCAGTTGAGCTCAACTCGACTGATGCAACATGCATAAAGGTCAACATCCATTTCACGCCTTCCTGTCAAACCTTTAAAGCTAAGGTGTGTACCAAACTTCCTTTTTTTTGGTTGAACGTATCTAATCTTTGAGTTATGCATCTTGAACTACCTTTTTTGGGGAAAAGTCATTGTCTTGACCACCAATAATTGTGAATCCATCACCCTCTTTAGTTCATCCTCGGAGCTTCTCAAATTTACCTCCATCTCTTTTAAGATCTCGCAAAATTCCTCTAACTTGCATTGCATCAACTAAGTGTGAAGCATTATACTAACTATTTTCTCGAATTAGAAAACAAGTGAGGCTTGAGAGATTAAATCGCTTCTATTCGTTGAGTCCTTTTCTGGATTGGTCCGGTGCGCTAACTTTAAGCTTAGTGTACCGAGTTGATTCAGCCTGCGTGTGACTCAACCCTACCGAGTTGTGGTGTTGGGAGGGTTTTCGGGTAAGATCCGCTTGGATCTAGCGCCTTTAGTTCAAATTCGCTGGATTGGAGCACTTGATCGAGTCTTTCTTGTGCTTGAGCTTGAGCCGGTTGCTTGTATTCTTCGCTCTTGGATCGCTCTTTGATCAAGCGGTTATGTTTTGTTTACAGGGATGAGTGGAATACACCCGCTTTCTCGCTTTGATCCCGAGATCTAATCAACTATTGGATGATATGGCGCATCTTGATCGTTGGATCAAGATTTTGAATTAACCTAACCTTATTCCTTTCCTTTGTTTGTTTCCCGACGCTCGACTTGCTCCAGAGAGAACGCAGGGGGAAGAGAGGAAAATCGAAGAAGATCGCCGGCGATTCCACCGGAGGACGAACCTTCCAGTGAGGATCAACCATGGAAATGCTTCAGGGAAGAAGAAGAGAGGGCTAGACACAGGAGAAGTTCTTGAGATAATTTTTCATCCCCTTGTTTGATTTCCTCCCTCTATAGCTTTTGGTCTTGGATCTTGAGTTCCTAACTGATTTCTGTTAGGGTTTGTTGGAAGTTAGTACTTTTGTCGTGTCTTTAGTTATACTTCTTGATTCTTGTTACCAATTTATTATTCTGTTATGCTTCTGGTCACTGCTTGATGACTCTATTGTTGTAGTTTGTTTCTTAAGTCCCATTGTTGAAGTATCTTGATTATGCCTCCCGAGGGTACTTTAATACCCACTGCATGGCTTCTACTGAAAGGCTATAATTCCTGTTGTTGTAATTAATCTTTCTTACTGTTTTGGGTTTCTTTTCTTCTCTGTTGTAACGTGGCATGCCTCTGTTCTGGGTTTTCTTCTCTGTTGTAAAAGCTGATGTTTGGAATGCTTCTAATGCTACCTTCATCTTCTGTTTTTATTGTACTAATTAGTCGCTTGTAATTCTCTGTAATCCTATCGTATGTGATACTTTGGTACTCGATTTTGGGATCATAACATTACTCCTCCTCACATCGACCTTGTCCTCAAGGTCAAAATTCGATATGCTTCCTCAGATTTCTTTACTTGATATCCCCAAGCTTCGCGTGGCTATAAATCCTTCGCTTGCCTTGATCTTTCTTTAAATTGGGGATCTCCGCCGCAATTTTCTGTAATCTAAAACTTTGGACAAACTTAATTACTCTCATCTTCCTAATCTGATATTTTCACCGGTTGTAGTGTAAAAGCTTGTCCAATTGTCTTAAGTCTTGGATTGAAGCTCTTTATCGCCCTTTGTTTCATGTTGTTGTTGAGCTTCCTGTGAGTTATATGGATCTGTCCAACCTATATGTGGTTGTATTATATGACACTGCTCCATCTTATTTTGGGTTGTCAATGATTATTGTGCCCACTGTAATGTGGCAGTATTGTTGACTGTATCTGTGGGAAATCTTGTGGTCATCTACTTGAAGTTGGAAGGAATTGTTGTGCCCCATGATTTATCACTGTGGACTATCTTATGCTAGATAATTGGGCTATATCCGACTTATCTATCTAGGCTAATTCTATGGTCAGAATTATTCAGAACTTATTTAGGCTATTTTATAATTAGACATTTATATGTCCTGTCTTAACCTGGATTGAATGGTCGATATTTGAAGTTTGGTTCTAAGGCATTTTCTTGTATCCACCGAAGTCGGTTGACTATAATGTCAGTAGTTGATATTCTTGTTCTTCATTGACACTCATGAATGCACATAAGTTAAGGGTCGCTTTGTTGCTATATTGATTGCCATGTGGTGGATTAGTGTAGGTGTTTGTCAGATTTCGTTGCTTTTACCGTCAGTATTTGCCGATCTGATAGCCTATCCTCCATTAGCTTGGGCAACTGAAATGCTTGCCGCAAGGAAGCAGTTGTGTCTCGATTTCTTCTAATTTCTCGGTTTAAGCCCCGATTCAAAGCAGCTTTGTAGTAATTCCTCGTGGGATATCTCAAATTTGGTTAGCTAGGTCTTCAAACTCAAGATAAAACTGCAGACCGTTGTTTGTCTGTTGAAGCTTAGCTAGTTCTCCTCTTAAACTGTGGTAGAGAAGGGCCAAATCTCAGATAACTTGTTTTTTAAATTCACCCATGAATTTAGTTATTAAGATGCATATACCGATACCACTAAGTGCGTGTCCATCCATGTAAATCGCAATTAAGAACTTTTGTTCTTCGATAAATTGTGAAAGTACCGGTTCTTTGAACAACAAACTTTAGGTTGTCTCCATTAAATCTGCATATCTATTTTAAGAGGCATTGACATGGGTGTGTGTGTATGTGGTCCGTTTGGGGAATAGGATTCATAAAGGGATGCATCACATACCGGCTTTGAGGTTGTTTTTCTAATCTTTCTATTGATGTCAATCTCTTTGATATTTCATTCAATGCCATATTGAGGTCATTCATTTGCTTCATCGTTGTTCAATCGGTAACACATTCATCTAGGGTTTTGGATGTGTACCTTGTGCTTTCTCATATTTTCTCGATTGAGGATGTAATCAACGAGCACCAATGATTTAACTATTTCTAATTAGATCCTCAAAGCTGAGGCTTGAGAGATTAAATGCTTCTTTCTATTCGATTACAGTCCTTTTCCTGAGTGCTGCTAAGGTACCGAAGTTGACGTTCTATGTGACTCAACCCTACCGAAGTTGTGGTGTTGGGAGGGTTTTGGGTGTTAGCCGATCCGTGGATCTAGCGCTTTAGTTCACCGCTGGATTGGAGCACTTGGATCGAGTCTTTCTTGTGCTTGAGCTTGAGCCGTGGATTGCTTTTGTATTCTTCTCGCTTGACCGCTCTTGATCAAGCGTTATGTTTTGTTTACAGTGGATGAGTGGAATACACCGTTGCCTTCTCGCCGCTTTGATCCGAGATCTAATCAACCGTTGGATGATAGGCGCTATGATCTTGATCGTTGGATCAAGATTTTGAATTAACCTAACCTTATTCCTTTCCTTTGTTTGTTTTGCCGATGCTCGAGCCGTCGACTTGTGAGAGAACGCAGGGGAAGAGAGGAAAATCGAAGAAGATCGCCACATTCCACCGAGGACGGACCTTCCAAAGGAGGATCAACCATGGAAATGCTTCGTGGAAGAAGAAGAGAGGGCTAGGGAGAAGTTCTTGAGATAATTTTTCATCCCTTGTTTGATTTCCTCATCTCTTTTATAGCTTTTCTGGTCTTGGATCTTGAGTTCCTAACCGATTGCTAGGGTTTGTTGGAAGTTAGTACTTTGTCGTGTCTTTAGTTATACTTCTTGATTCTTGTTACCAGTTATTATTTTACTATGCTTCTGGTCACTGCTTGCTTGATGACTCTATTGTTGTAGTTTGTTTCTTAAGTCCCATGAAGTATCTTGATTATGCCTCCCGAGGGTACTCGTAATACTACTGCATGGCTTTCTACCGAAAGGCTATAATTCCCCGTTGTTGTAATTAATCTTTCTACTGTTTTGGGTTTCTTTTCTTCTCTGTTGTAACGCGTGCCTGCTCGGTTTTTCTTCTCTGTAAAAGTTTGATGTTTGAATGCTTCTAATGCTACCTTCATCTTCGTTTTATTGTACTAATTTATTTGTAAGGTAATTGTAATCCTATTGTCAGATGTGATACTTTGGTACTTGGTTGATTTGGGATCATAACACATTATCATACTGTAGCTTCTGAACACCACTTGCACAACCTCATGTTGGAAAGCATTCTCCATGAACGCTATGAAAATCATCATCCGAATCTGACTCTAAAATACTCATAAAATCATACCATCCATCCTCTTGGCATAGAACATTAGCCTCAATCTGACTATGATGCCATTAAAGCTGGGTATGATGGAATGTTAAATTAGAACCCTCTGACTTTCAGCGAGTTGCGGCTGCTTCAACATGAACAAATTTGCTTATACCATAATTGTCATAATTTTTTTTGAACGACAACCTTCTTTCCACGAAATTTGTTGCATTTGCGAGGATGCTGCTGTGATGGAAACCTTTGGTTTGATACTTAATAGCAGCCACCTGTGATAAATAATCACGTATCCTTTTGGGTAATATTTGAGAACTACTAGAGAGGGAGTCGCACCCAGACAACTTTGGAGTCAACAGAGATGGTTGCATGTGCTCAACAAAGACAATTTTTAAAATAAGCATATTTAAGAATTAAAAAAAAAAATTTTAAAAGGGAGAATTTACATACATAGCACACAATTCTTATGTATTTACATATCTAACATCTAAGATTAGATATTTACTTATCTAATATTTTTCTATGCTTAAAAAGTTGTATTTCACTTTTAAAAAGTGAATAAAGTGATATTTTTGATGTGATATTGAAGATTAGGGTGTTATATATGTAAGAATTGAAGTTTAGGTATTAGATATATAAATACATAAGAATTGTGTGGTATGTATGTAAATTTCCAAAAAAAAAACTAATTTTACAAATTTTGTTTTGCTAGGGCCTCACCTTTAATTATTCTTTTTTTAATAAATATCTAAATTTTATATTTAAAATATATTTATTTTTATATATATAAAAAAGATAAATTTTATTAAAATTTAATAATCTTTTTTATATAAAATTTAAAAAAATTATAATATATATATAAATATGAAATTTTAAATTTAAATATGTAAAAACATAAGAATGAAAATGTATAATAAATTTATAATAAAAAAAGTTAATTTCATATTTACATAAAGAATTTATACATATAAATTATACATTGAAGTTAAATCTATACATATATGTATAAAAATATTTATACATTTTAAACTAAATATTTTATATAATATTAAAACTAAATTTTATTATAAATTTATTATATATTTTTAAACATATCCTGGCCTAATAGAGAACTCTATTCTTGTATTTTTACATATTTAAATTTAAAATTTTATATTTACATAAATATTATAAATTTTTTTAATTTTATATAAAAAGATTATTAAATTTTAATAAAATTTATTTTTTATGTATATAAAAATAAATATATTTTAAATATAAAATTTAGATATTTATTAAAAAAAGACTAATTAAAGTTGAGGCGCTCCTCAAGTAAAATTATGATATAAAATTTAGATATGTAAATACATAAGAATTATGTGGTATGTATATAAATTCTCTCTCTTTTTTTTTTGCACACTAGTAATTTTTTTTAATGTCTAATTTATTAATTATATTTTTAAATATACTTATTTTAAAAATTTTATCCTGAGCAAGTGACAGAGCGCTAGACCCTTCAACCCGTGCAAAACATATTGCCCTCCTTCGATCGATCAAAGATTAATCGCTGAAACGGGAAAACGCGTCTCCGCCCAATCTCCGGTAAAAGAAGGCAGACAACGCCAAGGTTTGCCATGTATAATCACAGCTTCCACAACACGATAATCGAGCGAGAGAGACAGGCCTCCGAATTCATCTGCGTAACCACAGAGAGCGCAGAAAGAGAGGGGCTTTTCGGATACAATGACCCAGTCTGTTTTACGATCGGGCCGTTTTGGTTCGATCAAATCGCCAATTTCGCCAAATTTACGATACATTCCGCTTCTCGATATTCACGCAGACTCGTCTGAATTGTGTGCGGATAGCCTTATTTAATAGGTTTCAACGCGTTTGACGCTTAACGTGATCAATTTGCGAACGTGTCGTTTGAAGCGGCGTGACTTCACCTCGATATATTTGTTAGCGATCGGACCCTCTCCTTCGATCGGTCGTCCGTCAATTATGCAAGATACATATTCGATCGATTTCGACATTTCAACGCGACGAAGTTCGTTGTCAATCGAGTCGTTTGGTGATTTTGATGCCGTCGATATGATTTGAGTGTTGAGATCCAATTGCTCGATATTCACGCATACTCTTTCAAATTGAACGCGAACAGTCTCATTTGATAGGTTTTGACGTTTCGACGCTAGCGGCGTGATTAATTTTGCGAACGGAGGTCGTTTGGGCAACATCGCGGCTTTCCAACCTCGATATGTGTGTCAGCGCATCGGCGACCTTCCTGCTTGATCGGCCGACCGTCGAAATATGTAAAATGCCTATTATGATCAATTTCGATGTTCTAAACGCGATGGAGGAGTCCGTTCATCGATCAAGATCATTTCGACTGATTTTCGACGCTGTCGAGTGCATTTCATCTCCGATTTGCGCACTGAAGCTTGTCGAATTCACCTTGTGAGCTCGACTTGACTTATGCGCATGCATGGAGGTCAACAGGAAGATTAAAGGGTGGCTTAGATTTACAAGGAGAAGGCTTGGATATGAGGAGCTTAAGTGGAAGTTGAATATTGGTGCTATGAGTATTCTTTGTGTTGCTAGGGATATTAAAAATAAGGATCTAGAGTTATTTATGGCCAAATTTGGATAAATATTGAATAACTTAGAGCCTGAGTATAGAAAAATAGGGAGCACCACTAAATATCTCATCAAAAAGAATCTTTAAGGTTACGAAATCAAGGATGAAGGATTATTCACCAAACTTTTCTATAATCCCAAAATTTTTTGTCATTTTAATCCCGTTTCCTTACAAATTATATCGTATTCACTGTCATTACAAATAAAGAGAAGATAAAAAAAAAAAATCTAAACTATAGTGAAATTACAATAATACACCTTTAAAATGCTTCCGACTTCATAACTTTATCTTTAAAACTCAAGGATATTTAAATCTATTGAATAAAGTTTGGAAGATGAAAAAACACTTCAGAATTTTTTAAAGATGGATGATTATACTTGCTTTAATATGGGAAGTCAAAGGTAATGTGGTGATGTGGACCTCACTTAGACTAAAATTTTAACTCTCATGACAATTAATATTTTTGCCTTCTTTCATCACATTCAATATTACACAAATTCCTCATAATAATTCTTTGTTAATAAGTGGCATATTATAATATTCTATAATAATAAAAGAATAATTCATAGAATTTTGAGAGGCAAAGTGACGAAATCAAAGTTATCGAGATGTATTTTTACTCAGGAAAGAGCTTAAGATATTTTTTATTTTTTGATTGTCAATGGGAGGATTAACATGTATAGTGCGAGGGTAGAGTCTATGAATTTATAATTTTGATGATCAATGATATAATTTTTTTTGAAATTGATTAAAATCTAAACCATCTTTAGAAGGATAATGTGCATGTTTCTTTTAACCACTCACGTTCAATCACACTAAGAACAATATTATAAAAATCAACTTATGTAAATAAAGAAATTAAAGATATCTTGACCCAATATTAGTTACACTATGCCTCAAAATTATTAAATTTATTTTTAATGTGCAATAATAATATTGAATGATTATTCATTTCTATGATAGCCGTACAATGTTATCATGCTTATTCCATTACATAAAACTATATGAATGGGTCGCCAAGTGAAAAACCTTCTTAATTGACTCGATCTAAGCAAACTGTATATTCTATTATGATTTATTTGTACAATTATGAATATCATTGTTTGATTAATTATTTTTATGATAACGACATTATGTTATTGTTATATGATTTTAGTGTAAACAAGAGCTCAACAATTACTCGTGACTCGGCCGATTAGAGCTCTTATGTCGCTCATTTAATTAATTGAACGAGCTTGAACACTTTTGTAAATACTCTTCGTGAGCTGAACAATTTATTGTTCGCCCGATGTTCGTGAATAGTATCATTTAAAGTTTAAGTTTCTAATGAGCTTCGACTGGCTCGATTAAGGCTCGATTAAGGCTTGTTCCTCTTCTATAAGGCTCGATTAAGGCTCGATAATCTTTCTTCTTGTTCATAAACAATATTGTATAAGGCTTTAGGCTCGATAATGGCTCATTAAGCTCAAGGCTCGTTGAGCTGTTTTTTTTTTGAGCTCAAGCTCGAACACCATCCTAAAGCTGAATCGAGGAGCCGAAGCTCCATCGGCACGAGCTTGAACTTAAGATTGCTTTGGTTTGACTCTAATTTTAATGTTGGCTGGTCAGGCATAGAAAGACCCAATATCAATTGAACTCTAGGTTGTAACCACATTCAAAGAGAGACTACTGCTCCCCAATCAAACCCAAGAGCTCACCCAAAACACACAACCCACTTAATATGCTTAGAAATGTTGGGATCAACCATAGGAGGGAGTATGATAGTGAGTAATTTATATCATCAAGTATTATTATCAATTGGTTTATATTTTTATGATAGTCATGCTATTCTAATATGGTCATTCCCATCATATAAAATGTTATGCATGGGCCACCGAAGTAAAAAACTTATTGATTGTCTTAATCAATGCAATCTATCTGCTTTAATATGATTTATTGGTATAATTATGAATTTAATTATTTATTTCTATGATAGGCACACTATCTGTCACAGTCATGCCCATTTAATGAATTTTAATCAACAAAACATGATACAATTTCATCTTTAGTAATCATATTAGAGCTTGAAGCAATTAACAACTCAAGCCAACAATACATGATACAATTTCATCTTTGTTAAGCGTACAAGTTACAGTATGTTCAACTAAAGCCAACAACTAAGAGATCTCATTTGTTTTGCTCTGTTTTTTTTTTTTTTTTTATTACACTGTAAAATACGATTCATTAAATCAGTAATAGCTAGTTATATTGATAACTTTAAACAAGATATCCCCTTTTGGAAGAATCCCAATGAGTTTTTTAAGTAAAGGAATTAAATCAAAACGGTAGTATATCAATGCCGCAAGCTTGTGAAAGAATATATTGCTCGTGATTAAAAAGAAAATTATTATTTATTCAAATTATATATATATATATATATATATATATATATATATATATATATTCATTACAACCTATTCTAAAATTAATTAAAATAATCAATTGCGTAAACATTGCATTGAGTGACTATTTGAGAAAATTATTTTGCATAACTATTGTAAAAACTTCTGTCGCTTTTCATCTTCTTTTTTAAAAAAAAATAAAAAATCCTAGAATAGAAATTCTCCGAAGCTTTCCACTTTCAACTAACTTTTGGATTGGAGAAATTGGAAATAGACGAGAGAGAGTAAAAGTACTTGATTATTTTAAGCCTCACGATTATAACCCAACATAAATATTACTCTCTATCTCTTTTTATTTTTTTAAATGAAATGAAATATTAATAATATAAAATTTTGGAAAGCTTAATTGCAATATAACATAAATGAACTCTAATTACAAAATTTTGGAAGCAAAAGAATCACACAAAACATTGGAAGATTTAATTGCTGCGATAGAATCATGTATAAAAACTACTTACAAAAATAGAGACATTAAGAAACAAAGAAGATAATCAGATTTCATCTAATGAAATTAAAAATGTTGAAGAAGCATTTGGTTTTAGACAGAAGACTCCTCCCCAAAGAATAGAATATAGAAAATAGACTCCACCTCCCACGAGCTGGTGAGCTAATGTTGTAATCAATTTTCTTTTCAAAGAAGACACCATTGCCAATCTCATTACGCACCGCCTCAGAATCGGCAAACGATGATACATCGGTGACATAGAATGTGCCAATAGCCATGCCATCCTCCTTGGCGAACTTCATTTTCTTGATTGATATGTTATTCTCTCTTAAGGTCCTAGTCACATCTGAGAGTAGACCTTGTCGGTCCAAAGTGCGCACCTCCATTTTTAGTCCCTACAATCAATAACAAATATGTGTATATACATTGAACTTGATAACATAATATTTTCTTTTGATCGATTGAGAAGCACGAAGATTGATACTCACTTGAACAATTCTTCGATCAATACCGCTAAGCTCGAGCTATACTTTGTTTTCCATCTCGCCAAGCACCATGCAACCATTTGTTCGCACAAAGTATTCCTACAATGACAAAATTAAAGCTTAGATCATAATTTTTAAATCAAAAATTCAAAATTCAAAATTGATCAAACACCTGAGCTGCCACTAATCCCTGGGCGCAAATGGAGCCTTGAATTATATCATATTCTAAATCTGTCAAAGCACACACTACATCAAACATCAGTTTAGGTCTAATCCTACTCCTCACATTTACAACTAAGTAATCCCTATCCTTGCAAGTCTCAATGACACTTGAGGCTTCATCTATTATTTCATTATCATCATCGCACCATCAAACCTCATCTTTCTCTTTGTGATCGTCAACTTGCTCAACAGATCATCTTTATTTGTTGATGGTTGAGGTCCATCCTCAAAATCCTTATGCATTTGCAATGATGTAGACGCCTCTCAGTGGATTCGACAATTTGTGGACTGTTCGCACCTTCCAAAGTTCTCCACGAAGGTGGTGAGTATTCATCACACTCGATACATACTCTCCCAAATGAACAAGGCAATCTCCATCATATATAGGGTGACCGTGTCCTTTTCTTTTAAGTAAAGAATGCAAGCAGCATGACCATTGTGAGTCCACATTTCAGTCCATAGCATATGAGAGCTGGAAGAGCAAGGTGGTGACCTTCAGAAGATTCTGGATGATCATAGAAGATCACAAGCAAAGGTAAGGCGGCAAAGTGATCTACACTTTCTATGTTTCCACATATTTTGACTTGTAGGACCCAAAGATATATTTTGTTTTTGTGCAATGTTGAAAGAATGTTGTATGTAGCATGAGAGCCGAGTCTCGACTTTATGGCTATGATCCGTGACATAGAAGAAATTCATGAACCAATCACCATCAGATGCAATGTAGGATTTGAAGATGATGAGATCCAAATCGCTTAAAATCTGGACCATCTTCAGGAGAATGCCTATTTGCACCGCCACCTATATTCGATCAATAATAAAGAAAAAAATTTATAAAAAAATAGACTAAGCACCTAAGAGAAGCACAATTGACATTACTAATTCAAGAGAAAGAGTATATACTTGATAAGAGTATAATCACACGTTCATTGTCAACTAACACCCTGCAAATCAACAATTAATATTTATATAAGCAAAAAAAATTTTTGATGGAGAAGATTGTTTCATAATCACTATATATATATATATATATATATATATATATATATATAGCAAATTCATATATCTATTTAAAATTATGAAATTAAATAAAAATGATAACAACTGAAATTTAAGTTGTAAAATACCTGAGCGGAGGAATGTATTCTGAGATGGGGGCGAATTCTGAAGTAAGTACGCAGTGAGCCATCAACGTCTGATAATATTAATTTTCACAAATTTGATGTTATAATTTTGTTCGGAAAAATTGATTTTTTTATTTTATTATTTGTTTTAAAATTTTTGATAGCCTTGTCATAAATTAAGTTATTTATAATCGAAGGAAGTTAGTTTAAGGCATGCATTAAATTAGGTGGGCTTCGGAAAGAAATAGACGCAGTAAGTATAAAACTCCAAACAGCAGAATGTATCAACTTTAAGCCGTTAAAGTTGATCTATCTACATTTATAAATTATAATATAATATATTGATAAATGAAGAAATATATATATTATATTAAGAAATATGCAAACTTTCCATGATCAAACAGTCTGCTCCTTCGAGCATTAATTTTAAATGAATGCTGAGCGTAAAATTAAGAAACGAAACTCACTCTGTAACTGGATCGGCGGAGGAAGAAGAAGAAGAAGAAGGAAAAGCTCTGCGTGAAACTAAGAAGAAGAAGAAGAAGAAGAAGAAGAAGAAGTGAAGTATAGCAAACGGTCTTTCCTTTTAAGGATTAGTTTCTAAATGAATGCTATGCTGAAAATTAAAGAACGAAACTCACTCAGTAACTGGCGAAGGAAGAAGAAGAAGAAGGAAAAGCTCTGCGGAAACTAAGAAGAAGAAGAAGAAGAAGGTGTTGGAGCGATGGCTGATGGAGGGATATTGGTATGTGCTAGGAGAAGTGAAGTATAGCTGTTATTTATTAATTTCTTCAGCTAATTATTTGGACGATAATTACGTTAATTAGGACACCTAAGCATCGCGATCCCTCATCCGTCTCCTCATTCCCTGCTTTCAGTTGCAGGAATCAGTTCGCGCGCGCCTCTAATTTCAAGCATTATAATTCAAAATTTAAATTAAAACTAGTTAAATTGATCGGCTTTTTCGATCCCGCTATGTAATTATTATTATTCTGTTAAGTGATTCTTGCTGGCTATTAATTGGGTGAGACTGAATAAAGTAATAAACATTAAATTAAAATTTAAAATTTGTCCAATGATAATTTGAACGGTCCGATCTTCTCCGACAGAAAATAAAAAACTTTCAGTTTATGATGGAATGAGTTTCATAAAGAGTCAAATCATAAATTAAAGCCAATCAATACATTAATAAAAGTGATATGGCCCTGAAAATTCCTCTAGTAGAAGCACGAATCTTGATGAAAGCAAGTCGATTAAATCAAATTGGGAGATCAAGACTTAAAATATCATAAACTTTGAGACATCATTAAATTTCTAAAAAGCTTCTCAAATACGAAGTGTTTATAGTAAATCGCGCCTCGACGAAATGTTCCAACAAGCCAAAGATCTGACTTCATTTGAGCATTCAAATACACAAAATACATCATATGATCAGGAATCATCATGAGTCAGTCCGAGGAGAGTGGTTCAAATTTTGCATGTATTTACGTAGACGCCACTCCTCCACCTATAAATAGCCCTCATTCCTCATATGAGAGAGGCCAAGCAAGAGAGAGAGCTCTAAAGATCCTCCAAGCACAATCGTGCTACCACTCGACGGTTGTCAACCACCGCCGCCGGCCGCCGCCATCAGCCGCCATCGCTGATCCTCGCCGTCAACCATCGCCGATCATCATCACCGACCACTATCGTACATCATCGCCAACATCGCCGCCAACATTGTCGTAACATCATCCAACATCGCCGTTATCGCCGCCAACATTGTCGCAAGAATCGTTCCCTTTCATATACAATTCGTAATCCCAGACGGAAGATCTTGTACTCAACATACATAGTGGAAGCTTTTATCGGGCTAGCCCGCGATTTTCTCTCTTTTGAGATTTTTCACGTAAAATTCGAGTTTTATTGTTCACTCTTAAATACCGTATGTGCCGGATTTTCCAACGGCTAAGAAAAGTTTTACTCTAAGATTTTCTAGCACGCTGTTTTACGCCGTGGATTCTCATTATTTCATCTTATGACGCACCAAGTTTCCCAACAAGATCAAAACCACCATCGAGGTGGAGCATTTCAAGCTTTTAAAGAGCGCAAGCATAGAATGAAGATTCATCAAACTTTGTTTCTTCAGATTCTGTCAGGAACTGGGGGGCAACTCTTAATCTCAGAAGATCACCCATGTTAAGCATCTAATCGATTTCCATCCCAAGAAACAAGTCAAAGTTGGAGGATATTTCAACATTGAGAAGAGATATAGCTTTGTAAATTATGCTTTTTCCACTCATACTCAAAAAACGACCAAGGTTAAGGAGCAACTTTGGCTACAACCACAAACGGATGTTTTAATTGACCTCTTCCATAGTTAATGTCGTAACACTCGACAAACAACCTAGATAGGTCAAAGGTCCTTGGACTTCCCACCTCTTCCATACGTTAACGCCATCTGCAACACTCGACAAACAACCTAGATAGTCAAAAGGTCCTCGGTGGACTTCCTACGACCTCTTCCATACAAGTTAACGCCATCGAGCAAAGACTCGACAAACAACCTAGATGGGTCAAAAGGTCTGGACTTCTACGATTCTTCCATACGTTAACGCCATCGAAAGCAAAGACTCGACAAACAACCTAGATAGTCAAAAGGTCCTGGTGGACTTCATGACCTCTTCCATAGTTAACGCCATCGTAACACTCGACAAATAACCTCGATAGGTCAAAATCTCCGGATTCAATTCATCTTCCATACAGTTAGTGTCGTAACACTCGACAAACAACCTCGATGGTCAAAATCTCGCCGATAATTCAACCTCTTCACTGTGTTAACGCCATCTAACACTCTAACAAACAACCTCGATAGGTAAAAATCTTCATCATCAACCTCGCCATATATAACGCTGCCATCTGACTACTCCGCTAGCTGTCATCCATCTCAATCGAACTACTCGGCTCGACAAAATCGGTTGAAATCATTGACAACACCCTCCGCAACTACCATTCTACTTCACTACGCATTGGTCCGCACCAAATAAACATTGGGCTAATCCTCGTTGATTACTGATCATTCAACACCATCATTGGAACGCTGACACCGGCCATTGCTAATAAGTTGCATCTTCGCTCTGCTATTATCGCTGGCATCTTTTCGCCGGTTAACTATCATGGCTATCTCGCTATTATCAATCGCCAGAACATGCTGATATTGCCGCGCAAAGCTGCTGCCATTACATCCTCTCATCGCTAACTACTTTAATGGCCACTATAAAACATCGGCCATCGCTGACCATCACCGGCATCTCTGGTTACCACCATCTCGCTGATTATCTCGCTGACTATCGATTATCGCTAATCGCTGACTATCTTTGCGCTGCCAATACTTCGCCGCTACTATTGCCGCGCTGACCATCGCTGGCTAATGCTGCTACCGCCGCATCTCGCCATTATCTCAGCTTTATCGCTGGCCATGTTGCCGACTGCTTGCCGCTGACCATCGCTGCTGCCAACCATCAGTGCTACCGGCCACTACCATCGCCATCACTACCGCCACTATCGCCGGCATCTCCGCCGGCCACATTATCACATCATTACCGCCGCTACCATCGCAGTCATCGCCGACCAATGTCGCTTGCCACCATCGCCCATCTTCGCCAACCCCGCTCCGGATCGCTTAACCCGGCCGGTCCACGAGGGCGCAACGCTTCTGAGGGAAACTGAGCTGCTGATAACTACGGTCTTGATCATCAATCCCGACGGCCACGAGGTTATAACACTTTCGAGGAAATCGAGCCGCTGGTTGAATTACGGGTCTTGATCGCCCGATCCACCGTCGACGAGGTTAACACCTCTTTCGAGGAAAACTGGAGCCTGCCGATGAACTACGGTCTTGATCGCCTCAATCCCGGCCGGTCCGACGAGGTTAGTTAACACCTTTTCGAGGGAAAACTAGAGCTTGCAGATAAACTGTCTTGATCGCCCATCCCGGCCGGTCCGATGAGGTTAGTAACACCTCTTTCGAGGGAAAATCGAGCCTTGTCTAATGAACTACGGGTCTTGATCATTCCAACCGGCCGGTCCGACGAGGTCGTTAACACCTCTTTCGAGGAAAATTGGAGCTCTTGTATGAACTACGGTCTTGATCACCTCGACCCCGGTCCGACGAGGTTAGTTAACACCTCTTTCGAGGGAAAACTGGAGCCTTGTCGTATGAACTACGGGTCTTGATCGCCTCCAAATGACCTTCTCTCAAGAAGAAGAGAAGGTTTTTTCTCCCTTGCCCTTTTTTATAGACCCTTTTAAAAAAGGGTAAAAGCTAAAACCGCCTAAAACCATCCAAACTGCTTCAAACCGCCAAATGGGCCAAAACGGATGTTTTGCTCAACACTGCGCGCATGAGTTCATGAAGGCCACGCTACATGGTCTGACGCTTCGTCCGTTATTCGCTGACTCGCCTGTTCTGCTGCCATGACTCCACCTCGCTTCCCGCCGTTTCTCGGCCAGCCATTCATAGACCGCGACCACAGAGGCCATTCAAAGTTGCGCTATCGGGACGGCCATTCGCTCGTTCATCGCCTGGCTTGCTCAGCTGATTCGCACTGCCCGCTGCTTCATGGTGCACAAGGACTGCTGACATTCGCGACTATTCAAATTGCTTAAACCGCTGCCTGCCTTTTCAATTTTTTTATTCTCAAAAAGGCTCAAAGACCTTTCTTTATAAATCATAAAATTTTAATTAGTACTTTCATGCTTCGTAATCCAACCCAAACCTTGTGCTCGCAAACGCCTCAGAATGTCCGCATGGGTCCAGAATCCTCAAATTTCGCACATACCTACACATATTTGTGGTTGTGCATCTGCCTAATCATAATCTTGGTTACTACAAGATCTGCTTCTCTCAAAATATGTGGTTAATGGACCAGATTTTGAAGAATTTACTATTTTGAAGTACTGACATATAATTTGATGATTGAGATAATATCATCCAAAAATAGGGGGGCAACTGATATGACCCTAAAAATTCCTCTAGTAGAAGCACGAATCTTGATGCCGAAAGCAAGCTGATCAGATATTGAAATCGGTCGCGATCAAGCACTTAAAATATCATTAGAAACTTTGAGACATCAGTTAAATTCTTAAAAGCTCTCAAATATAGAGTATTTATAGTCAAATCGAAATGCCTCGACGAGCTTTGCCCAAGCCAAAGATCTTACACCGACTTCATTTAGGCATTCAAATACACAAAATATCTCATGATCGAGGGAATCATCATGAGTCAGTCCATCGGAGGAGTGGTTCGATTTTGCATGTATTTACAGACGCCACCTCCAATCTATAAATAGTCTCATTCTTCATACGAGGGGAGGCAAGAGAGAGAGAGAGCTCTAAAGATCCTCCAAGCACAATCGTGCCACCACTCAACGGTTATCAACCACCGCCGCCGCCATCAGCCGCCACCGCTGATCCTCGCCGTCGTCAACCACTGTTGCCGATCATCATCACCGACTACTATCGTCGACATCATCGACAACATCGCCGTCAACATTGTCAACATCGCCGCCAACATCGCCGCTAACATCGTCAACATCGCCGCCATTGTCGCATTAAAGAATGTTGTCCCTTTCTCATATACACTCAGAATCCAGATCGGAAGATATTGTACTGGAACGATACATGGAAGTGAGCTAGGCCCCGTGATTTTTTCCTTTTGAGATTTTCCATGTAAAAATTCTGAAGTTTTATTGTTCACTCTTAAAATACATGTGTGTGTGCTGGATTTCCCAACGAAGCTAAGACAAAAATTTTTACTCTACCGCAACTGGTTTTCTAGCACGCAACAAAAAGAAAATATAAAAAAATTGAAATTCAATTGTGAACTATAAATAAAAGATGAAACACACATTGACAGCTTGCCAGCAAGAACCATGTTGTTGCAACTCATGGAGGGTTTTTTTTCCCTCAATTTCATGAATGTTTCCTTTAAAAAAATTTAATAAATTTTTTATGTAAGCATTTTAAATTAAAATGTTGGCTTTTAAGATTTTTCTTTTCAAAAACTTTTTTTTTCAATTTTTTAAAATTTAAAGGAAGATTTACATACATACTACACAATTCTTATGTATTTGCAAAAACTCTTTTTTCCAAAAAAGTTGATCAATTTTTTTATTAGATAACAATGTGAACTTGGTATGTTTCTCCTGATTAAAAAAATTTGTAATTATGATTTGAACAAGCTCTAATCGAGCCGAGCCATGAGTAGCTTGTTAAACTCTCAGTTTATTTGTAACCACACGTTGGCCGATACATCTCACGTTAGCACAGCAAAGCGTGAGTTTAAATCCACTATTATCTGAGGTGGAAGAAAAGTTATCAATGTGCATATGTAATGCACCCCCCACGATTATGTTGAAATAACTCCATTCATCAAGCACAAATAAGTACATCTTTAGATAAATAATTCTATTGTCATTCATCTTGATATGCATGATTTTTTTTTATATGACATGAAGTTTGTTCACTAATAACTATATGCTATATCAAATGAGTCTATATGTTATGTTATAATGATGTAGTATTTTTTTTAGGGAAACAACTTCATGTGCATATTTCAAATAAGACTAAGATATGTCTAATCCTTAACAAAGATGTCATATAAATTTGTGCTATAGAACTAAGTAATAAAATCATGACTGATAGGAATATAAATAAACTTTTAAATGTATAAGATATGAAAGCAGAGAATAATACTTAAATTTAAGAATATAATAACTCACCTTGTAAACTTAAAATTTCGAATAATTTTCTTAATATTCTTGATAATTTCATTCACTTCGATGCTAGTTCAGTCTATAAATTAAAATTTTCAATTTTAAGATTCTGGCATATCATGGCAAATCAAATACTTTAAATTTTCTTGATATATATCAATACTCTAAAAAATGACTGCTACTTTAGTTACTCCCTAAGTACATAGATTTAATTCTAATGACTGGTTTATAAGAAAAATATCATTTATATTTTTCTTTTCTATTTGATGTGCCATTTATAATCTTCTGCCCGTATTATTCGGGGCAAGTCAAATTTATTCTCTATTACAAAATTAACACTCAAATTACTTAACATATTTTGATTATATATATATATATAATCTTAATATAACTTAAATGATAATTCTTTATAAAATTTAGATAACTTAATTTTCAAAATAACATGTAGCCTCATATTGTTTGAGATTAAATCTCAATAAAATATATTTACAAAATAAAATTAGAGAAAATATGTTACTACTAAACATATTGTTAGATTTAGTAAGCATATTTTATAACTATAGGGGTGAAGATAATATTATAAAAAAATTTATTATTAGGTAAACAATGTATATCTTAAATATACAGATAAAAGTTATTAATATATATATATATATATATAAAGTAAAAATGAAGAAGCCCTAAAGTTCTTTTTCCACGGTGCGGTCCGATCAACGCTAAGCATTGCTCGGTATTACTTCGTTTCCTCCATGACTGATACATGTAGTGCTCGGAATTTGGTAGCCGCTTCCTCCAGCTAGGGCAAATAATACGCTCGCTGTACTCGCCCTATCAAACTCATCGGCTAGCCTACCAACCTTACCGCTCGCCCGAAGCCAGGCACGAGCTCACGCGGTGTCGACCCGTCTCCCCTCTCTCTCGATCTCGCTCTCTACCCCTCAATTGTATCTGGCTTTTGTTATTCGATTCTGTCTCCCCCATTCTTATAACGCGAATTGATTAGTGTGATCAATATTTATCAGTTTGTATTCTCCTTCATTGCATGAGGCATTACAATCTTGCCCTCTCACAAAAATTTTATCCTCAAAAATTATATTATATCATTATTCATATGTAAAGCATGATATGTCATGATAAAACTAAACCTTATCATAATTATATAATTATGCGCATAGAACGTGGGTCCTGTCAATTGAGGCTTACAATGCATATCTTAGCATATCTTAAGGCTTAACAGTGCAATAAAAAATATATAATCATCAGTAATAGATACAAATTTTTTAAAAAATATTAATCCATTAAATAAAAATATATATATAATATCCTCTTTATTAATAATATTTATTATTTGTAATTTAAAAAATAAAATATTTCTTATTACTTATTTTGAATAATAAATATAAATGACAAATAATAAATAATAAATAAATATATATTTTAAAAATAATCTTAACATATAAATCTTAAAATTTAAGATGAGTATAATATAAAATTCTTTGTGAATGAAAGCAAATTAAAAGGCTATTAGAATATCTCAAAATTTTAGAGGAGGCATGTGCCCCCCTACACTCCTATTTGTGAGAGGGAAAAATACAATATCGATGTAGGAGCATATTGTTTGTAACTTGTTATTTTTTATAAATTTATCATTAGAATTTTGTTCAAAAGAATTGATATTTTTAGCAAAATTTTGATAGCCTGTGTGCAAATATTAAATTTTCTAATAATGTGACAAGATGCATCATCTTTAACAGTGCATGTTATAACAAATTTAATTATAAAATATAATACGTATTGATATGATTCTCAAAATACCGTTAATAAAGCACAAATCTTGATCGAAATGAGCATGATTGAGTCAAACCGATCGAGATCAAGACTTAAAATATCATGAAATCTTTGAGACATCAATTAAATCCCAAAACAGCCTCAAATGTGAGTGTTTATAGTCAAATTGAAGCCTCGACGAGCCGATCTAACGAGCTTAAGATCTCATAATTCGACTTCATTTGGGCATCCAAATGCTCAAAATATATCAAATGATCAAAGGAATCATCCTGAGTCCGATCGAGGGGAGTGGTACGGGCTTTACATGAATTTACAAGAATGCCTCCTTCCATCTATAAATAGCCTTCATTCCTCACATGAGAGGCCAAGCAAGTGAAGTGAAGCTGTGAAGAAGTGAAGTGAAGAAGAGGAGTCAAACAAGTAAAGAAGAGAAGGAGAGAAAGAAGAGTCCAAGCAAGGAAGAAGAGAGAGTCCAAGGAAGAAGAGGAAGAGTCCGCAAGGAAGAAGAGGAAGAGTCCAAGCAAGAAGAAGAGGAAGAGTCCAGCAAAGGAAGAAGGGAAGAGTCCAAGCAAGAAAAGGAAAGAGACCAAGCAAGAAGAAGAGTCCGGAAGGAAGAAGAGGAAAAGCTCAAGTGAGGAGGAAGAGAGAGCTCAAGCAAGATCCTCAAGCAAGATCACACCCCAAGCAAGATCGACTCGCCTACCATCAACCACCCACCGCCACCGCCGTCACTAATTGTACTCATGTTCACCAAGTTATCCGATCTCCACCATCAAGAATACAACCCGATCATTGTTATACATTGTTATTCCTCTCTCATATGCAATTGTAATCGTTATCGAAGACTTTGTACTCAAACGATACATAGTGGAAGCTTTTATCTAGCCCCGTGGTTTTTCCCCTCTTTCGAGGTTTTCCACGTTAAAACTCGAGTGTCTCTGTTCTCTTTAATTACTTATGTGTGTGGACTAATCGACAAGGCTGAACTTTCACTCTACATGATCGGTTTTCAGCACGCTTGCTTGGAAATAAAACCCTTCAATCATACTGAAAACCACGCCATGGCCAATAAGCAAAACAAAAGCCTCCGCCCAACTCCGCCACTCTCAAACCCATCCTTGAACCAAGGACCAAAGCCACTTCCCTAATAGCGTGATGATTGCGGGCGGAATCTCTTTGGAAGATCGTGTCCACGAATGGAGGAGTCTCAAAATAAGATGATCCAGCTAACAGCCGCTACTACGCAAACATATCTCCCCAAGATCGACGTTGCTCTGAGGAGGTCAAAACGCTAATCCTCCCGACATCGGAGTTCCTCCGCATGGAGAGACCGTAACGCCGATCTCCTCAGACCGCTAGTTCCACTCATCCATCGCGCCTCTACATTAATCCACCGATCGTTGTTGAGCTTCACACATGCTCATCTTGTTAATCCCGCCACATGACATTCGTACGCTTAATACAAGATGAATTTCACCTTCAAGACGTAAATCATCTTCACCCACACCGCTATGAGGAGTCTCACCTTTCCAAGCTTCTTCAACATCCACCTCGTAGGTTTCAAGCTTCGCATTGATTCCTATGATGGGCAACCGACCACACGAACACATCGACCATTACAGACTATCATGTATCCAACGAAGCTCCGACACACCGCTTGTCGTCTTTCGCTACTCAAAGGGCAAGCTCGCACTTTTCTACTCTCTTCCAAGGTGATCCATCCATACCTTTAACGAACCGCCGGAACAGTTCATTGCAAACCTGAGAATCATTAAAGATTCCTCCCATCTTTCCAGATTCACGTAACGAGGGTGAATCACTTAAAGAATACTTCAGGTTCTCCTTAAGCTCGCCAAATACCCGAGTAAACTCAACTATTAAGAGGAGTTTTTCGAGGCTCCGCCTGGCCTTTTACTCATCACTCATGAGACACGGCCCCGGCCATATGCCGATTAGTTCATCGAAGCACAAATCCCGATGAAGCTATTCATGCCCATCGCATTTGAATAATTTGTAGGAAACGTAGAGCATCCCATAAATGCATGGCCACCAAAAAAAAAAGAACCGCAACAGGATCTCCTCCACCTCCATATCAATCGACTAAAACTAACATGCCTAACTGGGGCAACTCTTAATCTCAAAAGATAAGCAAGTCGAACACCAATGAAAAGGCAAAGATCAATAGTCAACTCGCTACAAGCTCACACAAATATTCACCTCTTCCATAGGTTAACATCGTAAACACTCACAAACAACCCATGATAGTCAAAACGCCCTTGGACTTCACACCTCTTCCATACAAGCACGCCATCAGTAAACACGACAAACAACCCAGATAGTCAAAACATCCTTGGTGGACTTCCCGCCTTCTTCCATACGAAGTTAATATCATCAAGCAAAGCTCAACAAACAACCCAGAAAGGTCAAACGCCCTTGGTGGATCTTCCATACGACACGCGTCATCGAGCAAAGCTCGACAAACAACCAGATAGGTCAAAACGCCCCTTGGGACTTCCACCTTCCATACGGTTGTCATCGAGCAAAACTCGACAACAAACAACCCGTGAAAGGTCAAAACGCCCCTGTGGACATCCCGCTCTTCCATAGTTAATGTCATCGAAAAACTCACAAACAACCTGAAAGGTTCAAACATCCTTGTGGACATCCCACTTCTTCCATAGCGTTAATGTCATCAAAAAACTCGACAAACAACCTGAAAGGTCAAAAGATCCTCGGACTTCACCGGCCTCTTCCATATGTTAAGTGATACATCATTATCAACTTTGAACGATCCATAAGTTTCAAGAACTTATTTCCGCAAGAAGTGGGATTCATACATATCATACGGCCAATTCGCTGGTAATCTCCGCCACCATCGTTGTTGTTACTTCCTCGTTGCCGCGGCACCGCCGCCGGCCATATTCGCTTCACGCCTGACCATACCGCCGCCGCATAATCCGCCGAATTATACACGCACAGAATCGCTGAACAGCTGACGGCTACCTTGGACGCTTTCCGCTAACCATCTTTTGCCACTAATCATAGCTGCCGCTCACCGCTGACATTCGTTTGCTATCGCCACCACTACTGGTTATCATTACCGCCGGCTGATTACTATCACCGGCTCGCTTACCACCATGCTGACTAATACTACCGACGATGAACTATCGCCGCCACTGCTGCTGCCACCACTTGCGCACTAACTATAATTGCATTACCGCATCATACTGCTGGCCATCACGCTACCATATCGGTAATCGCCGGTTACTTCATTATCTGCTATCGCTGCCACTATCGCCGGCGCATCGTTTATTATCACTATCGTTACGCTCACCGCTCTACCGATCTGCCATATTAACTACGTCATCTCACCGCTGATAACTCGGCCGCTAACTCGATCACGCTATCGCTGACATTAATGGCTACCGCTTAACTCGCTGCTGCATCTCCGAATCGCTGCCACTCATCACATCGCTGCCGGTCACTGCCGCTGATCTGAAGCATTACTATCACATCATCCTTCGCTTTGCCATTTCCGAATTTTCGCCGGCATCACATTATCGTTGATAATCTCGCTGGACTATCGTTGGCCATTACCGGCATCAGAATGGTTACTATCTGCCATCACTGACAATCTCTTCCGGCTATCTCCGCCGGCTGGCTCATACCATCATCTGCATCCGGCCACCACCATCATCGCCGGTTATCTCGCCACACCTCACGTCACCATCGCCACCAATGTCGCCGCCTCATCGGTGAGTATCTTCTAACCCTCGCCTCCGGTGATCGCTTCCAAACGGGTCGCCGGAAGCCAACGCTCTTTCGAGGGAAACCGGAGCTATGAACAGAGCCTTGATCGCTTCCCTAACCCGACGGTCCGAAGGCCGCGAACCGACGATCAGAACCGAACCACGACGATGCATCGCGGGCTTTGATCGCTTCTAACCCGACGGTCCGACGGCCGCTACGAAACCGGAACCACGACGATGTACCGTGGCCTGACGCTTCCTAACCCAAACGGTCGACGAAGAAACGACGAGGCCGAAACCACGACGATGTACCGTGGGCCTTGATCGCTCTAACCCGGACCGACGAGCGAACCGACGAGGCCGGAAACTGAACCACGACGATATCGGGCCTGACGCTTCCTAACCCGGATGGTCCGACGAGGCGAAACCGGACGAGGTCATAACCAACCATGATGTGGCCTTGATCGCTAACCCGGACGGTCCGACGAGGCTGCGAACCTGACGAGGCCGAAACCGAACCATCGACCTTTTGATCCTTCCTAACCTCGGTCCGACGGCCGAAAACGACGAGCCGAACCGGAACCACGAATACGTGGGCCTTGATTTAACGATGGTCTACGAGGCCGAAACCGACGAGGTCGGGAAACCGAACCAATGTATCGCGGGGCCTTGATCGCTTCCTAACCCGACGGGACGGAACGAGGTCGGAAACAAACCAATACGAGCAGTGCCTGACGCTCTAACCTGGATCCGACGAGCCGAACGAGGTCGGAAACCGGAACCACGATGTACCGGGCCTTGATCGCTCTTAACCTGACGGTCCGACGAGCCAAGAATGACAGGTAAAACCGGAACCACGACGTATCATGCGCCTTGATCGCCTCAACCTGACATCCGACGACTGATCGACGAGGGAAGAACTATGATACCGCTCCCTCGGAACACCTTCGATTGCCTTTGATCGCCTCCAAAGGACCCTCACTCAAGAAGAGAGAGGGAAAGGTGTGCCTCTCCCTCTCATCCTGGGGTAAACCCCCCACAGGGTAAAACCCTCAAAAATGGTCAAAACGCCGCCTGGGGCACAAGCTGGCTGATGCGCCGCAAAGGCTAATACGCTTTGCTCACCTGCTCGCCCAGGTGTGTCTGGCGACCGACTGCGCACAAACCGCCGCAGGCGAACGCTGCGATACCGTCAGCGACTGCCGGACCGACTGGCCTGAGACAAACGCCACCTGACCATCACGCTGACCAACCGCTGCGCGAATTGACCATCGCGGTTCAACGGCCGAAGCCCAACCCACCCGCGACCATCAACCGTCACCTGCGACACCAACGCGAACGTTCTGCCACGCTGCATGGATCTGCAGCCGCTGCCGCTAGATGCGCACAGAATCGGCCACGCCATGGCAAGGCAAAATCACGCCGACGGACGCCTACCGCCTGGTCCCCGGAAATGCTGAAAACTTCCGTATCCAAATAGATCCAAAATCTCATGCCTACTACACATCTACTTCCATAATCATAATTTTGTATTTTTATGATGATTTCTCTCAAAATGTATAAGCCCGACGCGTTGAAGAATTCATTATTTTCGAATATTTATACATATATTTTTGGATGATTGCTAATGTCATCCAAAATAGAAACGATATGGTTCTCAAAATACTAATAAAGCACAAATCTTGATGTCGAAATTTATATGATTTTGAGTCAAAACCGAGAGATCAAGCACTTAAAATATCATTGAATCTTTGGGACATCAATTAAATCCCAAACATCTCAAATGGAGTGTTTATAGTAAATCGAAGGCCTCGAAGCTGGATCTAACGAGCCTAAGATCTCATAATTCGACTTCATTTGGGCATCCAAATGCTCAAAATACATCAAATGATCAAGGAATCATCTGAGTCCCATCGAGGGGAGTGGTACGCTTTACATGAATTTACAAGAATGCCCTCCTCCCATCTATAAATAGCCTTCATTCCTCACATGAGAGGCCATGAAGAAGTGAAAGTGAAGAAGAGTGAAGTGAAGAAGAAGAGGAGTCAAGCAAAGAAGAGAAGGAGCCTGAGAAAGGAAGAGTCCAAGCAAGGAAGAAGAGGAAGAGTCCGGAAGAAGAGGAAGAGTCCAAGCAAGGAAGAAGAGGAAGAGTCCGGCAAGGAAGAAGGGAAGAGTCCAAGGAAGAAAAGGAAGAGACCACAAGAAAAGAAACTGAAGAGAAGAAGAGGAAAGCCCAAGAGGAGAGGAAGAGAGAGCTCAAGCTTGAAGATCCTCCAAGCAAGATCACACCCAAAGATCGCACTCCCTCGGCCATCAAACACCGCCACCGCCACTAATTGTACCTCATTCCCACCGAAGTTACCCCAGATTCCACCATCGCGAATACCACAACCGATCATTATCCTTATTCCTCTCATGCAATTGAATCTCGTTATCGGAAGACTTTGTACCAAAGATACATAGTGGAAGTTTTTATCTAGTTTTCCCCTCTTCGAGGTTTTCCATAAAAACTCCTGAGTGTCTCTACTCTCTTTAATTACTCTTGACTAATCGAAGCTAAGAAACTTTCACTCTACCGCATTGGTTTTCCAAAGATGCACATAAAATCTTAAACTCAAGACCTCTTAGTTATGATTAAGTATACTCTTCTTTATAATACAATCTTAGTTAGCAAAATCAGTTATTAATCTACCGTTAAAAAAGAAGTGTTTTCTTGGATAATTTAATCCGCTGAAGAGAAATGCACCTCTATATAAGGATTTTCAGATATTCTAAAGTTATTCAATCTCATCAAATAATAAATTAAGTTTGTTTATGATCCATTAAATAAAGTTAGCTTTGAAAGAAATAAAGACACATCAAGTAAAACCCAAATACGTATCGAGAGAGTTAAAGTACTTGATTATTTTAAGCCTCAATGACATAACTCAATGTAAATATTATTTCTATTTCTTTTTTATTTTTTTTAAATGAAATGAAATATTAATAATATAAAACTTTGGAAAGCTTAATTGCAATATAACATAAATGAACTCTAATTACAAAATTTTGGAAGCAAAAGAATCCACAAAACATTGGAAGGTTTAATTATGATAGAATCATGTATAAAACTACTTACAAAATAGAGACATTAAGAAACAAAGAAGATAATCAAATTTTATCTAATGAAATTAAAAATGCTCAAGAAGCTTGGTTTTAGACTCCTCCCATAGAATAGAATATAGAATAGACTAAACCTCCCACAATGGTGAGGTGATGTAATTTTCAAGATGTCATCCAATCTCATTACAATCTAGCCTTTGTTGATTAATATCATCTAATTAACGATGATGCATCGTGACATAGAATATACTAATAGCCATGTCATCCTCCTTGGCAACTTCATTTTCTTGATTGACATTTTATTCTCTAAGGTCCTCGTCACATTTGAGAGTAGACCATGTCGGTCCAAAGTGCACACCTCCATTTTTAGTCCCTACAAACAGTAAAAAATATGTGAATATACATTAAACTTGATAACATAACATTTTCCTTTGATCGATCGAGAAACACGAAGATTGATACTCACTTGAACAATTCTTCGATCAATAGATGCCGCTAAACTCTGAGCTATACATTGTTTTTTCATCTTGTCAAGCACCATGCAACCATTTGCCACACAAAGTATTTACACAATTAATTTATCATAATTTAAATCAAAATTCAAAATTCAAAATTGATAGAATGCTACTAATCCCTAGCAAATGGAGACTTGAATTATATCATTCTAAATGCCAAAGCATCACACATCAAACATCCTTAACTCTAATTACCTCACATTTGCAAATAAGTAATCCTTATCCAAAGGCTTAACGAATTGATTCATTATTTCATTATCATCACCGCCATCAAACCTCATCTTTTGCTTTTGGATCGCCAACATGCTAATATCATCTTTATTTGTTGATGGTTGAGGTCCACCTCAAAATAAGCATTTGCAATAATCATGCAAATTGCTTGTGGATTCTTGTGGGACTTCAAGTCACCTTCCAAAGTTTCCACAAGGTGGTTCATTCATCACACTCATACATACTTCCCAAATAAATCTCCATCATGATAGGGTGACATGTGTCCTTTCTTTTAAGTAAAGGATGCAAAAGACGAATTGTGAGTCCACATTTCACCGAATCAGCATGAGAGTCAAGAAACAGGTTCCTCGAGATTCATGGATGATCATAAGATCGTCAAAGAATCGAGGCAAAGTGATCAACACTTTCATGGACATATTTGACTTGTGTAGCCCAAAGATATATTTTGTTTTGTACAATGTTGAAAGAATGTTGTATGAAGCATATGAGAGTATCTTTGACTTTATGGTTTTGATCTGATAGAAGAAAACCAATCACCATCGATGCAATGTAGATTTGAAGATGATGATCCAAATAAAATCACCATCTTCGTGAGAACATGTGCCTATTTGCATCATCCACTTATATTCAATCATAAAAAGAAAAAAAAATCATAAAAAATAGACTAAATTCCTAAGAGAAGCATAATTGGTATAATTCAAGAGAAAGAGAGTATAATTATATAATCATCACACATTTCATGTCAACACCGCAAATCAACACTTAACATTTATATAAGCAAAAAAAATTGATGGATGATATGATAATTCTACTAGTCAAGCATGAATCTTGATGTCAAAAGCAAGTTGATTCTCGCTTGAAACTGAGATCAAGCACTTAAAATATCCTCAAAACTTTGATATCGCTTAAATCTATAAATAGCTCTTAAGCAGAGTGTTTATAGTCAAGCATCTTGACGAATGAATCTAAGCCCAATATCTCATAACTTCTTTGAGCATTAAAATACTTAAAATATATCAAATGATCAAAGGAATCATTTCCGTCCATGAAGTGGAGTGGTTTGAATTTTGCATGTGCAGACGCCACTCTTCCAATCTATAAATAGCTTCTCATTCCTCATAAGGAGAGCCAAGCAAGATAGAGAAAGCTTGAAGATCCACAAGCATGCTCCACCACTTATCAAACCACTGCCGCAGCCGCCGTTGATCCTCACATCAATCTCCGATCTCCATCATGGCGACCTTCATCGCCAATCGATGTCCCTCACTCACCATCATCATCTCGCTACACTCAAAGAATCATACCCAACGACTACATAGTTGTTGTTACTCATATTAATTCGCATTGGGAAAAATTTTGTACTCAAATGATACATAGTGGAAGATTTTTGCTAGGCTAGGCCCCGTGATTTTTTTCCTCTTTTCAAGATTTTTTCAAGTAAAAATTTCTAGAGTTTTCTTGTTCACTCTTTAAATATCTATGTGTGTGTTGGATTTTACAAGCTAATGTAAACTTTACCACAATTGGTTTTCGAGGCAATAGTTACCGATGTGGGAAGAGAACCCTTCAATCAATTGAACACATATGAATAATAGCAACTCACAACGAGCCTCCCGCCCAACTTTGTCACTCAAAACCAATCTTGAACAAGGACGCCAAGCCGCCACTCCCCTCGATAGGGACTCGGAAGGCCGATAGAATCTCTTTAGAAGATCATGTCCCGAATGAAAGAGTTTCAAAATGAGATGATCCACTTTAGGAACACAACAACCACTACCAACAAACACATCTCCCCAAGATTGATCGCGTGGAGGTCAAAATACTAATTTGACAGTTCCTCCTAGATGATGTGATCTCCTTGACACTAGTTCTACTCATCCATCACGTACCAACCGACCGCTAATCAATTATTATGGTACATATTTTCGCCCTGACACTCATTATATTATATGTATAATTACGACACTTAATGCAAGACAAATTTCACCTTTCAAGATAGAAATCATCTTCCCCTCACGGTGAGGAATCCTTACCTTTAAATATTCTTCAACATCCTATTCTCGTGAGTTTCAAGCTTCCGAGCATTGATTCCTATGATGGGGTGATCACCCATGAACACATCGACCATTACAAGACTATCATGCATATCCAACGAGCTCACACCGCTTTTGTCGTCTTTCCTGCTACCCTCAAGGGGCAAGCTCGCACTTGTTCTACTCCCTTCCAATCCATCCATTTTGACAACTCGCCAAGATTTTGGAACATTGCAAAGAGAGGATCATTAAAGATTCCTCCCATTTGTCAATGAGGGTGAATCACTTAAGAATACTTCCAAGGTTCTCCTTAGTCGCCGCCAAATACTTGAGTAGATCGAACTATTAAGAGGAGTTTTCCTTGAGGACTCCGCCCGGGGCCTTTTACTCACTAGATACACCGCTCATGTCACTTAGTTCATGGTGGAAGCAAATCTCGATGAGGCTAATGCCCATCAATTTGAACAATCGTGAAAATGTAAGAGCTTGGGAATGCTAACGACGTCCCATCAAAAGTAAGGCAAACGGATCTCCTCCACGCCCCATATCAACGATGTGAACCACGTAAAAGGAATACATGTCGAACACATCTGTCAACCTCCGATGGCTATTCGAGATGAAGAAACATCAAGTGGCATCCATCAAACCAAATTCGTGAAATTAGAGCAATATCACTTCCATCGAAGTCATGGACATACTACTGAGACATGAAAATAACTCAAAGAATAAATTGAGAGGCTCATTCAATAAGGATATCTACGTCAATTTATGAAGAATTAATCAAATCAAATAAACATACCTCCAAGTGACGCATCACAAAAATAATCATCAAACAATGAGAAATTGAAACAATCAGAGGACCAATACTATCTAATCAAGTTCTCATTACCACCTCTAAAGAGCTAGAGCAAAAGAAGTCTCATTGATCATTCCATCACTTTTAATGACTCGACTTAGAAGGAGTCCATGTTCCTCATCAAGATCCACTTGTCATCCAGGATCGTGACCCATGCTATATTGTTAAGAGAATTTTGATTGACAATGGGAGTGTTGATGTCTTATTTTACTCCACATTTCTTAAGCATGGCCAGAAAAGCTCCAACCAATGCAGACCATTAATGATTTGATAATCGCCTATGTAGTAGAGGGACAATCACCTTGTCTTGATGAATTTTCGACAAGTGACTCATTTAATCCAATTCATGGTGGTCAAGTCGATTCAAAGATATAACACTATCTTTGAAGGCCCCTCCAATCAATTTTGGTGCATACTTCAGATCTCATTCTAAGATGAAATTTCCAACCCCGCTGAGTTGGTGGTCTGAAAATCAACATATGAATCATATGTATGCTCAACCACGCCTTTCATGACCTTCAAAGATCGAAGATTTTAATTTTGAGATGAAGAAGTACCCGAAGCTTCCGTAAGACTTGCTCTCATTGCATTATCGATGACCAACCATTACAACAAGGTAATTGACCTCGAAGAACAAAGGGAAAAATACATAGACTTTTGCAAATCAAGACATCTTCGCTTGAGTCCGACGGATATGTCGGGTCGCACCCCAATGTGATCAAGATCGATTCAAACCGATCATTAAAGAAGAAGTTTTGCACCGACGCTTCAAAGCTATTGAGCAAGAAGTTAACAAGCTTCTGTGATTCATACGAGAGGTACATTACCCTACATGGCTAACAAATGTTGTCATGGTTAAGAAAACAAATGGAACATGAAGAATGTGTATTGATTACACTAACCTTAATAAAGCTTTCCCGAAAGATAGTTTTCCTCTTCCTCGAATTGATCAATTGGTTGATGCTACGTACATCAAATGCTCAATTTTTGATGCTTACTGGTTACAACCAAATAAAAATGGACCCAATGGAAGAAGCTACAACATTTCAAACATATAAAGGTTTATACCGTTAAAGTTATGCGCTTGGTTAAAAATGTTGGTGCTACCTATCAACGCTTATGAATAAGATTTTAAAGACCTATTGCCGCACAATGGAGGTATATGTGGATGACATGTTAGTAAAAGCTTGAAGAATCACAACATATTTTGACTTAGAAATATGCTTTAACCTTCTTCGACGTTATAACATGACTAACCCGACCAAGTGTGCTTTTGGGGTTACGAAAAATTTCTGGATTTATGGTAACCCACGGATAGAGGCCAACCCCGAGAAAATCAAAGCTCAAAGATATGACTCAAGAATATCAAAGAAGTTCAACATTTGAATGGACGAATTCTTGTTATCCCGCTTCGCATTTTGGGATAAATACTCATTCTTTAAAATATTAAAGGGAGCTAAAAATAATAATTTCGTGACTGATGAATGTCACCGCTGAGCAACTGGGGAGTATTTAGCATCTCCACCCCTACTATCCAAGCCTATTCAAGGAGAGATGTTATACTTATATCTCTCTTCCCATGATAAGCTCGCTTTAGTGAAGAAAATGGGATACAATGATCAATTTACTATGTCGAAAATTCTCATATAGAAAGTCGTTATCCACTTGGGATAAGGTGGCTCGCTTTAGTTTTCTCTCAAAATTCCATACTTCCAAGCTCACAATCTTTTACACTCATTTACCATTAAGGGCCATCCTACGTAAACCGTAAATCCGGGAGGTTAATCAAATGGTCTCAGTAGAATTGGAGTTTGATATAAATTTTTCACCCGCTATAAAGTCTCAAGTACTCAGACTTTATAGTGGAATGTACGCCCCAACTGTGAGGAGCTATCTACTACATGCCTTCGCCCCTCAATGGACCCTCTATGTTGATGGAGCTCAGAAATCTGTTGATGCAGAATCTTACTTATTTCCCCATAATACCTAGAGTATGGACTCCTAAAATTTCTGCAACAATAATAATATGGTGAATATGAGGCTCATCAGGTTGAGACTCGCCATCGATCAGTGAAGCTCAAGACTTAGTGATCCACACCGACTCTCAACTTGTCACCCAAGTTGAGGGAAACTTTAATACTCATAATCCTCACACAATAATACCTCCACTTGGTAAGTCTCTTCTTGCCCATTTCAAGACACATCAAATCATTCACATACGCGAGAAGAATACCGATGACGCCCTAAGCTTGCTACATCTACTAGGATCTATTTAAGAGAATGTTGAAGAAATACATTTTCCCAAGGGTCATGGGTAATTCAAGCAATTAATGAGATAAAGGAACATGTGGATGGACCCCATCCTGTCTTTTCTAAGAAGAAGGAACCCTTCTAAGACCCAACTTCACAACTCATCTCAAGACAAGCTTCAAACTTTACTATTATCTGAGGTGAACTATACAAATGAGCTTTCGACCATACTCAAATGCCTCACCTTGAGTCGACACATTAAGAGAGGTTCACTGTGTGTGTGGAGAACACCTAGAGGAAGGGCTAGCCTTAAAATTATAAGGCAAGGGTTCTATTGGCCTATGATGAAACAAGATGCCTTGAGTTCACAAAAAATGTGCAAGTTGTCGGGTTGCACTCTAACCTCTCACATGCGCATACGAGCTCATCCATTCAAAGCCCATGGCCTTTTGCTCTGGGGATTGATATCATGGGACCTTTTTGATAGCATCGGCAACGAAAAGTTTATCATTTTAGCGCCAACTACTTCAAAATGGGTGGAAGTCAACCACGCTAAAATTACGAGGCAAATGCTAAACAATTTATTTGAAAAATATAGTATGTCGATTCCTTCTGCAAAGATCATCACCGACAATGGAACCCAATTTATCGAAAAGTCTTTACGCCCTTATAAAGATCTTCATTCACATCGCACGCACATGTACACATCCTCAAACTAACGGATAAGCTACCAATGTGACTATACTCAAAGGACTAAAACACATCTCGAGAAGGGGGCAATGGGTTGATGAGCTTTCTAATGTTCTTTGGCTTACCGACTACATCACAACCCCGGTGAGACACCATATAACTTGTGTTTCGACATAAGCTATTATACCAAGAAATATTGAGTTCCAAGTCCAAGAGTTCAATTATTCGATCATGATGGTAATGAAGAAAAACTAAAGCACTTGGACTACTCCCAAAACTTGACATGGCCCTACTGACCGCTATCACCAAAGGGTAGCTCATCACTTCAAGAAGAGTAAAACCTCATCCATATCTATCTGGTGACTTGGTCTAAAGTCTCAAGTCAGTGCAAAGGCCCTCAACGCAATAAACTCTCACCTCTTTGGGATGGCCCATATGTGGTTATAGCTATAAAGCCAGAACATTCAAGCTCAAGGATCCAGGGAAAACTTTACCTCAACTTGGAACACCGAATCTCCAAAATATTATCGAATTCCTATTGCATAATTATTGTTTATTTTATCTCTGTCATTTCCTCTTCATATAGTGACCAATTGGGATAAAGACTTATGTTTTTGTCATTTCTTCTCTGAAACTCATATCCGTTAAAATCTTATGATTGTATCATCAACTTATCGAGTAATGAATTTATAGCTTTTTTTCTTACAAGCTTGTTTCTTCTTCATTTAATCCTCCCACTTGAGAAATATACAACTCATGTTGTATCTCAATCGGCATAATCAATCCTGGGGACTTGATCGACCTCTTCCATACAAGATAAAAAGTCAAGTAACACTTTGGTTGATACCTAGGATAGGTCAAAAGGTCCTTGGTGGACATCCCACGACCTCTTCCATCAAAGTTAACGTCCAAATAACACTTTTACAAACAACCTTGGATTGGTAAAAAAATTCTCGAAGTCAATTCAACCTCATCCAGACAGGTAGCCAATAATATTCACCAATTACCCCGGATAAAAAAAAAAACAAGAGCTATCATCTAAAAAAAAAATTTTATTGAGCATTAACATGATGATATAAGAAAGAATCAAGATTCTGATACATAATAATAATACATAGATAAAAAAATGCATCCTCAAGTGATGCTACATCATATCGGTGATACGTCCCCCTCACCACTAGAGATGCTCCCTTGGACTCACTCTCAACTCCTTCATCTCTAATGATGAAGAGTCTTGATACTTGGGGAGATAGATCCTCAATAGCTCGCCTTTGCGATGCAAGCGGATTCCTTTAGAACCCTGATGAAGCCCTCCTCTAAACATTGGTGCTCCAAGTCCTTCACTTCAACATCAAGAATATGATTACGAGCTTCGGACATGGTCTTCAATTATACCGATAAGCCAAGGAGTTCTTAAAGTCTTCCACTTCAAGGAGATTTCATTTGCTTCACTTCGACATTATATGCTCCTTCTAAAGACGATCTTGTAATGCTTTCTTCTCGTCGAGAGCTCTTCTCCGCAAGTGTTGAGTCTTTTCTCTTCAGAGTCTCGTCTCACCTCAATCACCATCACGAGTGCGCTCCACCTCTCGACAAGAGAAAGAGAAGCGACATGTTCTAGCTCGCCACACTTTGACGATCCTCCAAAGTCGCCACTTCTTTGGCCTTAACACTCATCTTTCTCATACTCGCCTTTTGCAGATATTTTACCTTCACAAATTCAATATTCCACTTATCTAAAGAGACACCCAAATGAGCCATCCTCTAATGTTTGAGTTACCTATAAAAAAAAACCATCACAAATATTACACAAAAGAAAAAAAAGAGAAAAGAAGAAAAGAAAGAAGGGAAGACAACGTACCAATTCATCTCTGACCCAAAGTGCATATGTGATTTAACACCTCTTCGAATGTCTTCAGAAATGAACTCCCCATCATGAGTTGAAACAACTAAACTCTCAGAGGCCAATTGGGGTGAACATCTTCTTCGCAGATATCTGACGTAGTCACTTCAGCACATGTCTTCTTTTCGGGAAGAAACATTGCCACCACCTGATTTCAGAGCTTCTTGAAAGAACCCTATGAATATGAGGAGACCTTTCATCACCTTTACTTGACCTCTTTGGAAAAGAATGAGATCTCCTGGATGGAAAGGCCAACCTTGAACATTCTATCTTCTATATATTTGCTAAGCGACGTAACTCATGCGTAAGCTTTCTATCGGGAACATCCAAGATCTCATTCTCTCAGCAATGGATCGGAAGGTCTCAATCTTCCCCATCTCTCAGAAGGCCCCACTCATTTTCACAAAAAAAGAATCCATAGACAATTTAGGGATCCCATGCTAAAAATTCTATCCAATTCTTTATAGTCATAAGAAACATCCCTCAGTATCACAACACATTCAACACAAGTATTTGATGTTCAAAGTAACACGCTCTCTAAAGAAGATAATCAAACCAACGATGACCACTAAAAGCTCTAAATGAAAATTATGATAAAGCTACACCACATATTTTAAAGATCTCAATCAACTCGAGAGCCAAAGGGAATCGCAGTCTCGCATGAAGAATCATCTCAGAAATGGTAAAGTACCCTGGTGGAGGTGAACGGGCTCGACCAGACTTTTTAGCAACAATGACCACCAACTCATTAGGGAAGTAAAATTTTCTGTGAAATACCATTAAACTATTTGATGTGATAGTGGATGATATATCGTCTGTAGCCGTCACATTATGAGTTTTCTTCTGGCCATCACCCTGTGAAAATACATGATAAATAAAGAGAAAGAAATGATAAAAATCTGGAAATTTTGTGAAGCAGCTTACTTACCCCAACACTTGGGCGTATCCTTTTTTGACTCTCTTGCTCACGGATAGCTTGGGATAAAATTTTTCACCTACGACTAAAAAGATACACATACATATGAGAGAGAGAGAGAGAGAGAGAGAGAGAGAGAGAGAGAGAGAGAGAGAGAAGATACTCCCCTCTAATGATGCTCAGAAATTACCTGCCAAACTTTCTAAGTCATTCGAACGATGGTTCCTAACGCTTCTCCGCCACCCATGGTTATCAACCGCAACCATCCATTGAAGTTTTAAAAAATCCAATTTCCTACAAAAAGAAGTAGGAACTACGAGCCTTGTCTGCCTCCAAACCCGGTCGGTCCGACAAGGACAGTCAACACCTCTTTCGAGAGAAAATCGGAGCCTCGCCATATGAATTACGGGTCTTGATCTCCTCCAAACCCGGTCGGTCCGACAAGGGCAGTCAATGCCTCTTTCAAGGGAAAACCGGAGCCTTGCCGTATGAACTACGAGCCTTGATCGCCTCCAAACCCGGTCGGTCCGACAATGGCAGTCAACGCCTCTTTCGAGGGAAAACCGGAGCCTCGCCATATGAACTACGGGCCTTGATTGCCTCCAAACCCTGGCCCCATTCGTTGACACCTCTTTGAGGAAAACTGGAGCCTTGCCATATGAACTACGGTCTTGATCATCTCCAAACGGTTGACGAGTCATTGACACCTCTTTCGAGGGAAACTGGAGCCTGTCGTATGAACTACTGTCTTGATCGCCTCAACCCCGGGTCAATGACCGCTTAACACCCTTTCGAGGGAAACCCGGAGCCTTGTCGAACTAGGGGTCTTGATCGCCTCAACCCGGTCGGTCCACTAGGTCATTGACACCTCTTCGAGGAAAACTGAGCCTTGCCGTATGAACTACTGTCTTGAGCACCGACGACCTTCACTTAAGAAGAAAAGAAGCACATGAAGTGCCTTCTCCCTGGCCCTAGAGATTTCTATAGACCTCCAGGTAAAAATGTCAAAAGATAAACTTAAACCAAAACCACTAAAAATGACAAAAATATACGAAAATACCCTCATCGACACGGTTTATCACGGCCTACCGCACATCGTAGACCAGCTCGAGCGCGGTAGCACTCAGGTAGCGCTTCGCCCCAGCCGCTCGACGCCCCTCACTACGCTTCGCCGCTTCGCTCGCTAACCCGCGGATGCCTAAGCACCTGTAAGTGCCCAGATGAGTCCATAACCCTGAAATCTTGCATCTACGTGTACTCGCACACATCCGCGGCATTGCACCCGCTTCCACGATCATGATCTTGTGCTCACATGAAGATCTACTCTCTCAAAATATATGGTTAATGGACTCGCAAATTTCATTGAAGAATTTGCTATTTTTAAGTAAATGGCATAAATATTTTTGGATGGTTGAGATAATGTCATCCAAAAATAGGGGCAACTGATATGACACTGAAAATTCTACTAGTCGAAACACGAATCTTGATGTCAAAAGCAAGTTGATCCTCAGTTGAAACTAGTCAAGTTCAAGCACTTAAAATATCCTTGGAAAATTTGAGATATCAGTTAAATCCATAAATAGCTCTTAAGCATAGAGTGTTTATAGTCAAATCGGCGCCTTGACGAAATAATCTAACAAGCCCAAGATCTCATAATTCGACTTTGTTTGAGCAATCAAATACTTAAAATACATCAAATGATCAAGGAATCATTTTGAGGTCAATAGATGAAGTGGTTGGGATTTTATGTATTCTGAGAGGCGCCCTCCTCCGATCTATAAATAGCCCCTCATTTCTCATGAGGAGCCGAAGCAAGAGAGAGGAGAGAACTCTAAAGCGAAGATCTCCACCAATCGTGCCACCACTCACGGCGGTCGTCAACCACGCGCCGTAATTAGGTTGCCGTACGATCCTCGCAGTCAATCTCACTTGGGTCTCCATCATGGCGACCTTTATGCTCGTGAGTCGATGTCCGCCGTTCACCATCATCCTACCACTTAGCAAAGTACCACGAGCGTGACTACATAGTTGTTGTTCCCTCATATATATTCCTGTAATCCAGGGAAAAACTCTAAAAAAAAATACATAGTGGAAGATTTTTGTTGGGCTAGGCCCCGTGATTTTTTCCCTCTTTTCGAGATTTTTCTACGTAAAAATTTCTAGAGTTTTCTTGTCACTCTTTAAATACTTGTGTGTATGCTGGATTTTATAACAAGGCTAAGACGTAAACTTTCACTCTATCTGTTGGTTATTTACTTTGCAATGAAGAAGATTGTTTCATAATCACTTAAATATATATATATATATATATATATATATATATATATATATATATATATATATATATATATATATATATATATATATATATATATATATATATATATATATATATATATATATATATATATATATATATATATATATATATAAAATTATAATTATGAAATTAAATAAAAATGATAACAACTGAAATTTATGTTGTAAATTACCTAAGCGGAGGAATGTATTCTGAGATGGTGAACTGATGAAATGCAGCAATGTGAGCCATCAACGCGTCTAATAATATTAATTTCCACAAATTTGATGTTATAATTTTATTCGAAAATTAATTTTTTTATTTTATTATTTGTTTTAAAATTTTTGATAGCCTTGTCATAAATTAAGTTATTTATGATCGAAGGAAGTTAGTTTAAGGCATGCATTAAATTAGGTGGGGTTCGGAAAGAAATAGATGCAATAAGTATAAAATGACTAAAATTTTAAATTAGGCTTAATTAAGAACATAATTAGTTACTTAGGCCTTTTAAAAAAAATTTAAAATAGGCCGGTTCCTCGATCAATGACGTGACACTCATTGAGTTTTCGATTATCATTTAAAAATTAAGCAAATACTAATTATGTTTTGGCTATATCAAGCTCATCTGGTATTGGATTTTGGTATACATGGTATCGTTGGAAAGGTAATGAAAAATTCTACAACTTTCATGTTTTCAACTTTTGACCAATCTCACCCGGCTAGCCGCAATTTTTGAATGTATGAATTTTGAAGTTGTAAAAAATAAAAATATTGCGGCAGCCCTCATTTTTTGGCCATATCTGGCTCATCCGGTATCGGCTTTTGTCTTGCTTAGTATTGTTGGAAAGCTAATGAAAAATTCTACAACTTTTATGTTGACAACTTTCGACGAATCTCACCCGAGTAGCCACAATTTTTGCAGTAAAATTCTCTTGATTTAACTATTTCGTAGTTAAATCAAAGGGCAGAGCCATTGGAGAGCATACGGGCTACGGTTGTGATCATATTATAATGGAGCTAGACTAGTCAAACTACCCAATCAGAGGACTCTAATCATTATCCTTCATATGACAATGGCCAAGCCACTTGGGTCAGACACGTCGTCTTTCTTAGCGTGAGATTGATTGAGATGAACATGAACATAGAACACTTGATTTGATATTGGCTCCTATGTGAGCTAAAGTTTTCTTAATTTGTCACCCTCGACAAACAATTGCAGAAGACGGATGGATTGAGTTTGATTTATGTTTTTAGTGATAGAGTTTCATTTAAGCAGTTTCAGATTGCTATTTAATTTGATTTAAAAAATTGATTAATTTGAATATGTTTAAGAGTTTTAGATCATGTCGACTCTGTTTAGCTGCTAACAAAGGATTATATCTACTGTCACCTAACAGAATCAATTTCTCAGATATTTTAATGATTTGAAACTTTTATTATAAGTTTTTAGGTTTTATTAACTCGAGATCCTAAGACTAAACCATGAAAACGCAGTGCATCCTCAAACACTTGAATTTAGGCATTAGTATTGAATAATCGGTATTTATAGCTTAGTTATTTTCATCTAATGAAATCATTGATTTTGAAAATTATAATTCTTTTTTGGTTGAAGAAAACCTTATGATTTTGTAGATTTTGATTTATTATCTTTTGCCTTGTATAAAGAATTGCATCCAGGTGAAAGGCATTATAAATTGATTTAGATTTCAAAAAATTTGTTATTTTAGAAGAAGATTTATCCCTCATAGTAGTTTTCATTTTCCCATTCTTTTTTGTTTTGCTTTTATGTTTGTTGTTTGCTTTTTTCCCTCCTTTACTTCTTTTTTTTTAAGTATTTAACAAAATTTTGGCAGCCTCCGTCATCCGTGTAGATCGGTGTTTAGCTGCATACGATGAGCATGGCGATTGGTGTTTTGAAGTACATTGGCGGTTCAATCTATTTATACGATGAGAATAATGAGTCTTCAATCACCGTATAAGCAAATATATATGATATTCTTCTTAATTTGTTTGTACTTTGGCGTTGTCGCAGGCTACATCAGCTGTTTGGCATAGTCACACTCTATTAAGCATGACGATTGTGTTTTGAAGCACCTCGATCGACCTTCAATCTCGTTCGTACGATAAGTATTAATCATGCACTTGCGTAGTGAGATCTTCAAACATTAGATCAAACACATATACACACATATAACTTTCACACACTTCCATGCACATCCACCAATTGTATTTTAAAATCTCATTTCCTATTTTGGATTAGAGAAAGGGGAAATAATGTAGTTTTGTGGACTGTGGGTCGGGTTTGAAAGCTGGCTGGGCTGGTGGGCTAGAAGGATTTACGGGCGGAATTGGAGGTAGTGATTCTGTGAACAGGCACGTGATACCATCGATTTTCTTGAACGGGCAGACCTGACTGTCTTACAGAGTCAGAATGGCGGGATGCATGAGGAAGCGCAAGCGAACTCTTAGTGTGGAGTCTTGAGTCCATTGAGGAGGCCGCTGATGGGTTGCGTGAGTCATCTGGCCACCATCGTCTTGGCAGGGATGGACCATGTCGGCAGTTCGAGTTGTGTCTGAACAGCATGAAGTGGTTGTGATGGAGGTTTCTGCCAGATATCTGAGTAAGCATTGGAGGTGGAGCAGGATCATGGGAGTTTTGTGGGAACAGATATGCCGGCGTGCTGTATTTTATGGAACAGAGGAAACCAAGAGATTGCGCCTCGATAAAACGAGAAATTGAGGAAGGAGAATTTCTTTACATGTGCAAAGAATTTTCAAGGAGAACAATCAGGAAGAGAAATGTAGGAGGAAGGAGAAACTACCATAAATGGAAAAAAAGAATTATTTATTTTAGTTTTAATTAAATAAGCGAAAAATATGGGAATATTCTTGAGTGGGGATAATTTAGAGATTTTTTAAAATTAATTTTAAATTGATTAAATGATTTTAACATGAATTTTACATCGATAAATGCACATAGTCAATATATATATATATATAAATTTAGGATAATTCGATGTTACAACAGCGGTCGTTTCGTCGATATCGTTTTGGTTTGATTCGGATTGAATCAATTTCACTCAAAATGCACATGCCGCTTTTTTGACTTTATGCAGACTCGTCGAATTGAGTGCAACGGTCACTTAATAAATTTTGGCATTTTAAAGTCAATGACATGATCAATTTTATGAACGGAGATCATTTGACCCTTATCGGTGCTTTCTTATCTCAATATGCATGTAGGGGCGTTGACGACTTAAGCGCTTACTCGGTTGCTCATCAAGTCATGCAATATTTATATCCTAACCAATTTTGATATTCTGAACGCGATGACGAAGTCTGTTTATCGATTGGAGATAATTTAGATTGATTTTGGTGATATCCAGTGCATTTTAGCCTCAATTTACGCACTGTCACTTCCGAAGTCTATCGAATTTGATTGTGGGCTTGTCTTGATTTATGACACATATGTTGAGGTCAACAAATGCCCCCCATCAAATGTGATTCATGCGTGGAGTGAGTCACGTTTGTTGAAAACTGGTTGACCATTTGGGCTGGCCACAGAACTTGGATCATTTTGGCTTTGATTGTGGTAGCTTACGGAGTTTTGACAGGATTTATCATTAGTATGCTGTCTTATTCAGGACATGCTAAATGACGGGCTTGATCGATTTGTAAGAATCGACTTGTCAGATTGATAAGAGTTCTTACACCATCTACTATCTACTTCAATGGCTTTGCTAACGATCTTTTTCTTTTATGTCATTGCAAATTTATCTTTCCTCGAACTCTAGCTTCATGCTTGGTTAGGTTTGATGGAGAAATTGATCGGTTTGTTTTGATGAAGGACTCCACTGGGGAATCGGTTTAACCATGCTTGGTCAGATTTTAAATTCCATCTGTCTTAGCTTTGAGCTTGACGGACTTAATGAAGGACTGACCTGATTTGTCCCTATTAACTTGTCAGGAAGTGTATGCACTTGATGAACCTGTGCTTCTTTGCTTTTGACGATTCATTGAATGGTACATAGATGACCCAACCTTCCACATAGGTCAATGTTGAGTTATTAGTCAGCGTGTGCTTTAACACGAATAACCAAAAATTCTTTTAGTTTATCGGCTTTGTATGAACTATGGAATTGTTTCGATCTTGTGCTTTACACTTTTGGACTTGATGGAGATGACTTTGATCTGTGCTTTGAGCTTGATCAGATCATTTAAAAATAGATTGAAATATCACCTTGCAGGTAATATGAAGATTGATTTGAGGTAGCCTTGAATTGAGCTTGTCTTCAGATTGCCTTGATCTATCGACCAAGTAGAGAGATCTCTTAGATCCTGGTTGCTTGTAATCACTAAGTTGGATTGGTTGAATTAACGGGGCTCTTTCACTCTGACCTTTTCTTATGGCTTTGTTGAGTGAGAGCAACTCGACCATATTTGGGCTATTGAGTTTGACCTTTAGAACTTCAGTCTTGACTTGGTAGTGGGTTGGTGATTTTGTCATCGGGCCGATGAATGGGGGCTCTTTCAGACCTTTTCTTTGCGCTTTGTTGAGGGAGGCGTCGACAACAGCCATTGTGGGTTGTTGAGTCCAACCTTTAGAACTCATCCATGTCTAGACTTTGGGATGTAGAGGTTGATGTTTTCCAACTTGATTGAAGCTTAAATTGGGAGTTCTTGACTTGATCTCCAGAATTTGGCAAATCTGGGAGATAAATTTTTTGACATTTAGGGTTATCTTTTCATGCGTAGAAATAGATTTTTTTTATTCCTGCAAGACTCTGCAACTTAAAATGATAATTATAGATATATTCAGGGATTTTGGCATGATGCTCAAGGTCAACCTGAATCAGAGTATATTTGAGAATCTCATCTTATGACACGATGTCAACTCAAATAATTTTGATATAGACTAAAAAAATGTCCCCTGTCTTGCAGGGAGAATTCTAAAGCACATTTAGGAGAATTTTTAAGATGAAAATATATAAATACATCCATATTTGAATTGATGTACTCTATAGGAGAATTTAGCATACAACATTGATTTCATTTGTGTATAGAATATCTGAAATGCCCCTTGTGTAATAGAGAAATTTTCACGGAAAAGTTTTTCTATCTAGAGTAGGTTTATTTAGGGATCTCGGGAAGCATGATGTCATAAATAGATATACTAAAAAATAATGATAAGAGAATTTTCCTCGTTCTTCATCTAGAGTATGTTTATTTATGGATCGGCATTATGTCAACCTAAATAATATCTATATGTCTTGCGGAGGATTTCTGAGAATGTATTTGTCATGTATAATACTTTTTTTTATCGACCATATGATTGGCGGCATTGGTCTTCACCCTTTATATTAATGAGTTGGTATGCCCCTCCTTGGTACACATTCTCAATGACAAAAGGGCCTTCCCAGTTAGGCTCAAATTTACCATCAAATTTTTGATTGGGGATAATTGGTCTCCGACTAGACCAATTCTCCTTTTGGAATGTTGAGGGCATTATGGTCAAAAACGGATATCTTTGCTCGATAAACTTTCAAATTTTGATGAGCTTGTAATCTAAATTCATCAAGCGTGTTGAATTTCTCCATTCTCAGATGAGCATTTTGATCTTCAGATAGATTGTACTTGATGGCTACTCGAAGTGAAAGCAACTCAACTTCGAGCGGAAGAACTGCTCCAGTTCTAAATACCAATGAATAGGGAGTGGCTTTAGTCGGCATCTTGTAGGTAGTTCGAAACGCCCATGGATCCTCTACTAGCTTGGTATGCTATTCTCTCTTATTTTTAGTAAGAATCTTCTTGAGCAGCTTAACTAATATCTTGTTGAAGGCCTCTGCCAAACCATTTGCTCTTGGATTATATATTGAAGAGTATTGCCAATCAATTTTGTGTCGATCGACAAATCTATAAATCTTTATACTTTTGAAGGCTGTGCCATTGTCAAAAATTATTCAGCGTGACACTCCAAATCTACAGACAACATTATGCGTGAAGAAGTTGATCACTCGATCGGCAGTAACTTCTTTAAATGGGGTAGCTTCAACCCACTTAGAGAAATAATCAGTCGCTGCTAGGATGAAGTGATGTCAATGATGGATCAATTGGTCCAATTACACATCCCAACATTGAATGGGGGATGCTATTGTTGGGTGTAATGGATTTGGAGGTTGATGGATGATATTCCCATGTACTTGACATTCATGACACTTCTTAGTGTGATTAATACAGTCTCTCACCATAGATGGCCAATAATAACCCATCCTTTTGATCTTTCTTGCCATCTTGGGACTGGTGATGCACCACAAAGTCCTTCATGAACTTCAATCATCACTTTGCTAGCTTCATCTACATTTAGGCATCATAGCCACATTTGTTCAAAGGATCTACGATATAAAGTGTTGTTGACGAAAGCATAGCGTAGCATTCTCTTCTCGATTTGAGTTGCTAGTGATTTATCGTTTGGTAATTTTCCTTCTTTAAAGTAGTCAATGAATGGTTGCCTCCAATCACGTGACTCTTCTATAATAAATACTTCACATTGCTTTTTTATGAGGCAATATCATTCTTAGCTCTTCTTGGTGGAGTGAGGAGCAACTAAATTCGCATCCCTGTCAAATTTGGTAACCCCTACGGATTGATACTTGGCTCTAGAACTCATCGGTAAATATGTCAATCATGACATAATCACCATTCATACTTGACATTTCTTAGCTAATTTTGCTAAGCAATTTCTATTCTCGGATCGAGAGACTCGAGTTAGTGTGATATTTGGTGTTTGCTTCACAAGCTTGAGAACTAGCTTATGATAGAAAGCTAACAAAATCTTGTTAATTCTAGATGCCAAGTACTTGATTTATAATGTCGAGAATTGCCAAAATATACAAGTTTTGAATGCCTATGAAAATAGCTTCTTTCAGACCTGCCACTAACACTTCATATTCAACTTCATTATTAGTTCTTAGTTCGGTCAATCTAGATCATCTCATCATCCCTCCTTCTGGTGTTATAAAAATGATGTTGATTCCTGCTCTTGCTCTTGGAAAATTTAGAGATTGGACTTGTTTGACCGATGAGGCTCCATCGAAGTACATTTCTCAAATTTGTGATTTTTCTCTTTCATGAATGAGCATAATTTGCTCATCAGGTAAATCGTTATTAAGAGAAGAGTCTGCAAGGATGGGATGTGCAGCTAGAAAATCTGCTAAGATTTGTCCCTTCATTACTTTCTGCAGAACGTATGTGATATCAAATTGCAAAAGCTATACTGCCCATCTTGCCAAGCAACATGTCAACGTTGGTCTTGTCATCAAGTACTTCAGTAGATCGATCCTTGAGATGAGTGTAATCTTTTGAGATAACATATAATGATGAAGCTTTTGGATATCTTTGCTTGGTAGACTTCTAGATTTTGTTGAGCTTGGTGTCTGACCTCATAAAGTCCATCAAATTCTCACATCCGTATACAGACATTCTCATCTTGAGTGAGATTGTGTTGAATGGCTACTCAGAGTGAAGGTAGTTCAACTTCAATTGGCAAGAATGCTTCAGCTCCAAATACTTTAGCTTGAGGAGTGGATTTTGTGGGAGAACAGTCTAGATGTTATGTTGTTGTCTATTTGTAAGGGAATTTCACTTCGAGATTTTGGTCTCCAAATTTACTCACCTATTTGTCGGGACCTTTCGACGGTAGATTCTTGGACATGTGGTCCAAGTGTCATGCATCGATGCTCACTCGAGAAGTTGGGATCTGAAGTTATCGGGTCCAAAAGGACTGTTTGATTTAATTAGTAGAGCTATCCCTTTTTATCCTTCTTTAGGTTGTCAAACTTATTATGGATTAAAATACTCATTTCTGGTTCTACAGCTGGCTGTAAAATTTTTTGCTTTTGTTTTTGTGTAGGGCCCAAAGATATATTTTGTTTTTGTGCAATATTGAAAGAATGTTGTATGTAGCGTATGAGAGTCGAGTCTTTGACTTTATGGTTATTGTGATCCCTGACGTAGAAGAATCCATGAACCAATCACCATCAGGTGAAATGTAGGATTTGAAGATGATGAGATCCAAATCGCTTAAAATCTGGACCATCTTCAGGAGAATACTGTGCCTATTTGCATTAGCCACCTATATTCAATCATAATAAAGAAAAAAAATTCATAAAAAAATAGACTAAATTCCTAAGAGAAGCACAATTGGTATTACTAATTCAAGAGAAAGAAAGTATAATTTGATAAGAGTATAATCATCACACGTTTCATTGTCAACTAACATCAAATCAACAATTAACATTTATATAAGCAAACAAATTTTGATGGAGAAGATTGTTTCATAATCACTCTATATATATATATATATATATATATATATATATATATATATATATATATATATATATATATATATATATATATATATATCTAAAATTATGAAATTAAATAAAATGATAACAACTGAAATTTAAGTTGTAAAATACTTGAGCGGAGGAATGTATTATGAGATGGGGCGAACTCGGAGCTGAAGTACGGCAGTGTGAGGCATCAACGTCTCTGATAATATTAATTTCTACAAATTTGATGTTATAATTTTGTTCGGAAAAATTGATTTTTTTTATTTTATTATTTGTTTTAAAATTTTTTATAACCTTGTCATAAATTAAGTTATTTATGATCAAGGAAGTTAGTTTAAGACATGCATTAAATTAGGTGGGCTTCGGAAAGAAATAGACGCAGTAAGTATAAAACTCCAAACAGCAGAATGTATCAACTTTAAGCAATTAAAGTTGATCTATCTACATTTATAAATTATAATATACTATATTGATAAATGAAGAAATATATATTATATGAAGAAATATGCAGACTTTCCATGATCAAACAGTCTGCCCCTTCGAGCATTAATTTTAATAAAAAGCAATCAATACAATGATGAACGGAAAATTCTGAATTCAATTGTGAATTATAAATAGAAGATGAAGAAGGTGATGGAGCGATGGCTGATGGAGGGATATTGGTATGTGCTAGGAGAAGTGAAGTATAGCTGTTATTTATTAATTTCATCAGCTAATTATTTGGACGATAATTACGTTAATTAGGACACCTAAGCATCGCGATCCTCATCCGTCTCCTCATTCCTGCTTTCAGTTGCAGGAATCAGTTCGCGCGCGCCTCTAATTTCAAGCATTATAATTCAAAATTTAAATTGAAATTAGTTAAATTGATCGGCTTTTCGATCCCGCTATGTAATTATTATTATTCTGTTAAGTGATTCTTGCTGGCTATTAATTGGGTGAGACTGAATAAACATTAAATTAAAATTTAAAATTTGTCCGATGATAATTTGAACGGTCCGATCTTCTCCAACAGAAAATAAAAAACTTTCAGTTTACGATGGAATGAGTTTCATAAAGAGTCAAATCATAAATAAAAGCCAATCAATACATTAATAAAAGAAAATATACAAAAATTGAAATTCAATAGAACTATAAATAAAGATGAAACACACATTGGCAGCTTGCCAGCATGAGAACCATGTTGTTGCAACTCATGGAGGGTTTTTTTTTTCTCAGTTTCATGAATGTTACCTTTAAAAAAATTTAATAAGTTTTTTATGTAAGCATTTTAAATTAAAATGTTGGCTTTTAAGATTTTTCAGATCAACCCAAATGATTTTTGGATCAAAGAAATTGACCAATTTAATATTTCATGTTAGGATCGGGTTGATCCACCAACCCGAAATTAATCTGAAATTGATAATGCCGACTCAAATTTGACTCAAATTTGATTTAAGAATTCGTAATTATCCTAATTTCCTACTCATGAACTAAAATTTGACTCGATTTTGACCCATTTGACGAATGTATATATAAATAGATCATTCATGTTATATTTGGGTTGAGATCTTTGACGTTAATAAATGAATCGGTTCGAGTCTAACCTATTGGTCAGTTAAATTCAAGTTAGTCCCTAACCCAACCCACCGACCTTAACTAACACTCCTAGATTTTAGGGAAGAGCAAAAAAATCTAAAATCAATAACAACCTCAAAGTTGTCAACAAATTTATAAGCCTTGCTTTATTGTTAATATTGTGATTTATTTTAAACTTGCTGAAATAAAAATTGGTAAAAAAAACAGTCTTAATATGAGATCACAAAGTTCTGAAAAAAATGAAGCATATAATACAAATTTTCTTTCACAAATCGGTGAGGAGTTGCTAGTCATTTTTCTTTTCAAATTAGATGCCTCTACTCATCTCATTGCACACTGCTTTTAGTCTTTGTTGATAAATATCTTCAATATCAGCTGACGATAATAGATGATAGAATAAAAGAAATGGGTGTCTCTTTGCTTGGCAAACTCTAATCTATGTAGTGATAAGACATTCCTTCTAAATGTGCTTACATTTGAGATTAGATATTACCAATCTAAAATTCAAAACTCCAACCTTAGCAACCTTAACACTGCACTCATTTAATAATACATAAATTTAGCATGCAAATCTAATATTTTCTCTAATCAAATAAGAAAGGCACAATTCAATACTTACTAAAGGTATTCTCTATTCAATGGCCCTCACCTAACACAAGATAATTCTTCTTAGTGAGCACCACGTAACGCTTTAATGCAAATGAATATGATGATTTTAAATTAGAATTTTGTGGCAATTATTTTTATTAGATGTTAATAGATCCATGGGATTAGATTAAGAGTTATTTTAGTTTGTGAATTTTGAAAGGTGGAAGATCAAAGGGTGACTTAGATTTACAAGAAGGCTTGGATATGAGGAGCTTAAGTGGAAGTTCAATATTGGGGCTATGAGCATTCTTTGTATTACTAGAGATATTAAAAATAAGGAACTAGAGTTATTTTGGCCAAATTTGAATAAATATTGAATAACTTAAGAGTTTAGTGACTAAATAGATGTGAGAGTATAGAAAAATAGGGAACATCACCAAATATTTCATCAAAAAGAATATTTAATGTTTCCAAATCAAGGATAAAGAATTATTCACCATACATTCTTACATAGCAAGACAAGAATACTCCCAAAGATTTTTATGTCATTTTAATGCCCCTTTCCTTGCAAATTATATGGTATTCACTATCATTACACATAAAGATAAGACAAAAAATCTAAAGGGTAGTCAAATTACAATAATACACCTTTAAAATGCTTCTAACTTCATAACTTTATCTTTAAAACTCAGAGACATTTAAATCTATTGAATAAAGTTTGAAAGATGAAAAAATAAGAGTTTTTTTAAAGATAGTTGATTATACTTGCTTTAACCTGGGAATTAATAATCGACAAAGTGAGATGGCAAAGGTAATGTGGTGATGTGGACCTTAATTAGACTAAAATTTTAACTCACATGACACTTAATATTTGTACCTTCTTTCATCACATTCAATACTACATAAATTAATCACAATAATTCCTTGTTAATAAGTGGCATATTATAATATTCTATAATAATAAAAAATATTCATAGAATTTTGAGAGGCAAGGTGGTGACGATGTATTTTTTTAAAGTAAGAGCTTAAGATCCTTTTTATTTTTGATTGTCAATGGGAGGATTAACATGCAATGTGTGAGGGTAGAGTCTATGAATTTGTAATTTTGATGATTTGTGATATAAATTTTTTTTGAAAACAATTCACTATTGAATGAGATGCATAAGTCGAAGATGATGAGATCCAAATTTGTCAAACCTAAACCATCTTTAGAAGGATATTATGCATGTTTATATTAACCACTCACTTTCAATCACAATAAGAACAATATTATAAAAGGCACATTATGTAAATAAAAAAACTAAAGATATCTTGCCCCAACATTAGTTACACTATAACTCAAATTATTAAATTTATTTTTATTGTGCAATAATAATATTGAATGATTATTCATTTCTATGATAGCCATAATACGTTATCATGCTTATTCCCATCACATAAAACTATATGAATTGGTTGCCAAGTGAAAAACCTACTTAATTGACTCGATCAAGGCAAACTACATATTATATTTGTGGGCTTCGAAAATTCGTCACCGACCTCTCAAATGAAAAGAGTGTTTTAAAGTGTCGGTGTAATTTTCAGAAAGCAGATGGAATCGTAGATAAGACACTACCAAGAGATTTCGTCCTCATTGGTGAGGATTTTAGATCTGGTTCCAAATTTTATATAGGTGCAAGCCCCTATTGTTAATTACCCCTCCCAGTAAGTGAGAGAGAACTTTCGATCTAGTCATTAGATCGTTGAATGCGTAGCGTATAATAGTAGTATGTAGAGTATCTGAATTTAAAATTATGAAATTTATCATTTCAGCTTAAATCGGATGGTTGGGAGAATGATGGCGTGCTCGATCTGGATCCCATGGTTCCATCATCCCGGCCATGTCCCTAGTCTACTTAGTCGAGAGGTAGTCCCAACCCGACAAAAATCCTTATCGAACACATTACGCTGCTCAAGAAATTCTTATAGACTGGTGTTTGTCTGGAGACAAGCTTAAGTCCACCTTTATGTGAGGGTTGTTTGCTATCAAGTATACCCCATGATTCACAACTCAAAGGCGAGTCATTGAAGAGCATAGGCTACGATCGCATCGATATATGGAGCGGACCGCCAAACCACCGATCGAGGACTCTAGTCAGAATCGCTTCATCTGAAGCCTATTGCCGCCACACAGCTTAAAAGACACAGCCACGCCCTTACTAGTGAGAGATTGATTGAGAGTGAACATGATAACACTTGATTTGATATTGGCTCCTATGTGAGCTAAAGTTTTCTTAATTTGTTACCCTCGACAAACAATTGCAGAAGGCGGATGGATTGAGTTTGATTTAAGTTTTTAGTGATAGAGCTTCATTTAAGCAGTTTTAGATTGCTATTTAATTTGATCTAAAAAATTGATTAATTTGAATATGTTTAAGAGCTTTAGATCCTGTCGACTCTATTTAATCATTAATAGAGGATTATATCTACTATCACCTGACAGAATCAATTTCTCAGATATTTTACTGATTTGAAACTCTTATTATATATTTTTTTTATGTTTTGTTAACCCAAACCCAATCCTAAGACTAAACCGGGAAGCAAAACACGATTATCCTCAAACACTTGAATTTAGCTCCAATTCGGGCAAATGCGGGTGCTTATAGCTTAGTTATTTTCATCTAATTAATGAAATCATTGATTTTGAAAATCATAGTTATGATAAAATTCCTTGATTTTTGGTTGAAGAAAGCCTTATGATTTTTGTAGATTTTGATTTATTATCGCCTTTTGTCTGCTTGTACAAAGAATTGTAGATCCGGTGACGAAGAAGGCATTATAAATTGATTTAGATTTCAAAAGACAGTTTAATTTGTTATTTTAAAATAAGATTTATCCCTCATAGTAGCTTTCATTTTCCCATTCTTTTTTGTTCTGCTTTTATGTTTGTTGTTTGCTATTTTCAATCCTTTACTTCTTTTTTTTTTAAGTATTTAATAAAATTTCGACAGTCTCCCGATGTCATCCCCGTGTAGGAGGATGCATCGGGAGTGTTTTGGCCTACCCGTCATGCCTTGATGAGCATGACGATTGGTATTTTGAAGTACTTCGGTCGGATTTCAATCTCGTTATGCCCTGATGAGCATAATGAGGCCTTCAATCACTGGCATATAAACAAATATATATGCAGATATTCTTAATTTCTAAGCATTTCGGAAGCATTCAGCCGCCACCGATGTTTACATCGAACTATTTTGGCATACCCGCACACCATGATGAGCATGACGCAAGCATCTCGATCGACTTCAATCTTGTATCATGATGGTCGTAATAAGGCCTTTAATCACTGATGCCCCGATGAGCGCCGTGAGATCTTCAAACCCAGATAGATCAAACACATATACACGATATAACTTTCACACACACGCATCTACCAATTGTATTTTGAAATCTCATTTCTATTTTGGATTAGAGAAAAGGGAAATAGTGTAGTTTTGTGGGTTGTGGGTCGGGTTTGAAAGTCGGTCACGGTGGGTTAGAAGGATTCTGAATGGGCAATTGGAGGCTAGGCCAATGATTTGCGAAGTGCCGTGAACAGCCGGTCAGGCCTGCAGTCTCGCGTGGAAAGGATGGGATGCCGGAGCAGAGCTGGCTCGCGGAGGCGCAGGTCGAGTCGCGGCTTGAGGACGCCGTGAGCGGTTGAGCGGGAAGGGGACGCTGGTCATGCGGCGCAGATGCAAGTCATGCTGGATCGACCAGGCGAAAATGGCACTGGGAGTTGGTCGCGGTAGTTTTGCCGATGACGGCGGTTACCGCGGGAGATCCAGATTGGTCATAACCGATTTTACGGGTTGTGGGCAACGCCAGGCTGGACGCAGACGGGTTTTTGGCTGGAGAATATTATTGGAGTGGTCGCGTGTTTTTTGCGTGGAACGGAGGAAACCAAGAGATTGTGTCGGCGGGATTGACCAAAATAGGAGAAATTCAGGGAGGAAAGGAGAATTCTTCAATGAGGAGAGCAACTGAGAGAGAAATGTAGAGGAAGGAGAAACTACCATAAATGGAAAAAATAAGGGAGTGGTTTTTTTAATTAAATAAACTAAAAAATATGGGGAATGGTGTCGAAATAGAGATTTTTTAAAATTAATTTTAAATTGACTAAATGGCTTTAACATGAATTTTGCATCGGTAAATGCACATAGTCAATATATATGTCAATTTAGGATAATTCTGATGTTTTGAACCCAACGGCAACTGCTTCATGATCGGTCGCTTGGTTCGACACAAATTGAATCAATTTCACTCAAAATGCGCACCGCTTTCAACTTTATTTTGCAATGTGACTGTTCAATTGAGTGCGAATAGTCTCACTTAATAGATTTTGGCATTTCAAAGTCAATGGCATGATCAATTTCACAAACGGAGATCATCTGATCCTAATCAGTACTTCTTGATCTCAATATGCATGCAGGGGTGTTGACGACTTGAGCGTTTGTTCGGTTGCTCATCAAGTCATGCAATATTTATATCCTAACTAATTTCAACGTTCTGAACATGATGACGAAGTCTGTTTATCGACCGGAGGTCATTTAGATTAATTTTGGTGACGTCCAATGCATTTTAGCCTCAATTTGAGCGTTGTCACTTCCGAAGTCTGTCGAATTTGACTGTGGGCTTGTCTTGATTTATGACACATATGTGGAGGTCAACAAATGTCCCCAAATAAATGTGATTTGTGCATAGAGCGAGTCACGTTTGTTGAAAATTGGTTGACCATTTGGGCTGGCCACAGAACTTGGATCATTTTGGCTTTGATTGTGGTAGCTTACGAAGTTTTGATAGGATTTGTCATTAGTATGCTGTCTTATTCAGGACATGCTAAATGACGGGCTTGACTAATTTGTCATAATCGACTTGTTGGATTGATAAGAGTTCTTACACCATCTACTATCTGCTTCAATGGCTTTTCAAGATCTCTTTCTTTATGTCATTGCATGTGTTTCTTCAACCCCTACCTTCATGCTTGGTTGGGTTTGATGGAGGAATTGATTGACTTATTTTGATGAAGGACTCCACTAGGGAATCGGTTTAACCGTGCTTGGTCAGATTTAAAATTTCTTCTGTCTTAGCTTTGACCTTGACGGACTTATTGAAGGACTGACCTGATTTGTCTCTATTAGCTTGTCAGGAAGTCTATGCACTTCATGAACCCTGTGCTTGCTGCTTTGATAGATTCGTTGAAGGGTACATACAGAAGACCCAGCCTTCCGCCTTATATAAGGTCAATGTTGAGTTACCAGTCTGGCAACGTGTGCTTTAACAAACTGAATAACCACAAAATTCTTTTAGTTCGACTATCGGCTTTGTATGAACTATGGAATTGCTTCGTCTGCTTTCTCGCTGACTTGATGAGGAGATATGCTTTGATCTGTGCTTTGAGCTTGACCAAATCATTTAAAAATAGATTGAAATATCACCTTGGAGGTAATATGAAGATTGATTTGAGGTAGCCCTGAATTGAACGTTTCCTCAGATTGCCTTGATCTATCGATCAAGTAGAGAGATCTCCTGGATCCTGATTGCTAGTAATCAATAAGTTGGATCTTTTAGATTGAACAAATTATCGCCATTGAACCAATGAGTGGGCTCTTCACTAATTTTCTTATGGCCGCTGAGGAGGAGAACAAAGAACTCAAACCATATTCGGGGCTTGTTGAAGCTCGGATTTTGGGAGCTTACTCGAAGTCTTCGAAAGTCAGTGGGTTGGTGCTTATCATTAGAATGATGAATGGGGGCTCTTTCACTGCGGCCTTTTCTTGCGGCTTGTTGAGTCCGACCTTAACTCATCCGTGTCCTAGACTTTAGGAGGTAGAGGTTGATGTTTTTCCAACTTAATTGACTGATGCTTCTCAAATCGGGAGTTCTTCTAACTTGATCTCTAGAATTTGGCAAATCTCGGAGATAAATTTTTTGACATTTAGGGTTGTCTTTTCATGTGTAAAAATAGATTCTTTTTATTCCTGCAAGACTCTGTAATTTAAAAATGATAATTATAGATATATTCAAGGATTTCGGCATGACGCTCAAAGTCAACCTGAATGAGAGTATATTTGAGAATCTCATCTTATAGCACGATGTCAACTCAAATAATTTTGATGTAAACTAAAAAAATATCCCCTATCTTGCTGGGGGAATTCTAAAGTACATTTAGGAGAATTTTCAGGATGAAAATATATAAATACATCCATATTTGAATTGATGTACTCTATATGAGATTTTAACATACAACATTGATTTCATCTGTGTATAGAATATCTAAAATGCCCCTTGTGTAAAAGAGAAATTTTCATGGAAAAGTTTTTTTATCTAGAGTAGGTTTATTTAGGGATCTCGTCATGAAGCACGATGTCAACCTAAATAGATATACTAAAAAATGCCATGATGGGAGTTTTCTAAAAGTTCTTCATCTAGAGTATGTTTATTTAGGGATATCGGCATGAAACACGATGTCAACCTAAATAAATATACTAAAAAAATGTGCCCCTATCTTGCAGAAGGATTTATATTATACCTTGGGAATGTATTTGTCATGTATAATACTTTTTTAGGTAGCGACCATTGATTGGCGACATTGGTCTTTCACTCTTTATATTAATGAGTTGGTATGCCCCTCCTTGGTACATTTTCTCAATGACAAAAGGGCCTTCCCAATTAGGCTCAAATTTACCACCAAATTTTTGATTGGGGATAATTGGTCTTCGACTACTTCTCCTTGGAATGTTTGAGGCCGCACCGTATGGTCAAAAGCCTTAGATATCTTTGCTCGATAAACTTCTAGATTTTGATGAGCTTGTAATCTAAATTCATCAAGCGTGTCGAGTTTCTCCATTCTCAGATGAGCATTTTGATCTTTAATTAGATTGTACTGGATGGCTACTAGAAGTGAAAGCAACTCAACTTCGAGCGAAGAACCGCTTTCTAAAATACCAATGAATAGGGAGTGGCTTTAGTCGGCATCTTGTAGCCGCCCATAGAGCCTCTACTAGCTTGGTATGTCATTCTCTCTTATTTTTAGTAAGAATCTTCGAGCGCTTGACTAATATCTTGTTGAAGGCCTCCAAACCATTTGCTCTTGAGATATATTGAAGGTATTGCCAATCAATTTTGTCGATCGAATGAATCTATAAATCTTTGCACTTTAAAGGGCGTGCCATTATCAAAAATTATTGGACACTCAAATCTGACAACATTATGCATGAAGAAGTTGATCACCGGCAAGTAACATCTTTAAATGGGGTAGCTTCAACCCACTTAGAGAAATAGTCAATCGCTGCCATGATGAAGTGATGTACAACCGATGACGGATTGGTCCAATTACATCTGCATCCAACATTCAATGGTTATGATGTTATTGTAGAGTGTAATGGATTTGGAGGTTGATGGATGAGATTCCCATGTACTTGACATTCATGACATTTCTTAACATGATTAATACAGTCTCTCACCATAGATGGCCAATAATAACCCATTTTTTTGATCTTTACTGTCATCTTGCGACCTGACTGATGTGCACCACAAAGTTCTTCATAAACTGCAATCATCACTTTATTAACTTCATCTACATTTAGGCATCATAGCCCATTTATTCAAAGGATCTATGATATAAAGTGTTGTTGACGAAAGCATAGCGTAGTATTCTCTTCATTGAGCTAGTGATTTATCGTTTGGTAATTTAATTCTTTAAAGTATGAAGGGTTGCCTCCAATCACGTGACTCTTCTATAATAAATGCTTCACACTGCTTTTATGAGGCAATATCATTCTTAGCTCTTCTTGGTGGAGAGTATGAGGAGCAACCTGAGTCGCATCCCGCTAGGTTAAATTTGGTAACCCCTCTACCTGCGGGGATTGATACTTTATCGGCTCTAGAACTCGTCGAGTAAATATATCAATCATGACATAATCACCATTCATACTTGCCATTTTCTTAGCTAATTTTGCTAAGTAGTCGGCTTTGCTATTCTCGGATCGAGAGACTAGAGTTAGTGTGATATTTGGTATCTGCTTCATAAGCTTGAGAACTCGCTTGTGATAGAAAGCTAACTCAAGCTTGTTGATTCTATAGATGTCAAGTACTTGATTTATAATAAGTTGAGAATCGCCAAAAATATGCAAGTTTTGAATGTCTATGAAAATAGCTTCTTCCAAACCTGCCACTAATGCTTCATATTCAGCTTCATTATTAGTTCTTAGTTCGGTCAATCCATATGATCATCTCATTTTTCCTTCTTCTGATGTTATGAAAATGATGTCGATTCTTGCTCTTTCTCTTAAAAATTTAGAGATTGGCCTTGTTTGACCGATGAGGCTCCATCGAAGTACATTTCTAAAATTTGTGATTTTTCTCTTTCATGAATGAGCATAATTTGCTCATCAGGTAAATCATCATTAAGAGAAGAGTCCGCAGGGATGGGATGTGCAACTAGAAAATCTGCTAAGACTTGTCCCTTCACTACTTTCTGCGGAACATATGTGATATCAAATTATATCGCCCATCTTGCCAAGCCAACATGTCAACGGTCTTGTCATCAAGTACTTCAATAGATCGATCCTTGAGATGAGTATAATCTTATGAGATAACATATAATGACAAAGCTTTTGGATATCTTTGCTCGGTAGACTTCTAAATTTTGTTGAGCTTGGTGTCTGACCTCATAAAGTCCATCAAATTCTCACATTCGTATACATACATTCTCATCTTGAGTGATATTGTGTTGAATGGCTACTCAGAGTGAAGGTAGTTTAACTTCAATTGGCAAGAATGCTTCAGCTCCAAATACTTTAGCTTAAGGAATGAATTTTGTGGGAGAACAGTCTAGATGTTACGTTGTTGTCTATTTGTAAGGGAATTTTACTTCGAGATCTTGGTCTCCAAATTTGCTCACCTATTTGTCGGGACCTTTCGACGATAGATTCTTAGACATGTGGTCCAAGTGTCACTCATCGATGCTCACTCGAGAAGTTGGGATCTGAAGTTGTCGGGTCCAAAAAGACTGTTTGATTTGATTAGTAGAGCTATCCCTTTTTACCCATCTTTAGGTTGTCAAACTTGTTATGGATTAAAATACTCATTTCTGGTTCTACAGCTGGCTGTAAAATTTTTTGCTTGAACAATAATCTGAGCATGTAGTTTAGCATTTCTCTCACTCTTTAACTTTCCGGATGAAGAAGCTTCTCATTAACTCTTCTCGAGGCTTTGGCCTCCATATTTATTTTTCTTTCTACCAGGACCTTTGGTAGGATTCTCAACATGGTTCAGTGTCGATGCTCAGTAGGGAATTGCTTAGAACAATCTTGAGCTCTTACTACCACTGATTATAGCCTTTGTAGTGGAGTATTTTTGGCTTCTTTGATAATTTATATTTGATAAATGTTCTTCATAAGACATTTTTCTTATAACAACTCTATCTATGCTCGAGTTGATAGAGTTTCATGTTGTTTCTTCATAAAGGTTGAAGTCGACTACTGTTGAGCCCAAAAACACCATTTAACATCACTAGTAGAGCTATTCCTTTTCACCCATCTCAAAATTTTCAAATTTATTATGGGATAGAAATACTCGCTTCTAGTTGTAAGGTTGGTTGTATGATTGTGATTCAGACAGCAACTACTGAGCTAGTAGTTTAGTGTTTCTTCTCCTTTACCTTCTACTCAATTTTTCTCCAGAAGATGAGGCTTCAGTATCATACCTTCCTAGTGCGAAAGATTCAACTAGCAGGGTTGTCGCATTCACAGGTATGACTGAAACTTTCTTTCTAGTGAAGGTTCTCTTCATGACTAGCGCCTCAAAATGAATCAATCTTTTAAGTATAAAGGCTCTCTTTTGAGAGACCTTAGTAACAGTAGTGGTCATTCCAATTGTCCTCCTCCATCGCACAGGTTGGTGTGTACAATATGCAAAAGCTTCAGGTGAAGGATTAGGCGGTGATGGCGGGGAAGTACACTATCAAATTAATAAATTCCAATATCCCGGTATTTTATGCAGAGCGACGGATATTGCCACTAGCATGATGATAATACGGTGTTCGAAGATCCATCGATATACATAACAAATGATTAATCATAAGAATATGATTAGCTTAGATTTAGTTTCATTAATAATTTTATATTTCAATTTTATCATGATTTACTGCTACTATAGCTCAAATTTGACTAGCCAAAGATGGAAAGAGAAACATGTCTCCAGTGGAGTCACCAAAAATCTATGGGCTCCGAAAAATCGCCACTGACTTCTTCGATGAAAAGAGTGTTTTAAAGTGTCGGTGTAATTTTCAAAAGACAGATGTAATAATAGATAAGACACTACCCAGAGATTTCATCCTCATTAGTGAGGATTTTAGATCTAGTTTCAGGTTTCCTATAGGTGCAAGCCCCTATAGTTAATTGCCCCTCCCATTACGTGAGAGAGAACTTTCGATTAAGGCTAGTCATTAGATCGTTGAATGCGTAACATATAATAGAAATATGTAGAGTATCAGAATTTAAAATTAAGAAATTTATCATTTCAGCTTAAACCGGATGGTTGGGGGAATGATGATGTGCCCGATCTTAATCCCATAATTCCGTCATCCCGGGCAGTTTCGGTCCCTAAAATACTTAGTCAGAGGAGGTAGTCAACCCAACCCGATCGATCTTTATCAAAGAACACATGGGTTACGCCATCCAAAAATCCTCAGTATACACGAGGTGGTGTTTGTCTAAGGAGATAGGCTTAAGTCCACCTTAGCTGACAGAGGGTTGTTTGCCCTATCAAGTATACCTTATGATTCACAACTCAAAGGGCAAAGCCATTGGGGAGCATACGGGCTACAGTCGTGATCATAATATAATGGAGCTGGACTGGCCAAACCACCCGATCAGAGGACTCTAGTCATAACTGCTTCATCTGTGGAGCCTATTGGCCAAGCCACGCAATCAGAGGACACGAGCCACGTCCTTACTAACGTGAGATTGATTGAGAGTGAACATAATAGAACACTTGATTTGGCATTGGCTCCTATGTGAGCTAAAGTTTTCTAAATTTGTCACCCCTCGATAAACAATTGCGAAAAGCAGATGGATTGAGTTTGATTTAAGTTTTTAGTGATAGAGTTTCATTTAAGCAATTTCAGATTGCTATTTAATTTGATTTAAAAAATCGATTAATTTGAATATGTTTAAAAGCTTTACATCCTGTCAACTCTATTTAGGTGCTAATAGAGGATTAGATCTACTGTCACCTGAACAAATCAGTTTCTTAGATATTTTACCCATTTAAAACTCTGATTATAAGTTTTTAGGTTTTGTTAACCCAGACCCAGTCCTAATACTAAACCGGGAAGCAACCCGCACAGCATCATCAAACACTTGAATTTAGGCATTCAACGTAGTGTCGGGGCACATGCGGGTGTTTATAGCTTAGTTATTTTCATCTAATTAATGAAATCATTGATTTTAAAAATCATAGTTAGGATGAAATTCTTTGATTTTTGGTTGAAGGAAGCTTTATGATTTTTGTAGATTTTGATATATTATCGCATTCTGTCTGCTTGTACAAAGAATTACAGATCCGGTGGCGAAGAAGCCGTTGTAAATTGATTTAGATTCCAAAAGACAGTTTAATTTGTTGTTTTGAAAGAAGATTTATCTCTCATAGTAGCTGTATCGGGGGTGTTTTGGCCTACCCATTACACCCTGATGAGCGTGATGGTTGGTGTTTTGAAGCACCTCGGCCGGATTTCAATTTCGTTACGCCCTGATGAGCATAATGAGCCCTTCAAACACCTGCATAAAAGGTTCTCGATAGGGGCTACCTAATCGGTTTGGCATTGGCCACGATGAGCATAATGGTTGGTGTTTTGAAGTACCTCGACCGACCTTCAATCTCGTTACGCCCTGATGACCATAACAAAGTTTTCAATCACTGACGCTCGATGAGCGAATCTTCAAACTTATTAGATCAAACAACATACACATAACTTTCACACACTTCATTACACATCCACCAATTGCATTTTGAAATCTCATTTCCTATTTTGGATTAGAGAAAAGGGAAATAGTGTGGTTTTGTATGGGTTGGGTTTTGAAAGCTACGGGCCGATGAGCTAGATAGATTTACTGAACGGCTGAATTGAGGTCAGGCTAATATGGAACAGCCGTAACTCCATACTTGCTGGCGTGGATAGTGCGGTCCAGAATGCGCCAGAGAGTGGCGCTGGGTCGTGGCTCGAGGACGATGAGGAGGAGGGTATGAGGGCAATGGGACGCTGGTCTGCGGAACTAACCCCAAATCGAGCAGTCTGAAGGTTTAGTCGATGAGCGGTCATTGTCTGCGCGGATGGGATCATGGGATCACGTGACGATTTTACTGGGCGTAAAGACCAGAGGTGGGACGCGGCCAGTTTTGGCCAGGAACAAGGGCTTGATGCGGATATTTTGTGTGGAACAAAACCGAGAGATTGCACCAATGGGATTGACCAAACAGGATAAATTCAAGGAGGGAAGGAGAACTTTTACGGAGAATTTTTCAATGAGAGAGAGAGAAATGTAGGAGGAAAGGAGAAACTTCCATAAATGAAAAAAAATAGGGGGAGTGGTTTTTTTTTCAATTTTTTTTGAATTAAATAAACTGAAAATAGGGGGGAATGGTTGCTGAGTGAGGTAATTTAGGAATTTTTTTAAAATTAATTTTAAATTGACTAAATGACTTTAACATGGATTTCACGTTGGTAAATGCACATAGTCAACATATATCAATTTAGGATAATTTTGATGTTCCGAACCCAACGGCCTAGTACGTTTCGTGATCGGATGCTGTTTGGTTCAAGTCGGTGCCAAATTGAATCAATTTAAGCTCAAAATGTGCGTCGCCGCTTTCGACCGCTCAATTTTTGCGTAGACTCATCTGAATTGAGTGCGAATAGTCTCACTTAATAGATTTCAGCATTTCAAAGCCAATGACGTGATCAATTTCATGAACGGAGATCGTTTGATCCTTATCGGTGCCTCCTGATCTCGATATGCGCGTGACGTTGATGACTCGGCTGGTTGCTCATTAAGTGCAATATTTATATCGACAAATTTTGACGCTCAACGTGATAGTCGTCCGATCGAGGTCATTTAGATTGATTTTGGCGGCCCGTGCATTTCACCTCGATTTTTGGCCACTCAAGTCCGTCGAATTTGACTTGTGGACTTATCTTGATTTATGACACATATGTGGAGGACAACGATATTATGATCTATTTGTACAATTATGAATATCGTGGTTTGATTATTTATTTTTATGACAACCACATTATTCTTGTTGTACATATGCTTCGATGTGGGTAGGTCGAGCATAGAGATCTAATACCAATTGAACTCTAGGGCTGTAACCATATGCCACCACCACATATTCAAAGAGAGACCCCCAATCATCCCAAGAGCTCACCCAAAACACATTAGCTCACTTAATATGCTTAGAAATGTGGGATTTGCCATAAAAGAGAATATCAAGCAAGGAAATTATGGCCATTGAATAGGAGGAAGGTTCCAACCCCTCTTTAGGTAAAGGATATGGACCTTGCTTGAACTATAATTTTCACTCACACAACTCTTAATATTTTTATATTCATTCATCGTTGAAAATACTACAAAAATTCATCATAAAAGTTCTACTTCGATAAGTGACATATTATATTTACAATAATAAAATAGTAATTCGTAAAATATCTAGAGTTAAAGGTGGTCAGTCATATGTTATTGAGGTTTGCTTCTCCTTGGGCAAGAGCCAAAAATCTTTTTCTTCTTGGTAAACCACTAAATATTATTATATGTATTGTGTGAGGGTAGAGTATGTGAATTTATGGTTATGGTTATTGGTGATATGGAAGACATCGACAAGCCACTCATTTTTGGATGAAATGTATGATTTGAAGATGATGAGGTCAAATTTTGGTCAAGACGCACTAAACCATCTTAAAAAGATATTGCGCATATTTATATTGTCCACAACCATGATATGTACCTTTTAAAAATAATATTATATATGTGAAACAAAAAGAGGCTAAGATATCTTGATTAAATTTTAGCCAAAAGTAAGTTCCAAAGTTATTAATTTACTTTTAGTATTCAATATTTTTATCAATTGGTTTATTAAATTTTATGCATGGGCTACCAAGTGAAAAAAATTTCTTGATTGTCTTAATCAAGGCAATATATCTGCTTTACTATAATTTATTGGTACAATTATGAATTTGATTATTTATTTCTATGATAGTCACACTACTTATCTCAGTCATGCTCATCAAATAAAATTATATGAATAGGTTGTTACTTGAAAACCTTTTGAATTGACTCAATTGAGTCAATAAATCTACTTAACAATATTGGTCAAAATGGGTCTTAAAAATTTTTAGATTTGCTTTGAACTTGTTGCAATAATAATTATATATGTATTGCGCTCATCTTAAAATGAATACAAGAACTTTGAGCTTCAATTTGTTTAGCGCTCAAGAATTTTAATCAACAAAACATGATACAATTTTGTTCCCATATGAGGCTCCAGTTCATATTAAACTAACTAGTTTATACATACACAAACACACACTTATTCCTAGTATAAATATAATAAAATAAAATTTAAAAATAATAATTATTGATTTTACCAATATTTTATAGTTTAAATAATTTTATCTTGTAGCATAATTATAACTTATATCAAATTATTAAATAATACAAAATATTTTTAAAAAATATTTAATTTATGTATTTAACTAAGAATTCTTGATTTTCTATCCCATATAATATGATGGCTTAGTGACTAAAGATTTTAAATTCCATCTTTAGTAATCACATTAGAGGTTGAAGCAACTAACAACTCAATACGGTTTTGAGTTTAATTATATGAATAGTGTAATATGTTCTAATTAATACATATTTCATATTCTTTATTTTCATATATTTGTTTTCCTTTCTAAAAATATAAAGAGGAATCTTGATAATATTAGTAGTTTTATACTCTTTTCTGTAGTCCTTAAAAAGCCTATATGCACATGATTCATTCTTTGCTTTATTTAAACTTTATTCGCGAAAACTTTAAAAGATTTCAGTTTTTATCTTTTCTTTGAAAATAAAATGGAACTTTGAAATATTTAAGCACTATTCAAAGAGTATCAAAATTAAAATTTATCTTCTCAAAAGAAACACTAAAAAAAGTTTAGTCAAACGAATCCCTTGTGTATCTGAGCTATATTTTTAATGTAAATTTTTGTATACTTAATTATAAAGATTTTTTTTTTTATCTTTCTTATTTTTGGTCAACAACAAAGTATATGATCAACCCACAAATATAATTCAACCTAGATAATGACCTAAAAAGAAAAGAAAGATTTACGTAAATATCACATAAATTTTATACATTTATATATCTAATATCTAAAGTTAGATATTTATTTATCTAATATTTTTTTATATTTAAAAAGTATATTTTATTTTTAAAAAGTGAGCGATGATAATATTTTTGATATCATATTTAAGATTGAGATGTTATATATGAAAAAAATTAAAATTTAGATATTAAATATATAAATACATAAAAATTTTGTGATAAGTACGTAAACCCCCCTTTTGGAAGAATCCCAATAAGCATTTTAAGCAAAGGAATTAAATCAAAACGGTAGTATATCAATGCCGCAACCTTGTGAAACAATATATTGCTCGTGATTAAAAAGAAAATTATTATTTATTCAAATTATAAATATCTATATATATATATATATATTCATCACTCACTATTCTAAAATTAATTAAAATAATCAACTGCGTAAACATTGCATTGAGTGACTATTTGAGAAAATTATTTTGCATAACTATTGTAAAAACTTCTGTCGCTTTTCATCTTCTTTTTAAAAAAAAAAAATCCTAGAATAGAATTCGCCGAAGCTTTCCACTTTCAACTAACTTTTGGATTGGAGAAATTGGAAATAGACGAGAGATAGTAAAAGTACTTGATTATTTTAAACCTCACGATTATAACCCAACATGAATATTACTTTCTATTTTTTTTTAAATGAAATGAAATATTAATAATATAAAACTTTGGAAAGCTTAATTGCAATATAACATAAATGAACTCTAATTACAAAATTGTTGAAGCAAAAGAATCCTACAAAACATTGGAAGGTTTAATTGCTGCCATAGAATCATGTATAAAAACTACTTACAAAAATAGAGACATTAAGAAACAAAGAAGATAATCAGATTTTATCTAATGAAATTAAAAATGCTGAAGAAGCGTTTGGTTTTAGAGAGAAGACTCCTTCCCAAAGAATAGAATATAGAAAATAGACTCCACCTCCCACGAGCTGGTGAGCTAAAGTTGCAATCAATTTTCTTTTCAAAGAAGACGCCATTGCCAATCTCATTACGCACCGCCTCTAGCCTTTGTTGATTAATTTCATTGGAATCGGCAAACGATGATGCATCGGTGATATAGAATGTGCTAATAGCCATGCCATCCTCCTTGGCGAACTTCATTTTCTTAATTGACATGTTATTCTCTCTTAAGGTCCTAGTCACATCTAAGAGTAGACCGTGTCGGTCCAAAGTGCGCACCTCCATTTTTAGTTCCTACAACCAGTAACAAATATGTGTATATACATTAAACTTGATAACATAATATTTTCTTTTGATCGATTGAGAAGCAAGATTGATACTCACTTGAACAATTCTTCGATCAATAGTCTAGCTCGAGCTATACTTTGTTCTTCCATCTCGTCAAGCACCATGCAACCATTTGTTCTAGCACAAAGTATTCCTACAATAACAAAATTAAAGCTTAGATCATAATTTTTAAATCAAAAATTCAAAATTCAAAATTGATCAAACACCTGAGCTGCCACTAATCCATGGCAAATGGAGCCTTGAATTATATCATATTCTAAATCTATCAAAGCACACACTACATCAAACATCAGTTTAGGTCTAATCCTACTCCTCACATTTACAACTAAGTAATCCCTATCCTTGCAAGTCTCAATTGACACTTGAGGCCGATTCATTATTTCATTATCATCACTCGCACCATCAAACCTCATCTTTCTCTTTGTGATCGTCAACTTGCTCAACAGATCATCTTTATTTGTTGATGGTTGAGGTCCATCCTCAAAATCCTTATGCATTTGCAATCGATGTAGGCGCTCACTGTGGATTCGACAATTTGTGGGACTTGGTCGCACCTTCCAAAGCTCTCCAGAAGGTGGTGAGTATTCATCACATACATACTCTCCCAAATGAACAAGACAATCTCCATCATATATAGGGTGACCTGTGTCCTTTTCTTTTAAGTAAAGGATGCAAGCAGCACGACCATTGTGAGTCCACATTTCACCTGAGTCCATAGAATATGAGAGCTGGAAGAGCAAGGTGGTGACCTCAAAGAAGATTCCTGGATGATCATAGAAGATCAGTTCAAGAGCAGTGCAATCAGAGGCAAAGTGATCTACACTTTCTATGTTTCCATGGCATATTTTGACTTGTGTAGGGCCCAAAGATATATTTTGTTTTTGTGCAATGTTGAAAGAATGTTGTATGTAGCATATGAGAGCCGAGTCTCTGACTTTATGACTATTGTGATCGGTGACATAGAAGAAATTCATGAACCAATCACCATCAGATGCAATGTAGGATTTGAAGATGATGAGATCCAAATCGCTAAAATCTGGACCATCTTCAGGAGAATACCGCCTATTTGCCACCTATATTCGATCATAATAAAGAAAAAAAATTATAAAAAAATAGACTAAGTTCCTAAGAGAAGCACAATTGACATTACTAATTCAAGAGAAAGAGAGTATATGATAAGAGTATAATCATCGCGTTTCATTGTCAACTAACACATCAAATCAACAATTAACATTTATATAAAAAAAAAAAAATTTTGATGGAGAAGATTGTTTCATAATCACTATATATATATATATATATATATATATATATAATTCATATATCTATTTAAAAGTATAAAATTAAATAAAAATGATAACAACTGAAATTTAAGTTGTAAAATACCTGAGCGGAGGAATGTATTCTGAGATGGGGGCGAACTCGGAGCTGAAGTACAGGCATTCGTGAGCCATCAACTAATATTAATTTCCACAAATTTGATGTTATAATTTTGTTCGGAAAAATTGATTTTTTTATTTTATTATTTGTTTTAAAATTTTTGATAGCCTTGTCATAAATTAAGTTATTTATGATCGAAGGAAGTTAGTTTAAGGCATGCATTAAATTAGGTGGGTCTTCGGAAAGAAATAGACGCAGTAAGTATAAAACTCAAACAGCAGAATGTATCAACTTTAAGCCGTTAAAGTTGATCTATCTATTTATAAATTATAATATAATATATTGATAAATGAAGAAATATATATTATATTAAGAAATATGCAAACTTTCCATGATCAAACAGTCTGCCCCTTCGAGCATTAATTTTAATTGAATGCTGAGCGTAAAATTAAGAAACGAAACTCACTCTGTAACTGGATCGGCGGAGGAAGAAGAAGAAGAAGAAGAAGAAGGAAAAGCTCTGCGTGAAACTAAGAAGAAGAAGATGTGAAGTGTAGCAAACGGTCTGTCCTTTTAAGGATTAATTTCTAAATGAATGCTATGCTGAAAATTAAAGAACGAAACTCACTCAGTAACTGGCTCGGCGAAGGAAGAAGAAGAAGAAGAAGAAGAAGGAAAAGCTCTGCGGGAAACTAAGAAGAAGAAGAAGAAGTAGAAGAAGGTGTTGGAGCGATGGCTGATGGAGGGATACTGGTATGTGCTAGGAGAAGTGAAGTATAGCTGTTATTTATTAATTTCTTCAGCTAATTATTTGGATGATAATTACGTTAATTAGGACACCTAAGCATCGCGATCCCTCATCCGTCTCCTCATTCCCTGCTTTCAGTTGCAGGAATCAGTTCGCGCGCCTCTAATTTCAAGCATTATTATTCAAAATTTAAATTAAAATTAGTTAAATTGATCGGCTTTTTCGATCCCGCTATGTAATTATTATTATTCTGTTAAGTGATTCTTGCTGGCTATTAATTGGGTGAGACTGAATAAACATAAAATTAAAATTTAAAATTTGTCCAATGATAATTTGAACGGTCCGATCTTCTCCAACAGAAAATAAAAAACTTTCAGTTTATGATGGAATGAGTTTCATAAAGAGTCAAACCATAAATAAAAGCCAATCAATACATTAATAAAAGAAAATATACAAAAAATTGAAATTCAATTGTGAACTATAAAAGATGAAACACACATTGGCAGCTTGCCAGCATGAGAACCATGTTGTTGCAACTCATGGAGGGTTTTTTTTCTCAATTTCATGAATGTTACCTTTAAAAAAATTTAATAAATTTTTTATGTAAGCATTTTAAATTAAAATGTTGGCTTTTAAGATTTTTCAGATCGACCCAAATGATTTTTGGATCAAAGAAATTGACCAATTTAATATTTCATGTTAGGATCGGGTTGATCCACCAAATTAATCTGAAATTGATAATGCCGACTCAAATTTGACTCAAATTTGATTTAAGAACTTAATTATCCTAATTTCCTTCATGAACTAAAATTTGACTCGATTTTGACCCAATTTTTTCACAGAATCATATGTAAATAGATCATTCATGTTATATTTGGGTTGAGATCTTTCACCGTTAATAATATAGATTTATTTAGAAGAGCAAAATCTAAAATCAATAACAACCTCAAAGTTGTCAACAAATTTATAAGCCTTGCTTTATTATATTGTGATTTATTTTAAACTTGGTTAAATAAAAATTGGTAAAAAAACAGTCTTAATATGAGATCACAAAGTTCTCAAAAAAATGAAGCATATAATACAAATTTTCTTTCACAAATTGGTGAGGAGTTGCTAGTCATTTTTCTTTTCAAATTAGATGCCTCTACTCATCTCATTACACACTACTTTTAGTCTTTGTTGATAAATATCTTCAATATCAGCTGACGATAAGGCATTGATGATATAAAAAGCGCAAATGGGTGTCTCTTTGCTTGGCAAACTCTAATCTATGTAGTGATAAGACATTCCTTCTAAATGCAATGCTTACATTTGAGATTAGATATTACCAATCTAAAATTCAAAACTCCAACCTTAGCAACCTTAACACTGCACTCATGTAATAATACATAAATTTAGCATGCAAATCTAATATTTTTCTCTAATCAAATAAGAAAGGCACAATTCAATACTTACTAAAGGTATTCTCTATTCAATGGCCCTCACCTAACACAAGATAATTCTTCTTAGTGAGCACCACATAACATTTAATGCAATGAATATGATGATTTTAAATTAGAATTTTGTGGCAATTATTTTTATTAGATGTTAATAGATCCATGGGATTAGATTAAGAGTTATTTTAGTTTGTGAATTTTGAAAGGTGGATGATCAAAGGGTGGCTTAGATTTACAAGAAGGCTTGGATATGAGGAGCTTAAGTGGAAGTTCAATATTGGGGCTATGAGCATTCTTTGTATTACTAGAGATATTAAAAATAAGGATCTAGAGTTATTTTGGCCAAATTTGAATAAATATTGAATAACTTAAGAGTTTAGTGACTAAATAGATGTGACAGTATAGAAAAATAGGGAACATCATCAAATATCTCATCAAAAAGAATATTTAAGCTTTCCAAATCAAGGATAAAGAATTATTCACCAAACTTTCTTACATAGCAAGACAAGAATACTCCCAAAGATTTTTATGTCATTTTAATGCCCCTTTCCTTGCAAATTATATGGTATTCACTATCATTACACATAAAGAGAAGACAAAAAATCTAAAGGGTAGTCAAATTACAATAATACACCTTTAAAATGCTTCTAACTTCATAACTTTATCTTTAAAACTCAGAGACATTTAAATCTATTGAATAAAGTTTGAAAGATGAAAAAATAAGAGTTTTTTTTAAAGATAGTTGATTATACTTGCTTTAACATGAGAATTAATAATCGACAAAGTGAGATGTCAAAGGTAATGTGGTGATGTGGACCTTAATTAGACTAAAATTTTAACTCACATGACACTTAATATTTGTACCTTCTTTCACCACATTCAATACTACATAAATTCATCACAATACTACCTTGTTAATAAGTGGCATATTATAATATTCTATAATAATAATAAAAAATATTCATAGAATTTTGAGAGGCAAGGTGGTGACGAGATGTATTTTTACTTGTGCAAGAGCTTAAGATCCTTTTTATTTTTGATTGTCAATGGGAGGATTAACATGTAATGTGTGAGGGTAGAGTCTATGAATTTGTAATTTTGATGATTTGTGATATAAAAATTTTTTGAAAGCAATTCACTATTGAATGAGATGAATAAGTCGAAGATGATGAGATCCAAATTTGTCAAAACCTAAACCATCTTTAGAAGGATATTATGCATGTTTATATTAACCATTCACTTTCAATCACAATAAGAACAATATTATAAAAGTCACATTATGTAAACAAAAAAACTAAAGATATCTTGACCCAATATTAGTTACATTATAACTCAAATTATTAATTTTATTTTTAGTGTGCACTAATAATATTGAATGATTATTCATTTCTATGATAGCCATACTACGTTATCATGCTTATTCCCATCACATAAAACTATATGAATGGGTTGCCAAGTGAAAAACCTACTTAATTGACTCGATCAAGGCAAACTACATATTATATTCGTGGGCTCTGAAAATTCGCCACCGACCTCTCCAATGAAAAGAGTGTTTTAAAGTGTCGATGTAATTTTCAGAAAGCAGATGGAATCGTAGATAAGACACTACCAAGAGATTTCATCCTCATTGGTGAGGATTTTACCAGTTTATAAAGCAAGCCCCTATAGTTAATTACCCTCCGAAGAGAGAGAACTTTCGATCTCATTAGATCACTAAATGTGTAGCGTATAATAGTAGTATGTAGAGTATCAGAATTTAAAATTATGAAATTTGTCATTTCAGCTTAAACCGGATGGTTTGGAGAATGATGGCGCGTTCGATCCATGGTTCCATCATCCCGTGCAGCTAGTCTACTTAGTCGAGGAGGAGGCCCAACCTCGACCAAAAGGATCCTTATCGAACACATGGGTTACGTCGTTCAAGAAATTCTTATAGACCTGGGGTGGTGTTTGTCTAAGGAGACAGGCTTAAGTCCACCTTAGCTGACAGATGGTTGTTTGCCCTATCAAGTATACCCTATGATTTAGAACTCAAAGGGAAGAGCCATTGGAGAGCTTACGGGCTATGGTCGTGATCGTAATATAATGGAGCCAGACCGCCAAACCACCGATCGAGGACTCTAGTCATAATCGCTTCATCCGTGAAGCCTATTGGCCAAGCTTAGCAAGACACACACGCCCTTACTAGCTTGATTGATTGAGAATGAACATAGTATAACACTTGATTTGATATTGGCTCTGAGCTAAAGTTTTCTTAATTTGTCACCCTCGACAAATAATTGCGAGGATGGATTGAGTTTGATTTAAGTTTTTAGTGATAGAGTTTCATTTAAGCGCTTTAGATTGCTATTTAATTTGATTTAAAAAATTGATTAATTTGAATATGTTAAGAGCTTTAGATCTGTCTATTTTTAATAATAGAGGATTATATCTACTATCACCGACGTAATCAATTTCTAGATATTTTAGATTTGAAACTCTTATTATAGGTTTTTAAGTTTTGTTAACCCAGATCCAATCCTAAGACTAAACCGGGAAACAACCCACGCATTATCCTAAAACACTTGAATTTAGGTATTCAGCGTAGTGTCGGGGCACATGCTGGTGTTTATAGCTTAGTTATTTTCATCTAATTAATGAAATCATTGATTTTGAAAATCATAATTATGATGAAATTCTTTGATTTTTGGTTGAATAAAGCCTTATGATTTTTGTAGATTTTGATTTATTATCGCTTTTTGTCTGTTTGTACAAAGAATTGCAGATCCGGTGGCGAAGAAGGCATTATAAATGGATTTAGATTCCAAAAGATAGTTTAATTTGTTATTTTAAAAGAAGATTTATCCCTCATAGTAGCTTTCATTTTCCCCTTCTTTTTTTGTTTTGCTTTTATGTTTGTTGTTTGCTATTTTCCCTCCTTTACTTCTTTTTTTAAGTATTTAACAAAATTTCGATCCCTGTCATCCCGGTGTAGGAGTGCATCGGTGTTTTATTACCCATCACGCCCTGATGAGCATGACAATTGGTGTTTTGAAGTACCTCGGCCGGATTTCAATCTGTTATGCCCTGATGAGCATAATGAGGCCTTCAATCACCTACATATAAGCAAATATATATGCAGATATTCTTAATTTCTAAGCATTTCTACCTGCCACCGTGATACATCGAACTATTTTGGCATGCCCGTCACACCATGATGAGCATGACGGTTGGTGTTTTAAAGCACCTCGATCGACCTTCAATCTTGTTATGCCCTGATGGTCATAACAAGACCTTAATCACTTTGACGATGCGTGTGAGATCTTCAAACCTGTATTAGATCAAACACATATACACGCATATAACTTTCACACACTTCCATGCACATCCACCAATTGTATTTTGAAATCTCATTTCCTATTTTGGATTAGAGAAAGGGGAAATAGTGTAGTTTTGTGGGTTGTGGGTCGGGTTTGAAAGTTTGGTGGGGTTAGAAGGATTTACTAACGGGCAATGGAGGTCCTGGATATGCGGAACAGCCGAACAACAGGCCGGTCGATTTTGGCGGAATAGGCCGTAACAGCCGTGGGCCGGTCTTGCACGAGTGCGGCATGGCAGAAGGCCATGGAACGCAGAGCGAACTGGCGGAGCGTGGATCGCTGGTGGATCGCGAGCGGGTTAGCAGGCGGGACGGGTTATGGTCGGCGATGCCAGACGCAGTGGGCGGATGGACCATGGCAAACCGGTACGCGAAGTTCTGCGGCAGTCTGGCGATGAAGTGGTTGCGGCGGATCACGCAGACATGATGGCACGCATTTTACTTATGCAACGCCGAGGCTGGACGGGCGGTGGCGGTTGGCCGGGAATAATTGTTGTCGTGGTCGCTGATTTTGTGGAACTGAGGAAACCAAGAGATTGCGGTCTACGGATTGACCAAAAATGAGAAAAGGTGAATTTCTTAGAGAATTTTCTCAATGAGGAGAGAAAAATGTGAGGGAAGGAGAAACCCATAAAAAAAAAAATAGGGAGTGATTTTTTCTAGTTTCTAATTAAATAAATTGAAAATATGGGGAATTTGTTGAGTGGGTAATTTGGGATTTTTTAAATTAATTTTAAATTGACTAAATGGCTTTAACATGGATTTCTTCAAATAAATAATATATATATATATATATATATATATATATATATATATATATATATATATATATATATATATATATATATATATATATATATATATATATATATATATATATATATCAATTTAGGTAATCGATGTTCTAAATTGACCGCTTCAGTAATCGAAGGTCGCTTGTTGAGCGACCAAATTAAATCAATTTCACCAAAATGCGCCGCTCAACTATATTTTTGCACAAACTTGAATTGAGTGCAAATAGTCTCACTTAATAGATTTTTGCATTTCGAATTCAATGACATGATCAATTTTATGAACTGAGATCATTTGATCCTTATCGGTGCTTCGATAATATGCATGTGCGTGTTTTGACTGCGCTTGCTCATTGCTCATCAAGTCGTGTAATATTTATATCCTAACCAATTTCGACATTCTGAACACAATGACGAAGTTTGCTCGTCGATCGGAGGTCATTTAGATTGATTTTGGTGACGTCCTGTGCATTTTAGCCTCAATTTGCGCGCTGTCACTTCCGAAGTCTGTCGAATTTGACTGTGGGCTTGTCTTGATGTATGACACGTATGTGGAGGTCAACAAATGCCCCCCAACAAATGTGATTCGTGCATGGAGCGAGTCACATTTGTTGAAAACTAGTTGACTATTTGGGCTGGCCATAGAACTTGGATCATTTTGGCTTTGATTGCGGTATTACGATAGATTTATCATTAATATCTTTGTCTTATTCGTGACATGCTAAATGACGCTTGGTCGATTTGTCGAATCGACTTTGGATTGATAAGAGTTCTTACACCATTCTACCGCTTCAATGGCAACAAGATCTCTTCTTTTATATCAAAATTTGTGTTACCAACCCAGCTTCATGCTTGGTTGAGTTTAATGGAGGAATTGATTGACTTATTTGATGAAGGACTCCACTGGGGAATCGATTTAACCGTTCTTGGTCAGATTTGAAATTTCATATGTCTTAGCTTTGAGCTTGATGGATTTAATGAATGACTGACCTGATTTTTCCCTATCAACTTATCAAGAAGTGTATGCACTTCATGAACCCTGTGCTTGCTGCTTTGACAGATTCGTTGAAGGGTACATACAGATGACCCAGCCTTCCGGCTTATATAAGGTCAATGTTGAGTTACTAGTCTAGCAACGTGTGCTTTAACATACTGAATAACCACAAAATTTCTTTAGTTCAGCTATCGGCTTTGTATGAACTATGGAATTGCATCCTCGGTCCTGTGCTTTCTGCTTTGGCAGACTTGATGAGGAGATAGGCTTTGATTTGTGCTTTAAGCTTGACCAAATCATTTAAAAATAGATTGAAGTATCACATTACAGGTAATATAAAGATTGATTTGAGGTAGCCTTGAATTGAGCGTTTCCTCAGATTGCCTTGATATATCGATCAAGTAGAGAGATATCCTGGATCCTGATTGCTTGTAATCAATAAGTTGGATCTAGTTTGAGATTGAACATCTATCATCATTGAACTAACGAGCAGGGGCTCTTTCACTATGGCCTTTTCTTACGGCCTGTTGAGTGAGGAGAGCGTCAGCAACTTGACCATATTTGGGCTTATTGAGTTCAACCTTTAGAACTTACCAGTCTTCGATTTAAGTGTAGTGGGTTGGTGATTTTGTCAGCAGGTAATGCTCTTTCAGCGGGCTTAGTGAGAGAACTGGCCATTTATGGCTTGTTGAGTCGACCTTTAACTCATCCGTGTCCTAGACTTTAGGATGTAGAGGTTGATGTTTTTCCAACTTAATTGACTGAAGCTTCCGAAATCGGGAGTTCTTCTGACTTGATCTCCAGAATTTGGCAAATCTAGGAGATAAATTTTTTGACATTTAGGGTTGTCTTTTCATGCATAGAAATAGATTTTTTATTCATGACTCTAGAACTTAAAAAATGATAATTATAGATATATTCAAGGATTTCTGCATGACGCTCAAAGTCAACTGAATGAGTATATATTTGAGGATCTCATCTTATAGCACGATGTCAACTCAAATAAATTTTGATATAACTAAAAAAATATCCCTTTGTGGGGAATTCTAAAGTACATTTAGAGAATTTTGTGATGAAATATTTAACAACAATTTTGTATAAATGCTAAAGAAATTTTCGGATTTTTTATCGGGTTGATTCTGTGAGATATACTAAAATGCTGTGAGAGGGCTGCAAAGCATCTAGAAATGTTTATGGATCTCATGAAACACGATGTCAACCTCTAAATAATAAAAAAATTATCTTGCGGATTATACCTTGGGAATGTATTTGTCATGTATATAATACTACCATTGATTGGCGACATCCCTTTATATTAATGAGTTGGTATGCCTCTCCTTGGTACACTTTCTCAATGACAAAATAGTTTTCCCAGTTAGGCTCAAATTTACCACCAAATTTTTGATTGGGGATAATTGGTCTTCTCAGCGCCATAACTAATTCTCCTTTTTGGAATGTTTGAGGCCGCACCATATGCTCAAAAACCTTGGATATCTTTGCTCGATAAACTTCTAGATTTTGATGAGCTTATAATCTAAATTCATCAAGCATGTCGAGTTTCTCCATTCTCGATGATTTTGATCTTTAGATTGTACCGATGGCTACTCAAAGTGAAAGCAACTCAACTTCGTGCGGAAGAACTGCTTCAGTTCTAAATACCAATGAATAGGGAGTGGCTTTAGTCGGTGTCTTGTAGGTAGTTTGATACGCCCATAGAGCCTCTACTAGCTTGGTATGTCATTCTCTCTTATTTTAGTAAGAATCTTGAGCCTTGACTAATATCTTGTTGAAGGCTCGCCAAACCATTTTCTCTTGATTATATATAGGGAGTATTGCCAATCAATTTTGTGTCGATCGATGAATCTATAAATCTTTGCACTTTTAAAGGTCGCCATTATCAAAATTATTCTACGAGACACTCTAAATCTACACAACATTATGTGAAGAAGTTGATCACTTGATCGGCAAGAACTCTTTAAATGGGGTAGCCAACTTAAAAAATAGTCGCCGCCAGATGAAGTGATGTACAAATGATGACGGTGGATCGATTGGTCCAATTAGTACCCCAACATTCAAAATGGTGAGGATGCTACAGTGTAAATGGATTTGGAGGTTGATGGATGAGATTCTGTACTTGACATTCATGACATTTTTAACATGATTAATATAGTCTCACCATAGATGGCCAATAATAACCCATCCTTTTGATCTTTACTGCCATCTTGGGACCTGACTGATGTGCACCACAAAGTCTTTCATAAACTTCAATCATCACTTTGTTAACTTCATCTACATTTGGGCATCATAGTCACATTTGTTCAAAGATTCTACGATATAAAGTGTTGTTGACGAAAGCATAGCGTAGCATTCTCTTCTCAATTTGAGCTACTAGTGATTTATCGTTTGGTAATTTACCTTCTTTAAAGTAGTTAATGAAGGGTTGCCTCCAATCACGTGACTCTTCTATAATAAATGCTTCACACTGCTTTTATGAGGCAATATCATTCTTAGCTCTTCTTGGTGGAGAGTATGAGGAGCAACCAGTGATCCAGGTCAAATTTGGTAACCCCTCTACCGGGATTGATACTTTATCTAGAACTTTTCAGTAAATATGCCAATCGACATAATCACCATTCATACTTGACATTTTCTTAGATAATTTTGCTAAGCAGTAGGCTTTTGTATTCTCGGATCGAGAGACTAGAGTTAGTGTGATATTTTATATCTGCTTCATAAGCTTGAGACTCGCTTGTGATAGAAAGCTAACTCAAACTTGTTGATTCTATAGATGTCAAGTACTTGATTTATAATAAGCTTAGAATCGCCAAAAATATGCAAGTTTTGAATGCCTGTGAAAATAACTTCTTCCACACCTGCCACTAACGCTTCATATTCAGCTTCATTATTAGTTCTTAGTTCTGTCAATCCATATGATCATCTCATTATCCCTCCTTGTGGTGTTATGAAAATGATGTCGATTCTTTTTGCTCTGAGAAATTTAGAGATCAGACTTATTTGATCGATGAGGCTCCATCGAAGTATATTTCTCAAATTTGTGAGTTTTCTCTTTCATGAATGAGCATAATTTGCTCATCAGGTAAATCTTCATTAAGAGAGGAGTCTACAGGGATGGGATGTGCAGTTAGAAAATCTGCTAAGACTTATCTCTTCACTACTTTCTGTAGAACGTATGTGATATCAAAAAGCTATATCCATCTTACTGCAAGACATGTCAACTCTTCTCTCTCACTATCGATCCTTGAGAGTGTAATCTTGAGATAACATATAATGATGAAGCTTTTGGATATCTTTGCTAGACTTCTAAATTTTGTTGAGCTTGGTGTCCGACCTCATAAAGTCCATCAAATTCTCACATTCAGATACATATTCTCATCTTGAGTGATTGTGTTGAATGGCTACCGAGTGAAGGTAGTTCAACTTAATTGGCAAGAATGCTTCAGCCTCAAATACTTTAGCTTGAGGAGTGGATTTTGTGGGAGAACAGTCTAGATGTTACGTTGTTGTCTATTTGTAAGGGAATTTCACTTCGAGATTTTGGTCTCCAAATTTGCTCACCTATCGGACCTTCGACTTAGATTCTTGGACATGTGGTCCAAGTGTCATGCTCACCAGTTGGGAACGTTGTGGTCCAAAAAGACCTGCTTGATTTAATTAGTAGAGCTTATCCCTTTTACCCATCTTTAGGCTATCAAACTTGTTATGGATTAAAATACTCATTTCTGATTCTACAGCTGGCTATAAAATTTTTTGCTTGAATCAATAACTGTTGAGCATGTAGTTTAGCATTTCTCTTTCCTCACTGTCTCTAGGTTAACTTATTTCCAGATGAAGAAGCTTCTACGTCACAACTCTTCTCGAGGCTTTGGCCTCCATATTTATTTTTCTTTCTATCGGAACTTTAATGGATTCCAACACGCGGTTCAGTGCCATGATGCTCACAAGGGAATTGCTTAGAAGAGCTCTTTCTACTATCACCGAATGTAGCCTTTGTAGTGGAGTATTTTGGCTTCTTTGATAATTGATATTTGATACATGTTCTTCATAAGATATTTTTTCTTAACAACCTTCAGAACTCTATGTGCTCGAGTTGATTGAGTTTCATGTTGTTTCTTTCATAGAAGTCACAAACCAAGCCCAAAACATCATTTAACATCACCAATAGAGATTATTCCTTTTCACCCATCTCAAAATTTTCAAATTTATTATGGGGTAGAAATACTCACTTCTAGTTGTAAGGTTGGTTGTATGACTTATGATTCAAAGAACCACTGAGTTTTAGTGTTTCTTCTCCTTACTACTCAATTTTTCTCTGAAGATGACTTATCATACCTTCCTAGTGTAAAGATTCAACTAGGGTTGTCGATTCAATGACTGAAACTTTCTTTCATGACTGCCTTAGAATGAATCAATCTTTTAAGTACAAAGGCTCTCTTTGAGGGACCTTAGTAACAAAGTGTGTCACTCCTCCATTGCACATGTGGTGTACAATATGCGTGCGTGAAGGATTATCTATAGTGATGGTGGAAGTCTACACTATCAAATTGAATAGTTACTCCAATATCCCGATTGATTACATAGGATATATTAGCTCATCTAGTGATGATAAACGGTGTTCTGAAGATCCATCGATATACATAACAAACAGATTAATCATAAGAATATGATTAGCTTAGATTTAGTTTCATTGATAATTGATTTTATATTTTAATTTTTATCATGATTTACTGCTACTATAGCTCAAATTTGACTAGCCAAAGATGGAAAGAGAAACATTTCCCCAGTGGAGTCACCAAAAATCTATGGGCTCCGAAAAATAGCCACTGACTTCTTCGATGAAAAGAGTATTTTAAAGTTTGTAAGATGTAATAATAGATAAGACACTACCCAGAGATTTTGTCCTCATTGGTGAGGATTTTAGATCTAGTTTCAAGTTTTAAAGCAAGCCCCATAGTTAATTACCCCTCCCATTAGTGAGAGAGAACTTTCATTACATAGTTGATCGCTGAATGCATATAATAGAAATATGTAGAGTATCAGAATTTAAAATTAAGAAATTTATCATTTCAGCTTAAACCGGGATGGTTGAGGGAATGATGACGCGTCGATCTTATCCCATAGTCATCCCGGTCGGCCTACGAGGAGGTAGTACCCAACTTGAAAGGATCCTTATCACATGGGTTACATCATCCAAAAATCCTTGTAGACACGGGTGGTGTTTGTCAGGAGATAGCTTAAGTCCACCTTAGAATGAGGGTTGTTTTTTCCTATCAAGTATACCTTATGATTCACAACTCAAAGGGAGCCATTGGGGAGGCTACACAGATAAATATAATATAATGGTGGCCAAAACCACCCGTCGAGGAATCTAGTCATAAATGCTTCATCTGTGGAGCCTATTGGCCAAGCCACGTAGTTAGAGGACACAAGCCACATCCTTACTGGCATGAGATTGATTGAGAGTGAACATAATAGAACACTTGATTTGACATTGGCTCCTATGTGAGCTAAAGTTTTCTTAATTTGTCACCCCCCCCCGATAAACAATTGCGAAAAGCGGATGGATTGAGTTTGATTTAAGTTTTTAGTGATAGAGTTTCATTTAAGCAGTTTTAGATTGCTATTTAATTTGATTTAAAAAATTGATTAATTTGAATATGTTTAAGCTTTAGATCCTACACAATTTAGGTGCTAATAGAGGATTATATCTCACAAATCAATCTTATTTTACCCATTTAAAACTCTTATAGTTTTAGGTTTTGTTAAACTGCACTCCCTAAGACTAAACCGGGAAGCAACCCGCACAACATCCTCAAATACTTGAATTTAGGCATTCAACATAGTGTCGGGGCACATGCAGGTATTTATAGCTTAGTTATTTTCATCTAATTAATGAAATCATTGATTTTGAAAATCATAGTTAGGATGAAATTCCTTGATTTTTGGTTGAAGAAAGCCTTATGATTTTTGTAGATTTTGATATATTATCGCATTATGTCTGCTTGTACAAAGAATTGCAGATCCGGTGGCAAAGAAGGCATTGTAAATTGATTTAGATTCCAAAAGACAGTTTAATTTGTTATTTTAAAAGAAGATTTATCCCTCAGAGTAGTTTTTATTTTCCCTCTCTTTTTTGTTTTGCTTTTATGTTTGTATGCTATTTTCTCTCATTTTTTATTTCTAAGTTTAGAATTTTAACAAAATTTTGTTCTCCCATCCCTAGGCTACTGATGAGCGTGCACGCATGATGGTTGGTGTTTTGAAGCACCTCGTCCGATTTCAATTTTGCATCGATGAACATACCTTCAATCAGTGATAAAAGCAAATATATATAAATATTCTTAATTACATCATTTTGCAGATCCCGCTCCCATATGGGGCTACATCGAACTATTTTACCACCGCCATCTAATAAGCATGATGGTTGGTGTGCACCTCAATCTATTCAACTCGTTCGATGACCATAAAGCCTTTCAATCACTCAGATGCTCGATGAGCGAAAGGTCTTCAAACTTTTATTAGATCAAACACATATACACACATATAACTTTCACACACTTCATTACACATCCACCAATTGCATTTTGAAATCTCATTTCCTATTTTGGATTAGAGAAAGGGGAAATAGTGTGATTTTCGGGTGGGTTTGAAAGTCACTGGCTAGATTTAGAAATCCTGAATTGGAGGCGGCCGTGGATTTTGCGGAACAGCCAATAATACCTGCACCTGCGTGGGTCTGACAAGGGTGGATAGCCGCTGGAATGGAGCGGCCATGTGAGGGTGCCCGCCCGGGGTCGACTGAGTGCTCGAGGAGCGGGGACGGGATCGGCGCTACGATATGCCGGTCGTGGGCATGGAACGACCGCCAAATGGCAATACTCTGTTTGCCATGAATTTGCCGAAATGTTTTTCGTGGATGACATGGATTGACCCGGGCACACGCTTTTACCTGCCGTGCGCAAGTGAGGCGGTGATTACCTGCGAAGTCTGCTGCATTAATGCGCGGTGTTTTTGTGTGGAAGAGGAAACCAGAGATTGCACCAATGGGATTGACCAAAATAGGATAAATTAAGGGAGGGAAGGAGAACTTCTTTACTTGTATGTAGAGAATTTTTTCAATGAGGGAGAGCAAGCCGGAAGAGAGAAATGTAGGAGGGAAGGAGAAACTATCATAAATGAAAAAAAAAATATGGGGAGTGGTTTTTTTTTTCAGTTTTTTTTTTTAATTAAATAAACTGAAAATAGGGGCAATGGTTGCCGAGTGGGGGTAATTTAGGAATTTTTTTAAAATTAATTTTAAATTGACTAAATGACTTTAATATGGATTTCACGTCGATAAATGCACATAGATAACATATATATCAATTTAGGGTAATTTTGATGTTCCGAACCCAACAATACCGCTTCGGATCTGGATGCCGGTTTGCCAAATTGAATCAATTTCAGCTCAAAATGCACGTCGCCGCTTTCAACCGCTCGATTTTCACATAGACTCATCTGAATTGAGTGTTAATAGTCTCACTTAATAGATTTCGACATTTCAAATCCAATGACGTGATCAATTTCAACCAAGATCGCTCCTGTCGCCGATCTCGATATATGCGCGCGTGTTGATTAAGCTTGCTCTCGGTTGCTCATTAAGTCGTGTAATATTTATATCCTGACTAATTTCGATGTTTTGAACATGATGGCAAAGTCTGTTCGTCGATCGGACGTCATTTAGATTTATTTTGGCGGCGTCCAAGCATTTCAGCCTCGATTTGCGCGTTGTCACTTCCGAAGTCCGTCGAATTTAACTTGTGGGCTTATCTTGATTTATGACACATATGTGGAGGTCAACAATATTATGATCTATTTGTACAATTATGAATATCGTGGTTTGATTATTTATTTTTATGACAACCACATTATTCTATTGTTGTACATATGCTTTCGATGTGGGTAGGTCGAGCATAGAGAGATCCAATACCAATTGAACTCTAGGATGTAACCATATGCCACAACCACATATTCAAAGAGAGATACTGCTCCCCAATCGATCCCAAGAGCTCACCCAAAACACATTAGCCCACTTAATATGCTTAGAAATGTGGATTTGCCATAAGAGAGAGCATGATAGTGAGTAACTTATATCATCCAGTAGTTATGAGCAAGTCCTCTGTCAATGCCCAAAAGATATACCTAAAAATCAAGGAAATTATGGCCATTGAATAGGAGGAAGGTTCCAACCCCTCTTTAGGTAAAGGATATGGACCTTGCTTGAACTATAATTTTCACTCACACAACAATTAATATTTTTATATTCATTCATCATTGAAAATACCACAAAAATTCATCATAAAAGTTCTACTTTGATAAGTGACATATTATATTTACAATAATAAAATAGTAATTCGTAAAATATCTAGAGTTAAAGGTGGTCAGTCATATGTTAATGAGGTTTGCTTCTGCTTGGGCAAGAACCAAAAATCCTTTTCTTCTTGGTAAACCACTAAATATGATTATATGTAGTGTGTGAGGGTAGATTATGTGAATTTATGGTTATGGTTATTGGTGATATGGAAGACATCAACAAGCCACTCATTTTTGGATGAAATGTATGATTTGAAGACGATGAGGTCAAATTTTGGTCAAGACGCACTAAACCATCTTAAAAAGATATTGCGCATATTTATATTGTCCACAACTATGATATGTACCTTTTAAAAATAATATTATATATGTGAAACAAAAAGAGGCTAAGATATCTTGATTAAATTTTAGCCAAAAGTAAGTTCCAAAATTATTAATTTACTTTTAGTGTTCAATATTTTTATCAATTGGTTTATTAAATTTTATGCATGGGCCACCAAGTGACAAAATTTCTTGATTGTCTTAATCAAGGCAATATATCTGCTTTACTATAATTTATTGGTACAATTATGAATTTGATTATTTATTTCTATGATAGTCACACTACCTATCTCAGTCATGCTCATCAAATAAAATTATATGAATAGGTTGCTACTTGAAAACCTTTTGAATTGACTCAATTGAGTCAATAAATCTACTTAACAATATTGGTCAAAAGGGGTCTTAAAAATTTTTTAGATTTGCTTTGAAATTGTTGCAATAATAATTATATATGTATTGCACTCATCTTAAAATGAATTCAAGAACTTTGAGCTTCAGTGTGTTAAGCGCTCAAGAATTTTAATCAACAAAACATGATACAATTTTGTTCCCATATGAGGCTCTAGTTCATATTAAACTAACTAGTTTATACATACACAAACACACACCGATATGACCCGATTTATTATCGTTGGATTGTTAGGAAGGATTCGGATTTAACCTCATAGTGGATTGATGCTACGAGTGTAAAGATCTTTGGATGAATCTGGGAAGAAATGCATCTCTTATCAAGGATGGATTAGAAAGGGGTATTCATCTCTTCGAGCAGCCGTAAACTCCTTTGGAAGGCGTCAAGAGGGAGAGCAAAAACTCGGGAGGGGGGATTTAGGGTTTCTTCGCTGAAGGAAGAAAGCCGTTCGAGAGGGAAGAAGACTCCGGGAGAAGAAGAAGATGAGGATGAAGAAGAAGAGGCAGAGAATCAAAATTTTTATTGCTTGGTTTGCTGTCTTTTACAAGGCTTATTTATAGCCCTAGTTTCTTTACATTTCAGTAGATCTAACTATGTTCTGTTAGATCTGTTTGTTATAGTATTGCTTTATATGTTTCTATTTTCTGGATCTTGATTTTCTTGCACAGTTTTCTATTATTCTGTTATCTTGTTGGTGCAGTTGTCTAATATTGCAGGATCTTGATTTCTTCTTTTGTTTTTTGTTAGCTTGTTGATGTAGTTGTCTGATCTGTTATGCAGTGGCTCTCTGTGTTTTCTTTTGTTAAGCCGTAGCTTGTATTTATTTTGTTAGTTTTGTTGGACAAAGTCTTTTAGCCAAGGTGGGTTTTTTTCTTTCTCTTGTGCTTTCTCTTATGTTATTGATGTTTGCAGCTCTGTCTGGGTCCATATCATTACCCCCTTCCCAAACATTGACCTTGCCCTAAAGGTCAAAACTAGGATAAGCTTTCTGGAACTTCTTGAATGGTACCCAAGATTCATCCTTTGTTAACATTCCATCCCATTGGATTAGTAATTCTTTAGTAGGCTTGTTTGCATGTAGTATTGTCCTCTCATCTAGAATTTTGATGGGTTTAACCATTGGCTGGTCATCTATGAATTGTGTTGGGAGTATAACTGGGTGTAGCTTGGAGTCTTGTCTGTATTGTTTGAGCCTAGAAACATGAAATATATTGTGGATCTTTGCTATATTTGGGAGTTCCACTTTGTATGCTACTGACCCTATTTTCTGTAGAATTCTGAATGGACCATAGTATTGCCTTTGTAATTTTGTGTAAGGGTGCAGTGATACTGAAGTTTGTCTATAGGGTTGTAATTTTACTAACACCAATTCATTTATCTGTAATTAGAGTTCCCTTCTTTTTTTTGTTGGCCATTTGTTGCATTCTATTTTGAGCTTCTTGTAAATTTTCTTTAAGTTGTTGAAGTATTTTGTCTCTTTGTTGCAATAAGGTGTCTACCTCTATGTGGTTAGTTGTATTACCACTGTAAGGTATGATTGTAGGTGGAAGTCTGCCATAAACTATTTGATAATGAGTCATCTTTATGGAAGTATTTACTGATGTATTTTAGGAAAATTCTGCCCATGGTAGAAACTGGAACCAATTCCTTGGTGACTCTAGCACAAAACTCCTAAGGTATTGTTCTAATGTCCTGTTGGTGACTTCTATTTGGACATCTGTTTGGGGATGATAAGCACTACTGTGACTGAGTGTTGTTCCACTTAACCTAAATAACTCCTGCCAGAAATTACTCATAAAGATAGGATCCCTGTCTGATATTATGCTCTATGGTATGCCATATAATTTGCATATATTTGAGATGAAAATATGAGCAATAGATGTTGTTGTAAAGTTGGTTTGAAGGGCTGAAAAATGTGCATACTTAGAGAGTCTGTCTACTACCACTAGGATAGCTATTTTGTTGTGAGATATGGGTAATCCTGTGATAAAGTCCATAGAAAGTTCCTCCCAAATAACTGATGGTATAGGCAAAGGTTGCAATAGCCCTGCAGGTTTCTGGCAGTCATACTTTACTTGTTGACATATAGGACATGTTGAAATAAACTGCTGAATGTCTTGCTTCATTTTTTCCAATAAAACTGTTGAGTGATTCTTGTTAATATTCTTTTAATTCCACTATGGCCTCCTACTGGTGTTGAGTGTAGTTCTCTCATAATGGTAATTCTTACTTCTGAATCTGTAGCTATAATAACTCTATCTTTATAATATACTAATCCATTGGAAAATCTGTGCTTTGGAAAGAGCTTTGAGTTTTCTGTTATCTACTGATAGAGTTGCTATAATTCTGGATTGGCTTGTGTTTCATCTTTAATTTGCTGTAATAAAGAAGTGAATTGTTGGGTGTAAGCATATAAACTTTGATATGTAGAGATTTTTAGGCTATATGATGTAGAGTGTTCTTCTAGAGTATAAATCTTTCTAGATAGAGCATCAACTGCTTTGTTTATGATCCCTGGTTTGTATTCTATGGTGTAATCAAAACCAATGAGTTTAATTAAGAACCTTTGCTGTTCTGGTATTTGGATTGTTTGTTGCATTAGTTCTCTAATGCTCTTCTGATCTGTTCTGATGGTGAACTTGCTGCCTAACAGATATTATGTTCATCTTCCTACCACTTCTGTTATGGCATATAGTTCCCTTGCATAAGTTGATGATCTCTGTAAGGTTGAAGATAGTTTCTTGCTGAAATAAGCAATAGGATAATATTGCTCCTATTGCCGTACCTGAAGCATCTGTTTCTATAATAAAAGGTAGAGTAAAATTTGGAAATGCTAATACAGGTAAAGATATCATAGCTTGTTTCAGCTGTATGAATATTTTCTGAGACTCTTCTGTCCACTGGAATTATTGTTTAGCTAGCATTGATGTTAATGGTGCAGCAATTGCTGCATACTACTTTACAAATTTCCTATAATAGCCTGTTAAACCCAGGAATCCTCTTAGCTTAATTGAAGTTGGAACCACCATGATTGTACCGCTTCAATTTTCTTTTGATCTATCCCTTTGATAATATGTGGCCTAAATATTATATCTTTTCCTGGATGAATGAGCATTTTGAGGGTTTGATAAACAAGACATTTTGTTTCAATTTTTCCAATACTTCTTGTAGATGTTATTGATGTTGCTCCAAGGTGGGGCTATATATTAGAATATCATCAAAGAATACCAACACAAATTTGCATAGGAAAGGTTTAAGTACTGTATTCATCATGGCTTGGAAGGTTGAGGGTGCATTGGTTAATCCAAATGGCATTGCTATGAATTCATAATGCCCTTCATGTGTTCTGAAGGTCGCTTTTGTATATATCTTCTTCTCGCCATTCTGATTTGATGGTATCCTGAACGCAAATCTAACTTGGAGAAAATAGTTGCTCCATGTAATTCATCCATTAATTCTTCTAGAGTTGGAATGGGACAAGGATGGTGATTTTATTTAGTGTCCTATAATCTACACAAAATCTCCAAGTCCCATCTTTTTTTTTAATTAGTAATGCCGGTGGAGAAAGGGCTAGTACTCTCCCTTATTATCCCTGTATCTAACATCTCCTTGATTAACTTCTCAATTTCTGTCTTCTGAAAATATGGATATCTATAAGTTTTAACCCTTATTTGTTGAGTTACAGATGACATATTAATATGATGATCTATGTCCCTTTTGGGAGGTAAGTCTGATGGTACTTGAAATAATTCTTGATATTGATGTAATACATGTTGTATATTTACAGGTAAGCAGTTAAATTCCTTTGTTGTGGATTCTATAAACAACAAAATATATGGTCAAGTCATAAATATAATTCAACCTAGATAATGACCTAAAAAAAAGAAAGATTTATCGTAAATATCTCATAATTTTTATACATTTATATATCTAATGTCTAAAATTAGATATTTATTTATCAAAAAAATTTCTATACTTAAAAGGTGTATTTTATTTATTTTTAGGCTTTATTTTTTAGTTTAGGTTTAGATTTATTTTTATTTTATTTTATTTTCTTTAGTTTTTATTTAGGTTTTATTTATTTTAGTTTAGTTTATTTTAGTTTAGGTTTAGATTTATTTTATTTTTATTTTAAGTTTAATTTTCTTTTTTAGTTTAGGGTTTAGATTTTATTTTTTATTTATTTTTAGGTTTTATTTTTAGAATAAATTGTTAAGTTTAGGTTTTTATTTATTTTTTATTTTTTAGGGTTTTTTTATTTTTTATTTTACTTTTAGTTTTTATTTTATTTAGGTATTTTATTCTTAGTTTTATATTATTTTTTTAGTTTAGTTTAGGTTTTTATTTATTTAATTTTAGTTTCTTTTTTGTTAGTTTATTTTATTTTATTTTTTGGTTTAGATTTAGGTTTTAGTTTAGGTTTTTAGGATTTAGGGTTCATAATTTCATAATCACTCATATATATATAGATATATATATATCAAATTCATATATCTATCTAAAATTATGAAATTAAATAAAAATGATACCAACTAAAATTTAAGTTGTAAATTTCAGTTGAGATGGGTGCAAACTCGGAGCTGAAGTACGGGCAGTGGTGAGCCATCAATGTATCTGATAATATTAATTTCCACAAATTTGATGTTATAATTTTCTTCGAAAAAATTGATTTTTTTTATTATTTGTTTTAAAATTTTTGATAGCCTTGTCATAAATTAAGTTATTTATGATCAAAGGAAGTTAGTTTAAGGCATGCATTAAATTCTGGCTTCAAAGAAATAGACAGTAAGTATAAAACTCCAAACAAGATATAATGTATCAACTTTAAGCGCTAAAGTTGATCTATCTACATATATAAATTATAATATAATATATTGATAAATGAAGAAATATATATTATATCTTTCCATGATCAAACAATTCCTTCGAGCATTAATTTTAATTGAATGTTGAGCGAAAATTAAGAAACTAAACTCACTCAGAATGGCTCACGGAGGAAGAAGAAGATGAAGAAGAAGAAGAAGAAGTGAAGTATAGCAAACGGTCTGTCCTTTTAAGGATTAATTTCTAAATGAATGCTATGCTGAAAATTAAGGAACTAAACTCACTCAATCGTTTTGGAAGGAGAAGAAGAAGATGGAAAAGCTCGTGGAAACTAAGAACAAGAAGAAGAAGAAGGTGTTGGAGCGATTGATGGAGAAAAATATTACCCGAGTCCGACGCATCTTTACGCGGACTCCAATCCTCCGACGCTGTCCGTAATTTTTTTTCCGCTTTTAGCTTAACGACGCCAGAATCGATCTGACGACCAGAAATGGACGCATTCACGATGCCGCTTACGCTTACCCGACCCACCCGACGCCTCGCTCAAAGGAAGAAGAAAACGAGAGGCGTTGTTCGACAATCCCCGTAACAATTTAGCTCTTTCGACGGCGATTTTTCTCGCCTCGCCTCCGCCTCGATCGACGACATCCGCCTTCGCCAAGAATTTAGCAAATCAAAAATTGAGGTATTGTAGGCGACTACATGAGATATTTATACCTGCATTCCCGAACTTTAATCAATTTAAGATTTTCTCTGTTCTTCTCACCGTCCAGAAGGTGAACATTTTGGAACATTTGAATCATTTAAATGTACGAGACGTGTTGTAGTAGTTTTTGGAGATGTTTTGCATGTATACTCTCTATACTGTCATGATAGTGCACACCGTTATTTTCAAAATTTTGAATTGTTTAGCCTTGTGAAATGTTTAGTATATCACATGGTAGGATATTTGATGATATTTCATGATGAATTCTATGGCCCTTTTTAGGGATAGTATGTTCAGTCGATGGTTTTTGGGAGATTTTTGGAAGCAATTTGTTTAGATTATGTTCATTACATTCTATTGGAAGTAATATGGAGGCTGATTGGATGATTTTTATGAGATTTTTGCATCTATACTTTCTGTACTCTCATGAGAGTACAGATGATTTTTTCATATTTTTCAAGTTTATTTTACGTGGATGGGGAGAATATGGTCATTACATTCTATTAGAAGCAATTTTCTGGCTGTTTGGTTAAATTTTATGCGAGATTTTCATCTGTACACTCTATACTCTCATGAGAGTACAGAGCATTTTGGGCCTTTTTTTTCCAGTTTCTTTAGCCTATTTGGAGTAAATATGTTCATTACATTACATAATGAGCAATTTGGAGGGTGATTGATTATAATTTTAATATTAGCTCTTAAGAATACAGATGATTTTGTGGTCATTTTTTCCGCTTTGGCCTTTGTTCAGATTATGTTCATTACATTCCAAAGGGGAAGCAATTTGGTGGTCGTTGGATGGTTTTGTGGAGATTTTCAGATTCAGACTCATTCTCATGAGAGTACAGATGATTTTCTTATATTTTTCTAGTTTATTTTTCCTGGATGAGGAGAATATGGTCATTACATTCCATTAGAAGTAAATTTCTAGCTATTTGGTTAAATTTTATGGGAGATTTTCATCTGTACTCTCTGTACTCTCTATACTCTCATGAGAGTACAAAACATTTTGGGCCTTTTTTTCCAGTTTCTTTAGCTTGTTTGGGGTAAATATGTTCATTACATTACATTAGGAGCAATTTGGAGGGTGATTGGTTATTTTTTAATGTTATTTTGCAACTGTACTCTCTTGAGAGTACAGATGATTTTGTGACCATTTTTTTCCAGTTTCTTTGGCCTAGTTATTCAGATTATGTTCATTACATTCCAATGGAAGCAATTTGATAGATGTTTGGATGATTTTGGGGAATTTTTAGATCAGATTTCCTCATTCTCATGAGAGTACGTGATGATTTTCTCATATTTTTAGTTTATTTTGCCTAGATAGGGAGAATATGATCATTACATTCCATTAGAAGTAATTTTTTGGCTGTTTGGTTAAATTTTATGGGAGATTTTCATTTATACTCTATGTACTCTCTATACTCTCATGAGAGTACAGAGCATTTTGGGCTTTTTTTCAGTTTCTTTAGCCTGTTTGGAGTAAATATGTTCATTATATTACATTAGGAGCAATTTAGAGGGTGATTGGTTATTTTTTTAATGTTATTTTATATATGTACTCTCTGTACTCTCTTGAGAGTACAGATGATTTTGTGGCCATTTTTTTCCAGTTTCTTTGGCCTAGTTGTTCAGATTATGTTCAATACATTTCGGGAAGCAATTTGGTGGTGTTGGATGGTTTTGGGAGATTTTGTGCATATGTACTCTCGACTCATGAGAGTACGATGATTTTCTCATATTTCTAGTTTATTTTCGGATGGAGAGAATATGGTCATTACATTCCATTAGTAATTTTCGCTATTTGGTTAAATTTTATGGGAGATTTTCATCTGTACTCTCAGACTTTTATACTCATGAGAGTGCAGAGCATTTTGGGCCTTTTTTCCAGTTTCTTTAGCCTATTTGGAGTAAATATGTTCATTACATTACATTAGGAGCAATTTGGAGGGTGACTAGTTATTTTTTTAATATTATTTTGCATCTGTACTCTCTTGAGAGTATAGATAATTTTGTGGCCATTTTTTTCTCACTTTCTTTGGCCTGGTTGTTAAGATTATGTTCATTACATTCCATTGGAAGCAATTTGGAGGGATGCTTGGATGATTTCTGGGGGATTTTTGTATCTGTATTATTTGTACTCTCATGAGAGTACAAAGCATTTTAGTCATTTTTTTCCAGTTTCGTTGGCCTGTTCGGAGGAAATATGTTCAATACAATCCATTAGGAATATTTGGAGGTTGTTTGGTTGATTTTTTAGTGTTATTTTGCATATGTACTCTCTTGAGAATACAGACGATTTTGGTCATTTTTTCTCAATTTCTTTGGCCTGTTTGAAGGAAATATGTTTATTACATTACATTGGAAGCAATTTGGAGGGATGTTTGGATGATTGAATTTTGCATCAGTACTCTCAGAGAGCATTTTGGTCATTTTTTTCCTGTTTCTTTGGCCTGTTCGGAGGAAATATGATCATTACAATCCATCAAGAACAACATGGTGACAGTTTGGTTGATTTTTTAGTGTTATTTTTCATCTGTACTCTCTGTTTGGTTAGTTTTTAGTATATTTTGTATCATTCTTGTTCTGAGAGTACAAACGATTTAGCCATCTCATTCCAGCTTTCTTTTGTTTGGAGGAAATATGTTCATTACAAATCAATTGGGAATAATTTGGAGGTTGATTGGTTGTTTTATGGGTGATTTCTGTACTCATTAACCGACTTTTCATTTTGAAGTTTATCATGGGATAACTTGCAGAGGCCTACCACGTTAGAACGGTGTTCGAAATAAAGATGATTTGAAGTCATTGACATTTTAAAGAGGCTTCATCTCTGATCAATTCATTAGACTCCACGGAATTCAGCAAGACTCAATTGTCATTACCTCAATGCTATCTTGCTGGGAGATAGAGAAGCAAGCTTTCTTTCTGGGTGGGCATTCCTTTCTTTCACCCCGATGAAGTTGCAGTAATTATAGGGATGCCAAACAGAGGGGAGAAGGTCTTATGAGTAAATCCTCAGTCAGCTCGCTGGAGTATAAGACTATGCTTGAGCATGTGGATAGCTGTACGCACGCTTGTACATACATTTTCTGCCAAATCTTTTTTTTTGTATATCACAACTATAGGTGGCATCGGAATTGATTGCCTACCGATGATAGATAAATTTGTCAAGATAATCAAGAGGCCATTTGGGCCTTCCTAGTTTCACAATTTGATGGTATTACATCAAAGATTCACAAGACACGGGTAGTGGCTTTGTCACTCTTCTTATGGTATGTTTTATATCTTCGCTATATATTATTTGATGCATTGAATTAACTTATATAAATATTAATTGTAGATCTCACCGAGCACATAAGCATCATGAGGTCGCCATCTCCATTTGCAAAGCCACGATGTCGATGGCCAAAATAAAGTTCATGATTTGGTTTAGAGGACACCGGTGACATATAATAATATCACTTAGTTCATATAAGAATGTATTTATTTATGATATAGTCATCACATTTTTTATCGATTTAACACATGTCTGCCTTTCATTCGAGGACATATCAGAAGAGGAGACCCGGCTCCTTGAATCATTTTTCCCCAACATGCAATACATGTTGACATCCCATTCTAAGTCCACTGAAGTTCAGCCCCCATCAATCTCCATATATGTCTCTCGATATTTTCCCCCATCCAGTGTATCTAGCATGCCCTCTGTTACTACCCCCACATAAGGCTTTGCGTGGAGAGTATACTTGCAGGTTTTAGGGACATGAGAGATATAGTATCTTCTTTTCAAGCAATAATGACAAAGAGAATGGATGGGATTAATTTGGGGTTCTCTATCGAGGAGGTTCTTCTTCCGGTGGGGTCCTACCATCCCTGTGGGGAAGCTCTTGTGGAGGTCACCACAGGGAGAACTCTTGAGGAGGCATCCAGGTAACACTATGGAGGCTACTGGGAGCTTCCCTATGGAGGCTAGCCTGAGGGTCTCACGGAGGCAACTCTTTGTTGCCCCTGGATACTTCCACTTGGGAAGGCTGTGCCCCTGGATACTTCCACTTGGGAAGCCCACAGGTAGCCTCCAGGAAGCCCTGTTGAGTCCACCATAGGGAAGCTATTATGGAGGCCTCCTTGCACATGAAGATGCTCAGCCTTTAATTAGCATTGGCATTGGCGTGAAGGCTTGATAAGGAAGAGGAAAGGCTGTTGTTCCACTTACACAGAAGTCAGCAAGAATAAGTGATGTGGTGGCCTCCACTCAAGATGAGAAGCTAGCATCAGAGGTATTAAGTTACTTTCTTTTAAATTTGAGATAATAGAAATAGATTTCACTAAATTTTTTTATAGGTTCACAAAGATGAGCCAAAAAGGGTCGATGACCCACAGACTGCTATCATTGTGGTGGAGGAGCATCAGTCGGAGGTATGCATCATCTCAGTAGATCAATCCTTAATTCATAGTGAATCTAGCTCTTCATCACTAACTTTCATTATCAGTAATTTTGTTGCGGTAGGCACATCATTTTGTTGACTTCATCCGTAGCTATTACTGGCCGATGTTCCATCTTATTGACGCGTGCTCCGATTGAGGAGTAAGTCAATCTTCAATCAACTCCTTCATACATAAAATAACCTATCCATTTAATTAAGTTCACTTTAAAATATTTCTCCCTTGTAGGGGTGATACAGTATTTGCGGTTGGGAATATCATTATTGCGAGGCGGTCGATGAGTTCGACGGATCGGTATCTCTCTCGGATGCACCATTGATGCCGCCTTCTTCTTGGCCAGAGTACTACTTCTGTCCGTATGTCCCCTATTTGTACATCTCATGCTTGCCTTTGGGTAAGTTACCCCACAGATATGCGGTGTATTATGATTCAATTTGTTGTATAGATTATAATTTATAAATGTTCTCTTCTTTTCTTACGGTATCACGAAATATGGCTACGAGGAAAGCAAAATGTTCATCCACATGTCACGCGAGTGTGTAGTGAGCTATTCTTACTTATAATTATACATAATCGACCTTGGACACTCTGGTTGGGCATATTAAGCTAGGGCTTGGTATTTTATGACTCATTACCAAAACCAACCCATAAGGATCATTCTTCCGAGATTGTAAGTTGTTTCAATTTGGTTTAGTAAACTATTTTTTTTACTTATTGACTATACTTCTTGCTTTTAGATCAAATTACTTGTTGAAGATGCTGGCCAGTCTTTTGTGAGCGATCCCACAAAATGGCCAATCGAAATGATGAGTGGGCTGCCGTCCAAGATAACAGTGTTGACTGCGGGATGTTTGTCTGCAAGTACATGGAGGCAGCAATTAGGAAATTCCCACTTAACTGGGCTGACCACCAAGATTGGCCGAAGAAGATGAATTACTTTAGGGCCTAGTTCTCTTACGCTATCTTTTGTTTGGGAATGAAAAAGTCAAGCTAAGAATTATACATTTAAAGTTTGATAAGTAGGAAATAATTGTACATGGTTTTTCTTTTATTTATTTTTAATATTCTTGGGCAGTTTGGATCTTTTATTATTAACTGAGAACACCTGCAACAATTTAGTTGATGTTGGAATGCTTTACTGGGATGTGTTTTATCTATACTCTTTGTACTCTCTTAGGAGTATACAGAGTATTTCATTAGTTTTTCTTCAATTTTCCTTGGCAATTTTGGATGCTCTTGGGTTACTTTTTTATGAGTTTTAGCGGTTTGCATATGAATCTCTATACTCTATACTCTCTCTCTTTGTACTCTCTGTGTCTTTGTACTCTCATACTCTCTGTACTCTATGTATCTACTCTCTATACTCTGTACTCTATACTTTTACTCTGTACTCTTCTATCTCTCTTTATATCTATGTATCCTCACTTTTTTGTACTCTTTCTATACTCTCTCTCTTTTCTCTTTGAACTCTGTGCTCTACTCTCTATTATTGTAGGTGCTTAGAATATTTGAGGTGTTAAGCTTAACTCTTTGTATTCTCCTCATAGTATAGATCATTTGCTTATTTTTTTCCCATTTCCACTTTTTCTTTACAAGAAGGAGAGGAATTGTTCACTATAACCTTAAAGCAAGTTGGATGCTCCTGGGTTGATTTTTTATGAGTTTCGGCGGTTTGCATGTGAACTCTCTCTATACTCTCTGTGCTCTCTCTATCTGTACTCTCTGTCTCTGTGCTATGTCTATCTCTCTGTCTCAGCTCTCTGTCTCTAGACTCTCTATGTCTTTTTCTACTCATTGGTTGATATAATATTGTTCTGATTCTATGATGATTTCTTTACTTATTTGAGAAAATAAGCTTGATATTCAAATTATATCAATTTTAAATTGGATCAACTAAAAAAGAAGTTAAAATTTACATTATCTAAAATTTACGTTATACTCAGCCACATTCAGAATGACTCAATCTGAAAGTATGCAGGAGAAGCAATATGAACAACTTAGCAATATATAAGTGGGTACAATTATTAAACTTAACTCTTTAATAAAAGAAATTATGATCTTTAAAAATATGGTAGAATTTTGTGAATGCATAAAATTACTTTCTTACAAATAATGCTTCTTAAAACCTACTCTCTAAAACATGTGCATAAAATAGACAAATAAACCGATGATGCGCATACCAACTTATTTAGAAATTTAAATTTTGAAAGCATAGAGCAAATTCTATATTTTAAGATGAGATTTTTTCAAATAATGTAATAACGAAAGTATCATCAATTAAATTAATATTATTGATAAATTTATAAATAATTACTATAATATCATCATACTAATATCATCTTCATCAGAATTTTTTTTCTTGACTTACTAAACTTGTTAATAACAAAATAACACTAAAGAAAGCAAATTATCAAATTGTTCTAATGGTTGTAATAAAGATATTTCCTCCAAACATTCTCATAAAAAACTGGAAAAATAGCCAAAATACTTTGTCTGTATCTGTGAGTACTGAGTACATGCAAAACTCTCCTAAAACCAACTACACCTCCAAGTTGTAATGGAATGTAATGAACATATTCTCTCATGTCGAACTCATGAAAAATAATATGAAATTGGTATTTCTCAGAGATTACTGAGATACCCATGCAAAGCAGATCCAAAACAAGTAAAGTCCTCTTCAAAGAACTCCAAACATTGTGAAATATATACTAAATAAAGAATTTCAAAGAATAAAACTAACAAACCGTAAAAAAATTATAATTACATGATTGAGAAAAATTATCGATGAAACATAAAATATCAAATTACATGAGTTAAGATGCAGTGCAGTCTAGTACAGAAAGTACTGAAAAGTACAGAAGCGATTCTTGCTCTAAGGCTTCTTTTGCTTTGTGTTTTTACCTTCAAGATGCTCTTTGGGCTTCCTCACGAAGTCGACCTCACAGATAACACATTCCTATGCCATAAGACCTTTCTCATGACATACATTATCACGCAACTTATTGAAAGAATGCCTCAAAAGAAGCACGCTTCTATGTCCCCAGACAGATTGGGTATGATTGAGTCTTAATTAAGTCTAATGAATTGATGAAGTTATAAAATGTCAATGACTTCATTACTAAAGAGTGTTGAGATATCAAACACCATTACTGGTAGATTGCATCTGGAAGTTATCCTTTTCCCAAACATGGTAAACTTCAAATGAAAAGTTAGTGAATAACAGTACAAATGCAAATCAACCATAAAAACCAACCAAGTCACCCTACAAAATTGCTATTAATGGATTTAAATGAACATATTTCCTACAAACATAAATAAATTGTAAAAATATTGGCAAAATCATGATGCAAAAATCCACTATCCAAAATCCAAATTGCTTAAATGAATGCGTACCTAATCTCAACATGAATCATATGTCTCGAGTCTAGAGAATCTGAAAACATAAATCAAAAACCAACCTCCCTGCTAATGAACATATTTCCTCAACAGCTAAAAACAGAAAAAAAATGACCAAAATGCTACGTACTCTGAAGCATATAGATAGAGAATGATGTAATGAAAATAATCTCAACATCAAGAAACTGAGAAAATGTCCAAAATTATATGCTCTCAAAGAGTACAGATGCAAATCTAAAAAATAACCAAACCCAAATTATTCATGGATTGTAATGAACATATTTCATCCAAACATGCCAAAGAAAATTATTTCTAATGGAATGTAATGATCATATTCTCTCCATCCATGCAAAATAAATTGCAAATATATTCAGAAAATCATATATATTTTATGAGAATTACAGTATATATGCAAAATCTCTCAAAACAAGTAAAGTTCTCTGAAAGACTCCAACAGTAGAAAATATACACTAAATAAAAGAATTTCAAATAACACTAACAAATCATTAAAAAAAATTATATATCTGACGATTGAGAAAAATTAGATGAATTTTTATTTAATACATTCTCAGCTATTTCCTCAAAGCCATAACTTCCAAATTCGTTCTCCATCTTCATGGTTCTTTCGTAAAAAGGAAATGAGATTTTCTCGTTCTCTCTCTGAGCTTGGTTCTCTTTCTCTCTCTAAACTCGGTTTGCAAGAAAAAAATACACCCCTAAATCCTAAATCTAGATATATATTTCTTTTAAATTTCTCCCTCATTTTATTAATATTCTCCGTTTGAACAACCACGTTGGGCAGATAAACGGCATCGTCATATCCATACGCCGTTAAACGCTAAAATGGGAAAAAAACTGCGTCGTCAGAGAAGGTGGAGTCATGCGTATATCTGACGTAATATTTTCTCCTGATGGAGGGATATTGGTATGTGGTAGAAGTGAAGTATAGCTGTTATTTAATAATTTCTTCGGCTAATTATTTGGACGATAAATAATTACGTTAATTACGACACCTAAGCATCGCGATCCCTCATCCGTCTCCTCATTCCCTGCTTTTAGTTGCAGGAATCAGTTCGCGCGCGCCTCTAATTTCAAGCATTATAATTCAAAATTTAAATTAAAATTAGTTAAATTGATCAGCTTTTTCGATCCGGCTATGTAATTATTATAATTCTGTTAAGTGATTCTTGCTGGTTATTAACTGCGTGCGGCTGAATAAACATTAAATTAAAACTTAAAATTAGCCCAATGATAATTTGAACGGTCCGATCTTCTCCAACTGAAAATAAAAAACTTTCAGTTTATGATGGAATAATTTTCATGAAGAGTCGAATGATAAATAAAAGCAATCAATACAATAATAAAAGAAAATAAAAAAAATTGAAATTCAATTGTGAACTATAAATGAAAGATGAAATTTTTTCATGGAGGAATTTTTTATTTATTTATTTTTTTCTCATTCAAGTGAGGAGTATTAAGGATGAAAATAATAAAGTGCTTTTTTTAGAAAAAGATATTGAAAATAGGTGGATGTATTTTAATAAAACTATGAAGGATCCGAAAGTACGATTGATTTTAGCAACCTTAATACCCAGACATAAATAGAATTTCATTTTTTATCGTCGTATTAGTAAATCTGAAGTTAGTGTAGCTTTAAAGAAAATGAAATGTGGAAAAGCAGTATGACCGGATAATATTCCAATAGAAGTGTGAAAATGTTTAGGAGATCAAGGAATTTTTTGGCTTACAAATCTTTTAATGTTATTTTAAAGACTAAAAGATGTCGGATGAGTGGAGAAAAGAGTTTGTTGGTTCCATATTTAAGAATAAAGGTGATGCACAAGAGTGTGCAAATTATAGAATTAAGTTAATGTGCCATACATTAAAATTATGAGAGGAAAATAGTGAGCATAGGTTACGATGTGACTGAAGTTTCTCAATCGGTTTGGTTTCATGCAGGTAGATCTATGGATGCTATACATTTGTTAAGAGGTTTGATGGAGAAGCATAGAAAATAAGAAGGATCTACAAATGATATTTATTGATTTAGAGAAAGCTTATGATAAAGTCTCAAGAGATGTTCTTTGGAGAGTTCTAGAGCAGAAAGAAGTTAATATTGGTTATATTCAAGTCATTAAGGATATGTATACTAGAAATTTGTCACTTGTGTCCAAAACAAGGAGGATTGACAAAATATTTTCTATTTGGTTGGATTACATCAAGGATCAACATTAAGCCCTTATCTTTTTACTTTAGTTATGGATGTTCTTACAAGGCATTTACAAGAAGATGTACCTTAGTGTATGCTTTTCTTGATGACATTCTTCTTATTGATAAGACTAGAGGGAGTCCAACAAACTTGAATTATGGAGGTCAACTTTAGAGTCTAAAGGTTTTCATTTAAGCAGATCTAAAGCGAATATATGGAGTGTAATTTTAGTTGTAGAAGTTTTAGTGGTAGTGTTGTGACTTTAGGTGATCAAGTCATTAATAAGAGTGAACGATTGATATTTAGGCTCTATTGTTCAAAATGATGGTGAAATAGATGGAGATATTATTAGTAGAATTCAAGTTGGATGGTTGAAGTGGAGGAATGCATCGGCTTTATTATGTGATAGAAAAGTTCCACTTAAACTTAAGGGAAAATTTTATAAGATGGTGGTAAGACACGCAATGACTTATGGTGCGAATGTTGGCCAATAAAGAGAAACATAAGACTAAGTTAAGTGTTCTGAGAGATGAGGATGCTTTCAGTGGATGAGTGGCTTTACCTTAGAGATAGAATGCAAAATGAGTATGTTGGAAAAAGTTGGAGTAGCTCAGTGGTAGATAAGATTAGGGAGAGTCGCCCGATGGTTTGGCCACATAAAGCGTCGGTAGTCAGATGAGATTAGGAGAGTAGATGCATTAGATTTCTTTATGTTAAGAAAGGTAGAGGTAGAAAAAAAGACTTGGTTAAGATGTATAAAAATGATCTTAGTATACTTGAATTAAATGAGAATTTGACACATAATAGGACACAATGGAGAAGGATTCATGTAGCCGACCCCACCTAGTGGGATTAAGGCTTGTTGTTATTGTTGTTGTTGTTGTTGTTGTTGTTGTCATTCCCATGTTGTTGCTTTTTAAATGTAGTTAACTTTAATTTATCAAAATGAAATTAAAATAATCAAATCAAATAATTAATTAGTTTGATTTAATTTGACATTCTATTTGATCCATTTGATCTAATTTTGAATATTTAAAATCAATTATTATACAAATTTAGCATTCAAATCATCTAAATCAAACAAATTGACATTCTTGATATATATGTATGAATTAAAGTTTAGAGGTTAAATATGTAAATATATAAGAATTATGTAATATGTATGTAAATCTCTAAAATTTAAAAAAATTATTTAATAAAATATTTTATATGTTTAATTAACGTCATAAATGCTTAATAATTGTCAAGATTTTGATAAAAAACTGTAAAAATTTTATAATTTTATAAAACAAAATTTTAACTCTTCATTCTCTCTTCAACTTATATATACTCCCATGTGAGAGAGGAAAACGCACGCATCATAATTTTACCTAAAGGGCTTAAATAGTAACCCATATAAGATGTGTGCAATTCTTCCTTGCAGGCTCCAGTAATCCACTATATGGTAATTTGATATTATCTTGCATAGGTGATGAACATTCTTGCTTATAGTTTCTAAGTATATCTCTGTTAATAGTAACAATCTATCCTTCATAAGTGGCTCCAATCTTCTTCTTGAATTCTACTAATAACATCTTCATCTATTCAACCATCATTTTGAATAATAGTAGATATCCAATCATTTCACTCTTTTTTAACGACTTTTACTCAATGTATCATTATAACTTCTACAACTAAAATTACACTCATCTCCCCCCAAAAAAAATATTTATGTGAAAAATAAGTAAATAAATCTTAACCTTCCGTATTGACACTTGAAAGTTAATAAAAAGTGTGATGTTAAAACAATGTAGAATTAAAATCAGTTTAAAACATTGCCAAAATTGAGCAATAATATTTAAACTAAATTTGTAATTGATGAGAGAAATCTAATGTTTTTGCTAGAAGAAAGTATAAATTGATTCAAAATTTAAGCTCCACGGCTCCTTCAAACATAATAATTTTTTTTTCATATAAAAAAATATCAAACCAACTATTTTGAAAAAAAAAAATCTCCGTAACAAGTATTCAAACAAGCAAAAATAGAAATTGTTATTGAAATATAATTGAGAGTTCTCAGTTCAGAAAAAAAATTGAAACCAATAGTATTAGCAATAGAAGATTTCATTCAATATATATATATATATATATATATATATATATATATATATATATATATATATATATATATATATATGAACAAATCGGTCTGCATCTAAACTCTTAGAGTTCAAGGGGGGAAAGCCAAGAAAATCACTTAACAATTCCAAAATAAAACCAATGTATCTTGGCCTAATAGTTGAGTGCTTGCCCAACTATAAAGTCTAATGTTCAAATTCTAGCTTATATGTGTGTGTCACAAATCTTTCTGCATCTAAACTCTTAGAGTTCAAATGGGAAAAGCCAAGAAAAGCACTTAACAATTCTAGAAATAAAACCAATGTATCTTGGCCTAATAGTTGAGTGCTTTCGCTCCAACTATAAAGTCCAATGTTCAAATTCTAGCTCATATGTGTGTGTCAATAAATTTGTAGATTTTTGCTCAATATCCAATAAAAAGCAGTGTGAATGTGATAATTGGGAACATCATGGGCCTATCCGACAAAAGGATAGATCTTCTAATATTAGCAAACTATTTTACAAAGCGAATCAAACTTAAACTCCTCATGAAATCTACTATAAATTCATGTTGACCTCCCTCATAATAAATCAAGACAATCACAAGTTAAAGTTAATGCACTTAAACGACAAATACAAAACGCTCAAAATGCACTAGACTTCACCGAAAATAGTCGAAAGGACCTCCGATCGACAAACGGACTTGCCTTCGTCAAAGCGAAATTAATCGAATATAAATAAAAATCTATGAGAATCGACAATACCGATATCAATATATCGATATGCATATTAAAGCTAAGTCGCGAATGTCCAACAATCTCCGTTCATGAAATTGATCACGATGTTAGCTTCGAAACATCGAAAACTATCAAATGAGACAGTTCACACTTAATTCAGACGAGTTTGTGCAAATGTCGAATGATTTGAAGTGTTAGCGTGCAAATCGAGGCTGAAATGCACAGGACGTCACCAAAATCAACTCAAATGACCTCCGATCGATGAACGGATTTCGCCATCATGTTCAGAACATCAAAATTGGTCAGCATATAAATATTTCATAACTTGAGGATTAATTGTTCAAGCACTCGAATCATCAACATACTTGCACGTATATCGAGGTCCGGATGCACCGACACAAATCAAATGACCTCCATTCATGAAATTGATTGCGCCGTTAGCTTCGAATGTCAAAATCTATTGAGTAAGACTATTCACACTCAATTCGAACAAGTCTGCATGAAAATCGAGCAGTCAAAAGTGCGCATTTTGAGCCGAAATTTGACTCTGACGACCAGCCAAACCTTCAACGCTAAAGTGACTACACTCAAGGTTCAAAAATATAATAAGCTAAGATTGATATATATATATTAACTATGCAATTTTATCAGCATAAAATTCATTTTAAAACCGATTAATTACTTAAAAATTAAATAAACCTAAATCTAACCATTCCCTCCTCTTTTTGTTTTGTGTTTCCCTTAATCGAAAGAAGAAAAAACTGCTCCCACTTCTTTTCTCTCGGCTGCAACTTCTCCAAACTACAAGGCATCAATCTCCACCCCACCTCTCTTCCTCCATTCTCTCGGCTCCAACCTCCCTCTGCACAGGTAAAAATATCTTGTCCCTCTACCCTCTCAATCTCCTCCTGAGCTCCGCTTCGTAGCCCGCTTCCCACGCCTCCGACCCATCGCTGCACGAGCCTGCCGCCGCACGCTCTGACCCCCACCGTCCCGCGAGCCCACCATCTCAGGTTTCCTGGCTGGCACCTGCTTCTGCGCCTGGCCTGCATCCTGTTCCTCGCTCTCCGGCCCGCTGCCCCACAGCACACACGACTCGCGTTCTGTTGTACCTCCGGCCCCCTACCCGCAGCCAGCATGACTCAGACGTTCGCGCTTCGGCCTGTAGGCCTGCACGACCTGCCACAAACCCAGGCTCCGTCACGCTCCTGACCTGCAGCGCCTGTCCTGCAGGCCTGCACTGGCACCTCCGTCTCCTGCCTGACCTGCAGGCCCGCGCGTCCTGCAGATCCGCACCCTCCATCCTACAAGCCAGCACGCTGTACCTCCACTCCGCAGCTCGTGCCGACCAGTCCTTCTGGTCCGCTCCACAACCCGCGCAAGCCAGCCCGCTGTAGCCTTCTTCTCGCAGCCAAAGAACCCGTCTAATTTTTTCTTAGAATCGGGAAGAACACAAAAATGGGTTTCTGCCGTCGATTCCTCAGATCACCTTTCCAATCTTCGCTTCAGACAATCGAGTAACACCGTAAGAGGCGGTTTTCGATTTTTGATCGATTCCTCAGACCACCTTTTCAATCCTCGCTAAGAATGAGGAAGCAACACCATCAAGAGGGTTCTTCATTCGCTTTTGCGCCGACTCCTCAGATTACATTCTCAATCGCATATCCAACCCCATCTCTGTCGATCTTTACCGTAAAACGAATAACACGTGCGAATGTGGAATATATATATATACATGCTTTTGATATGCCTCATCGTGGCTCAAGATAAAGACGAGATGAAAACCCAGGTGTCAAAGACACCGCTATACTCAAGAGGGCATACCGAGTAAGTCAACATATATTAGATGTCATTTCCCCTAGACAAAATGCTGCCTAAATTTTGTCAATTTTCTGACTTAGAAAAAAATGGGGAGGGGTGAATATATATTGATTTGTCTTCTTTCAAGTTTGAAGACCTGGTGCTCAATATGACGAGATGAAAACTGCCAGTTGAAGAGAAGACGCTTCAAGAGGGCTGCAAAGTAAGCCAAAACACCCCTCGATAAACCCCACACGGGATGATGGAGGTCAGAAATTTGTTCTAAAATTCAGGACTTAAACAAATTCAAATGGGAATTACCTAAACTTAAGTCAAACAAAAGAATATATGATAAATATAAAGATAAATGTTAAATCAAAGAGAAATAGGGAGAATGAAAAGAACTTACAAGATTTATTCAAAAGAGTCGGCGCCAAAGTCTCTAACCGCTCCCTTTCAAATGTCCTAACTCCAACCCTTCAAACAAATGGAATAGTAGAGACTCCTCTCGCCTTATTTATAGAAATTAGAAGAGGTAGTGAGTGGTTTGCTTTCAAAAGAAAAAGAAAAAAAAATGAATATAGGAAAGTTTGAATAAAAGAAGGGGAAAATGAGAATTACTTCGAGGGGTAAATCTTCTTTTAAAATAACAAACTAAATTATCCTTTGAACATGTAGCTTCAAAACAAAAATCGCCACCGAATCTACAACTCTTTGTACAAATAGACAGAAGACGATACTAAATCCAATTCTACTAAAATTATAGGGCTTCTTTTAATCAAAAATTGAGAGATTATATTCTAATTATGAAACCACTAATTAAGTGAAATTATCTATTCTATAAATATCTGCATGTGTTCGGACATAGAAATTTTAAGTGTAAATTTTAATGTCTGAAAAGGCTGCGCAGGCTAAATTAGAATAAAAAAAATGAAAATACAAAATTAATCTCATAATTCAGAAATAAATACGATATAATGTCTTAAATACACCATGGGTCCCATAATATGTTTAAGTTGAGGATGCTACGCGTTATTTCGATTGTTTAAGACTAGTCGGTTAACAAAACCTAAAAAATCTATAATAAGAGTTTCAAATCAGTGAAGTATCTGAGAAACTGATTATGTCATATGACAATATATCTAATCCTCTATTAGCAGCTAAACAGAGTTGACATAATCTAAAGCTCTTAAACATATTCAAATTAATCAATTTTTCAAATCAAATTAAGTAATAATCTAAAACTACTTAAATGAAAGTTTAATCATTAAAAACCTAAATCAAACTCAATCTATCCACCTTCCGTAACTATTTATCGAGGATGACAAATTAAGAAAACTCTAGCTCACAAAGAGCCAATCAAATCAAGTATTCTCGCTATGTCTCAATCAATCTCATGTCATAAGGACGTCCGTGTCATCTAACCGCTGGATGGCAAGAGGCTCCATGAGATGAAGCAACCACCAGTCCTCGACGGGTGGTTTGGCCAGCCCCATTATATTATGATTACGATGTTGATGCTCCATAATGGCTCGTTTTGAGTTATGAATCATAGGTATACTTGATAGCAAATGCCTCTATCGCCTAAGGTAGACTTAAAATTGTCTCTTTAGACAAACATCACATCAGGTATACAAGGATTTCATGGACGACATAACCCATGTGTCGATGATAAGAATCCTTCGGTCAGGTTGGATCGACTACCTCCTCTGACTAAGTAGACTAGGGACCGCGACTGCCCAAGATGATGAAACCATGGGATCTAGATCAGACACATCATCATTTCCCCAACCATTCGGTTTAAGTTGAAATGATGAATTTCATAATCTAAATTCTAAAACTCCATATGCTATATATACGCCACGCAAGAGATTTAACTACTAGCTTTAAGAAAGTTCTCTCTCACTTATTGAGAGGGGTAATTAACCAGGCTTGTTCTATGGAAACCTAGAATCAGTCTCACAAAATGAGGGCGAAATCTCTGGGTAGTGTCTTATCTACTATTCCATCTGTCTTCTGAAAATTACACCGACACTTTTAAACCATACTTTTTTCAATCCAAAAAAATGTCGAGAAGTCGGTGGCGAATTTTTGGAGCCCACAATGCAATCATCAAGTTCTTATGAGATATTTTTTTGAGAGGTTCGATCTATCATTGGCAATATAATTGACAATAGCCTCCAATTCACCAACAAGAAAATGCATAAATATGCGAGATGCATGGTGTAAATCTATAATTTTCTTCAAATAATCACTCAAAGTAGTCAAAAGAATGAGCCAGCCGAAAGCATATATGTGTTCAAGCTTGAGCTTGTTTAATATTATCAAGTTCGAGCTTGTTTAATATTATCGAGTTCGAGCTCTATTCGAGCTTTTAAGAATAGTGTTCAAGCTTGAGCTTGTTTATCATTATCGAGCTCGAGCTCGATTCGAGTTTGTTCACGAGCTCGGTTCAAATTGGATTATCGAGCTTGGTAACGAGTAGCTCGTTTAATAAAATAAATGAGCTTTAATCAAGCCTTAATAGAGCTTCTTCACGAGCACCTTGTTCAGAAATATACATGAGCCGTATCAAATAAAGCTCATTAAGCCTAAAAAAATAATAATTTTAACAATATTGTTCACAAACAAGCCTTAATCGAGTAAGAGCCATAATCAAGTTTCTTTAGAAGCTTGTTTATGAGCTTTAAACGATAATGTTCATCAACATAAATGAACCGAACGACGAGCTGTTCAAGCTTGTTAACAATCTATTTAAAAGTGTTCATGCTTGTTTGATTAGTTAATCAAAACGAACGAGTTCTATTCGAGCCTAGCCACAGCTTGTCGAAGCCTTTTCATTTGCAGCCCTACCGAAAGTAAATGAGCAAGCAAAAGCAAGTAAATAAGGCAATGTTCACCATCCTTAAGAAGCTAGATGGAAAAAAAGGTAAGTAAATTGAGAAAATATTAAGAGTTTTGTATATACTATTGTACTCACTATCGAGTACAACCGTATCATGTGATATTCACCGAGCAACTTCAGCAATGTCAATAAGAGAATCAAAGGGGAACAATAAGAATAAATTCTCTTGGAGAAGATGCCACAAGATTACATGCAATGATGAGCAAAGTATGAGTGGCTAACTCCTGTTTTTATGAGTTTCTAATAAGATCAAGATAGTTCTAACATGGGAACTTGTTTTTAAGAGAGTTGGAGGCAATAAATCACCTAGAAGTTGAAGATTTTGAAACAAATTGCAAAGTGTGGGATATGAGAGTGCTCAAAAGCTCATGGTGCAATCGATCTCCTCCCTCTCTCTCTCTCTCTCTCTCTCTCTCTCTCTCTCTCTCTCTCTCTCTTAAAGTATAAAGAAAAGAATATTGAGCAATATGAGAATTTAAAGATAGATTAAGATATGGTTTTGGAGATTTTCAAATTGATTATGATATTGGCCCAAATTTATTTTAATTTTAAAGGATAGAAGTTGCTACTGGACACAAGCTCTCATGGTTGATTATATTTAGATGCCAAAGAACATTGTTGATCAAGGATATCATCATGCTCTAGAGTGGTGGTTAGAAATTACATTCATATTAAGGGATTGATATTGATAGATGGTCAGCCCAATCAAGGTCTCATAGTTCCTTTAAGCTTAATACACTTGGTGGACCTAGCCTACCAAAATTGGAGGATTAATATATCACACTAGCAAGGGAGTCTAATTAGCTACGACATGCATGTCATGCATATGCATGAAAGAAAATGAGCTAAGCAACATAATGTATAGTGGGCTAGAATATTATATGTGTTGTTGCCATGGTTAAATATGCTCTTAGATATGAACCCTTCTAATAGAGGTTGAATTAATCTATAAACAAATGTTTTATGCAATAAAATTGAGTGACATCTAGATAGACTTATATAGGAATATAACTAAGTCTAGCTAATATAGAATAAATTTTGATTCATAATTGACTAGCTCAATCATTTCAATGAATAAATTTAAGGTGTTTGAGTCAATGCATTAAACTTGAGTATTAAAGATAAGACATTAAGGCACATGATTGTTCAATTATATCGAATAGTAATCTTTGTATCAAAACAACCATGTGATTGAATGAGCATGAATTGAAGCACAAGATCAACCAAAAAATTATGATAAACACTCAATAACCAACTAATAATTATTATGTTTTTCAATTTTATTTTTCTAATCTTATAACTTGATACACAATCACTCCTCAATTTGATCCATGATATTTTCTATTAATTTGAGCTAGCAGTTCAAGTACCATTTTCATATGTGAAATTAACTCTCATTTTATAGCATGATTATATTTATAGTTAGTAAGAATCCCATTCTTTAAAGGAACAAAACATTTGAAAAAAAATTATCTAATAATATGATCATATTTCATATTTCTTTACATGTAGAATACAAGTATATAAAATAATCTAAGTTAATATTTGATATATTTAATCAAATATAGAAAATAAATAAATGATGCATACTTAACATACATATCTTTGGTTAAGTAAAATATTATTTTAATTTTTTTTCATTCTATAATTTCAAGGTATGATTTTATAGAATAATTAATAAAATTTATCATTACATGAATTAGATTATATTTAATTCATGCGATGAGTTCAAAAAATAAATGATCAATCAATTTTAATCCAACACTCAACTCAAAATAAATAAAAATATTTTAAAGTATATATTAACATGATTAGAATTTCTTCAATGATTTTGTTTTAAAAACTAACAAAGAATTGTTCTATGCAAAAATATTTGTGGTAATAGATAGAATTTAATCTTTAACTGAATAAAAATTCATCATACAGATATAAAATAAAATTAAAGCACTAAAATTTTATATGAAAATTTTGGAAAGAGAAATTCATGGGGCCTAATTTAATATAAATGGCTCCACTAGTGTATGTCATCAACTAAAAGTGATGTGCTTTCTCATAATTAGAGAAATTATTAATACCATAAACATGAACTATAAAGAATGAATTTTATGATGAAAATTAGATGCGCTTTGAGAAATTAAACTTTCTTCAATAGATCATTTGTGATATTTTGTCATTATACTTTACAATTAAAGATCATAGACTAAGAGGTCTAGTATAAATCTTGGTATTTACATTAATCATCAAAGTTGATGTTGATAATGTATAACATTCTTACTAGCAATGATGTATTTGTTGTTGGTGAGGTGATGAAATTGACAAGTTTTGGTAATAATGTCGATGCCATCTGTCAGAATATTGGAGATGACGACAAAAGAAAATTTATATGTATCATGTAATTAAACATACAAAAGAAAAAGTTGGATTCTCTTATAGAAACATTTCCATCATATACTCAAAATTCCAATTGAATGAATTTATAGAAAAAAATATTGAATTAGCAATTCAATATTGATCGTGACATTGCTTATTGAAACATAATTAAGAGTTTTCAACTCAGAAAAAAGTTGAAACCAACAACAGCAGAAATATAAAAAAATTACATTCGGGAATATACTTAGGAGGCTTCTTTCTAGATGTTTTTCAATTCCATAACAAGCATTAAAGTTTCTATCAAGTCTTATTCAATGTCATGCTATCCAACCAAGTTTGATTCCTATATAAAGGCTAAGTTAACAATAATTTCACAGAGAATAAGTTTCCAAAAATCTTTTTGACATTCAATTAGAGTCTAGCTTCTTCAACATTAAGCAAAATCAATGAAATGCTCACAATCAATAATTTAGCTTCTTCAATATTTATATTTAGTAGCTAATATTGAGATCAGATATTAAGACAATTGATTGTCCAGCAAAGATTAAGTCGAGTAATCTAATGGCTTGAATCAAATAGCCATGTGGTTGCATTAGCACAAATTGAGTAATGAGAATCGCATGATAACCCATAGGTTAGCTAAGAAGCTATGATGCACTCAAAATCAACCAATTTAATCACTTGGTGTCCAAATCTTGTAGTAAAGTGTGGGATGTTTAAAACAAGTAGAGTTAAAACCATCAAGCAATCAATTGAACTCAATGGATGCTAAGGTCTTACTTGAATATTGTTTCCATTGAATGCCTAATGTAAAATGTATTTTTAGTAAACAAAGTAGTTAGAGAGAAAGATGAAAATACTAAAAATTATTGTGTTTGAGCTGCTATAAAAGCTTGAGAGAGGGTTCTCAATTTTGTAAAACAAGAGAGGGATTTTAGAAAGTATTATTTAGGGCATTAGGAGAGATGATTTAAATCATATTTAAAACTCCTCTTAAGCCTCATTAAGTTAAAAATTATGCTTTAAAGAATTTTTTAATTCTAATATTTGTTTGAAACTGGTTAAAGACTAACATTAATTTTGAATTTCATAAATATTTTCAAAGGTTTCTTTAAATTGCGGACTTCCAATTTTACACTCAAAATGAGTAAAAATAACATCTTAATATTTTAAAATATATTTTCATTTTCAAACAACTCGAGCTCTTAGAAGTTATCCATCTAGCAAATTTTAAAAACAAAAATTCTAGCTAGTGTTTTTTTCTTTTCTGAGAGTTATATTTCATCTAACGCATCATACATTAATAATAATTTATCATAGAAAAGATTATAAATAATAATAAGAAATTTCGAGCATGTGTGTTTCCAAAGTCCTAACAAGAGCTTTATTCTCCCTATTAGGGATCTTTATCAAGTGATCCCAAAAATTTAAAAATTTTGGATATACATAATGAAAGATAATCATATATGGACGTTAACCTCCTTAATGTGCTCATATGTTGATTCTTTTTAGATTCATTTATCAATTTATTTGTTAATTTAATACAAATACATCACATTCATAGTTTTTTACAATCTTCACTTTAAAGATTCATCCGAAATTTAAAAATGTATTTTATATCTTGACACAATTAGCTAAAAGAGAGTTCTTGAAATTTAAATTTAGCATGCAATTATTTAAAATTTATAGTCACTTCCAATAGCTATTTGAAGATTTTCACCGGTCAACAATGAGATGAATCACCACAAAATCATAAAATCCAAATAAATAATAGTTTTCAATTTGTAATAAAAAGTATGAATAACTAATTTGCATGCTTGATCTAACAAAATACATGTTAAATAGGTAGCCTAATTGATAATTTAAAACTTAATTATATATAAATTTACATTCTTTCATTACCGCCTCTTTATCCCGCAAATAATGTCTATAACTACTCTATGATAAAACAACACATAAAATCTATGATAATATATAAACATAAGAAATTAATTTAAGTCATGATGCCATTTGCAAAGTTTTAATGGCCAACAAGGCCAGCAGAGATGAATCAATTTGATGTAAGCATGTAATTTATATCTATGATTTGGATCTCATCATTTCATTTGATCTTAGTCGGTTCATAGATGTCTTCTAGCACTTCATAGTCATAAAGTTGAAGACTCAACCCTTGTAAGCTATATATAATAGTTTCTCAACATCACCAAAAATAAAATGAATCTTTTGGGCCAACACATCCCAAAATTTGCCATGACAATATAGAAAACATTCACCACTTTGCCTCTGATTGCATTGCCCTTGGAATAACCTTCATTGACCACCCATGCATCTTCCCAAGGTTGTCATGGTCACCATCGCTTCTTCTTACTCTTATATGTCGACTCAAGTGAAATGTGGACTCAACAATCATTTTGCTTGTCCTCTACTTTAAGAAATAGGGCATTAGTCACACTAAATATGATAGAGCTCGCTTTTATTTGGTAAAGTACATTATGAGTGTCATGAAGGCCCACCACTTCCTTCACTATGTACTTTTGAAATAAACCATGTCAACTCTATCACAAATAAGATGACCAATGTCATATTCCATTAAGTAAATGACACAAAAAAATGATCATTGTGAGTACACATTTCACCTAAATTTATTACATATGAGAGTTCGAATAATGGATGACATCGAGAAGATGACTAGCTTGTCAATGAAAGTTATTTCAAGACAATTAGAGGCAAAAGTGGTCAACACTTTCTATGCCAAGACAAATTTTAACAAGATTAAAGTCAAAAGATCCATATTATTTTTTGGGCAATGTTGAGAGACTATGCATGTGTATAAGGCAAGTCTCTAACTTTATGATTGTGGTGATAAGTTTAATATAAGGCACTTGTGGACCAACCACTATCAAATGAAGTGTAGGATTTGAAGTTGATGAGATCCAAATTACTCAAAATCTAAAACATTTTTAAGAGAATATTGTGCTTGTTTGCATCGGCCACATACATTGAATCACATTAAAAAAATTATAAAAAATAGACTTAGCTTCTGAGAGAAATATAATTGAGTTTACTCTTTTAATTAAAGAGAAAGAGAGTATACCTTGACAAGAGTATAATCATCACATTTGTCATTATCAATGAACACCCTATAACCCAACACTTAAAATTCATATAAGTTATATTGTAATAGTAAATAACCACAAACTAATCATCTTTATTTGAGAAAGCAATAACTCTAAGGACCTGTTTAGGAGGAATTTTATTTCTAGTTTTTATTTTATCTGTTTAGGAATAATTTTGTTTTGTGTATTTTTTGATTTAAACTAGTGTTAGAGGCAGGAATTTTTTTAGGTCATCAACCTTCTTCATTCAAAGGCTGGCGTCAACCATTTTAAAGTTTTCTTAGTTATATATATATATATATATATATATATATATATATATATATATATAAGAAAAGATAAAATATATATGAATAAAACTCACAACATCTACTCTTTATACTTTAAAAGTGTAAATGATTACAACACTATCAATATCATATAATATATCTTTCAAAATATAAGCAATCAAAAGATCATTCATCAACTAATTTCTAATTCTATTTGAATGAAAATTTTTCATAATATTAATAACAAAAAAAAGTTATCTCAACAATTATTGTAGTAAAGTCAGTGACAATTTTAGTAATTTCAAAGCAAAAAGATATAAATTGTATTTTTTTTCTTTGACTATTTTCTCAATAAACATTTTAATATATTCTAATAATGAAAATTATTCATCAAGCTAAATATTCAAAACATAAGTTTTTAATTTATTATTCATACTCATTAAATCTACTAATGTAATATTAATTGGATAAAATCATTATGTTTATAATAACTAAGAATTAGGTTAATGTTGGCATGACTCGGCCGAGGGGTTTTGAATTTTCAAAATGAGAACAAACAATCGGACGGTGAAATTAAAATTTATATTTTTTTTTATAATTCTGATAATATAAATCCAAAGGTAATGAAAGAGCCGATCTAAAATAAAATATATATTTTCTCTTTGTTCACTAATTTAAAACTGAAATTAAATATCAACATAGTGAGCTTTTAAACCCAATGGACTCAATGAAAAAAACTAATATACATGCTAGTCCTTTTTATTAAATAAAAATAATTTCTTAATATGATGTAAATCAATTATGATCATGAAGGTTATGTAAACAAATATTTAAAATGTTAAAGTTTGAAACATTTATTTTCATAACTATGATCTATCATGATAAAACTAAATCTTATCATAATTATATAATAGTCAGTGATAGATACAAATTTATAAAATATTAATCCATCACACCATCCACCAAATGATCAAGAAGGCATTGCTATAAAATGGTGTTGTTAACAAGTATAAACATGAATTTTTAAACGGGTGCTATAAAATACTGTCTTTGTACTACAATTTAATACTGAATTAAGTTTTTAAACTATTATACAGCGAATATATTCTTGTCTGCACGCTAAAGGTTGCTGAATACGATTATGAATAGGACATAGCTTAGATGGCAGTGCTCAGATAAAATTTTAACTTCGAAATAATCACTGAAAAAATTGCTCTGTATTATGTTAAAAATACGTTTAGTGATTCAGCCTAATCAGTTAATGACTTTGGGAATTAAGTTTTTAAACTATTATAATTTGGGAATTAATGACTTTCGAAATACATTTATTTTCATAACTATGATCTATCATAATTTAATAGTGAATTAAGTTTTTAAACTATTATACAGCGAATTTGATTGGCTTTATTTGAGTTGAAATCAATATTTCCTGTGGCAACTTTTAATTAATTGCATTTCATTCTTTCATACCCATTACCTAACTTTAAACTTAGATTCATTATTGTCAGTGAGGATTACTTAGTTGATTTTCTTTCTTTATTATTATTGTTGCGTGCTAGAAAACCAGTTCTTGTAGAGTAAAGTTCTCGCAACTTGTGAAGTCAGCATACGTATTTAAAGCGAATAATAAAACTCAGAATTTTTACGTGGAAAACCTCAAAAGAGGGAAAACCACGCTACAATAAAAAGCTTCCACTATGTATCTGTTTATGTATCTGTTTCAGAGTACAAGATCTTCCCGATCTGGGATTACGTGTATGTGAGAAGTGGACAACGGTTGCTAGTAATGACAACATTGTGACAAAGTTGAATGATGATGTTGCCACGAAGTTGGCAATGAAGTTGGCAACGAAGTTGGCGGCGAGTTCGAGTTCTTGACGAAGTTCTTGAAGTTGCCGACGGAAGTTGGCAATGAAAGTCGGCGATGAAGTTGAACGGCGAGGATCGGATGGCGGTGATGGCGGCGGCGGTGGTTGGCCGTCAGTGGCGGCGATTGTGCTTGGAGGATCTTTAGAGCTCTCTCTCTCTCTTGCTTGCCTCCTCCTCTTGGCCTCCTTCTCCTTTGGCCTCCTCCGAGGAATGAGGTATTTATAGGTGGAGGAGTGGCGTCTGTCGCAAAATCCAAACCACTCCTCTCCATCTGACGTTCATGATTCCCTTGATCATATGATGTATTTTGTGCATTTGAATCTCAAATAAAGTTGGAATTGTAAGATCTTTGGCTTGTTGGGCGGCTCGTCGAGACGTTCGATTTGACTATAAACACTTCATATTTGAGAGCTATTTAGGGATTTAACTGATATCCCAAAGTTTTCAAGGATATTTTAAGAGCTTGATCTCGACCAGTTTCAACTTCGGATCAGCTTGCTTTCGGCATCAAGATTCGTGCTTTGACTAGAGGAATTTTCAGGATCATATCAATTATTATTATTTTTGAAGAGATTTATATAATAATAAGATAATAAAAAAATTACTCTGATAATTATTTAGCTTTGATTATTTTTAAGTCTGTATCATAAGAAAAATCTATAAATAGTAGCATTAGGAAGCCCTTATGAAGGTTCTATTGTTTTGACATTGATCATCTTTTTTAGGCATACTCTATATGGGCTAAATTTTACTGTTAGGTAAAATTAATATTTTAATTATGTAATTAAATATGATAAAAAAATTTTAAAAAAAATTTAGTTGTTAGTTGAACAAACGACTAGCCTACATCCCATAACCAAATGAGCATTCACTAATTTATATATTCTCAATGTCTGTGCATCCGAAGAAAAGTAATATATAAACAAATAGATATATAATCAGGACCACATTGCTATCTAATTGATTATCATTAAAATTAATTTTCATTTCATGATCAGACCGATCCTTGTGAGCTGAGAGGCAATAAAGAAATAGAATAATTAATTAAGAAGCAGATAGATGAATCAAAGCAATTAAATTGAGCAGTTATTTTTCAATCTCATAAAACAATAAATTAAGTTTGTTTATGATCCATTAAATAAAGTTAGCTTTGAAAAGAAATAAAGACACATCAATTATAATTCCAAACATGCAGAATGTATCCGTTAAAGTTGATCTATATACATTTATAAATTGTAATATAATATATTGATGGATGAAGAAATATATTATATTATATTATAACATATTAAGAAATATGCAATGTCCCTTCAAGCATTAATTTGCAAATGAATGCTAAGCTGAAAATTAAGAAACGAAACTCACTGGGTAGCTGGCTGGGCGGAGGAAGAAGAAGAAGAAAAAGATAACGAAAGAAAAGCTTTGCGAGAAACAAAGAAGTCGAATAAAGAAGGTGATGGATCGATGGCTGACAGAAGGATTGGTATGTGGTAGGAGAAGTGAAGTATCGCTGCTATTTATTAATCTCTTCAGCTAAAAATTTGAACGATAATAACGTTAATTAGGACACCTAAGAGTTGCGATTCCTCATCCGTTTCCTGATTCCTTGCTTTCAGTTGCAGGAATCAGTTCGCGCGCGCCTCTAATTTCAAATTAGTTAAATTGATCGGCTTTTTCAAAATTCAAATTAAAATAAGTTTGCGCGCTTCCTACAACCCCTACAACTCTTTTGAGGGAAAAGCGGTGCCTCAGCGCTCGAGGCGCGCCTGAAATCGGACGGTCCACGAGGCGGTTGACGCTCTTCGAGGAAAAACGAACGGCGTAGTACCATGGGCCTTGATCACCTCAAACCCGGACGGTCCAACCAGAGGTTGGCCCTCTTTCCGGGGAAAACGACGTAGTCTGGGTGATCGCCTCAAACCCGGACGGTCCAAGCGAGCGGTTGGCCTTCTTCGAGGAACAACGGCGTAAATCTGCGCATCGACTCAACGAACCTCACTCAAGAAGAAGCAAGCATTGAAGAAGTGTGCGCTTCTCTGCCCTAGAGGTTTTATAGACCCCTTCTAGGGGCAAAAGTAAAATCATCAAAACCGCCCACCGCAGTTAAAATCGTCGTTTGGGCTGGTATTGCGTCTCACGCGTGGCTTCCAGCGCCACGGCCCGTCGTCGCCTTGACCCATCGACTTACAGCGTCAGTTCAGCTGACCCACCGGCCCAGCCCTCGCGCCATGCGGGCCATTGCCATGACGCCGAAGGTCGGCCATCCGCCGACTGAGCCATGACTGCTGCCATGGCCGCATGAGCGCCATGGCCTATGGCCGCCCATCCATGGCCTTGGTTCAAACCGGATGGGTCAAAACCTCGATTTCGGCACATACCATGCATATTTGTGGGTTGCGTCTGCAGATCGTAATCTTTGTACTTACATGAAGATCTCGTTCTCTAAAGATGTGTGGTTAATGGACCTGCAGATTTCATTGAAGAATTTGTTACTTTGAAGTACTTGGCACATATATTTTTTGATGATTGAGATAATATCATCCAAAAATAGGGGGACAATTGATATGACCCTAAAAATTTTTCTAGTTGAAGCACGAATCACGATCAGAAAGCAGTGATCAGTGGCGAATTGAATCAACTTAAAATATCATTGGAAACTTTGAGACATCTTAAATTCCTAAAATGTTCTCAAATATGGAGTGTTTATAGTCGAGCATCTCGACGAGTCGGTTCCAACAAACTAAAGATTTTACAATTGACTTCATTTAAGCATTCAAATACACAAAATACATCATATGATCAGGGAATTATCATGAGTCAGATGGAGAGGAATGGTTGATTTTTGCGTATATTCTGAGACTTCTTTCTAATCATAAATAGCCTCGTTTCTCATATGAGGGGCTAAGCAAGAGAGAGAGAGAGCTCAGATCCTCCAATCGTTCCGCCACATTAGTCGACGGTAGACCGTGATCACCGTGGTCATTGACCCACATTTGGTCATCATCACCGACTATCTCGTCGATCATCATCATCAACATCATCGTCAACATCATCATCGCTCATTATCGTTGTTGCCACATCGTCGCATTATCGTCAACATCGTCTACTTCTTAAGTTACAACTCGTTGTCGCACTGTTGTTGTTCATACATATCTGATTACGTAATCCCAGTCGGAAGATCTTGTACTCAAACATACATAATGGAAGCTTTTTTATGCCCAGCTGTGGTTTTTCCTCTTTTTGAGGTTTTTTACGTAAAAATTCTGGAGTTTTCTTGTTCACTCTTTAAATACCTGTGTGTGTCAGTATTTATACAGTAAATTTAAGGCAAAAACTTTTACTCTACCGTAACTGATTTTCTAGCACGCAATAATTATTATTATTATTATTAAGTGATTCCTTTTGACTAATAGCTGGGCCGTTTTCTCCAACAGAATAAAAAACTTGCAATCAATGATCCAACGAGATTCATAAAGAGTGAAATGATTAATAAAAAGCAATCAATACAATGATGAACGGAAAATTTTGAAATTCAATTGTGAATTATAAATAGAAGATGAAATGGTAGATTAGATTTTAGTAAGGGTGTTAAAATTAAACCGATATGAATCGGACTCAAAAAATTTGGGTTTTGATCCACTCAAATGATTTTTGGGTTTGTTTGGGTCGAAGGAATTGATTACTTTAATATTTCAAGTCAATTTTGAGTTGACCTACCAACCCGAAATTAACTTGAAATTGATCTCTCAACTCTAATTTGACTAAAAATTGACTGAAATTATTCATATTTCTACTCATGAACCAGAATTTGACTCAATTTTGACCCAATTTTAACCTAGAATGCATATATAAATAGATGATTCGAGTCATGATCAGGTTGTGATATTTGACCCTGTTGACCTTCATATGTGTGTCATAAATCAAGACAAGTCCACTAGTTAAATTCGACGGACTTCGGAGGTGACAGTGCGTAAATCGGGGCTCAAAATGCACTAGACGTCACCGAAAGTGGTCGAAATGACTTTCGATCGATGAACGGAGTTCGCTGTCGCGTTCAAAACATCAAAATTGACTAAAATATAAATATTGTAAAATCTGAAAATCAATTAAGTTCGGTATCGATCAATGTCGGCGTATCGTCGGGAAGCTTTGATTATGACAAAACGAACTTCGTTCATGAAATTTATCATGCCGTTAGCTTCAAAATATCGAAAACTATCAAATGAGATTGTTCACGCTTAATTCAGACGAGTATGTGCCAATGTCGAATAATTTGAAGTGACAGCGCACAAATCGAGGCTGAAATGCATATGATGTCACCAAATTTGACTCAGATGACCTCCGATTGACGAACCAACTTTTCCATTGCGTTTAGAACGTCGAAATTGGTCAGGATAAAAATATTGCACAACTTGATGATCAACTGATCAAGCACTCGAGTCGTCAACGTGTCTACATGCATATCGAGGTCAGGAGGCACCGACGAGGATCAAACGACCTTCGTTCATGAAATTGATCATGACATTGACTTCTAAATGCCGAAATCTATCAAATGAGACTGTCTGCACTCAATTCAGACAAGTCTGCGCGAAAATTGAGCGGTCGAAAGAGACGACATGCATTTTGAGCTGAAATAGACTCAATTTGATACCGACAAGAACCAAACGGTCTTCGATCACGAAACGGACTGTGTCATTGCGTTCAGAACATCAGAATTATCTTAAATTGAGATATATATTGACTATGTGCATTTACCAGTGCGAAATTCATATTAAAACCCTTTAATAAATTTAAATTTATTTAAAAAAATTTTAAATTATCCCCTCATGCAGTTCGAATCCTTCAACCTTTCTCTCCTAATAACGACAACCGTTCCCTCCAATCTTCCCTCAACTGCACAAAAAAATCGATCCCGCCTCTCTCGGTTCCTCAGAAAAGACTCCCTCATCAGTTTTGAAAAAGAGAAGAGAACGGCAAATGGAAGGGCAGCAAAAAAAAAATGAAGAATCTGCCCCTCTGCTTTTGTTTGTTCACGGTTTCATCTCTTCCATGCTCATCCCAGTAATGATTTTGCCGTTACTATCATTTATGTTGGCAAATCAAGGGAGTGGAGAACAAAGAGATAGCTCACGCATACATAAAAAAGCGATATAACTATTCGATTAAGTCATTCTCCCTTTTCTTTATTCCTTCTCCTTCACGCTTCTTCTCTGATCGTTGTCGAGCATGGCGGCACCTCCCTGACCATTCCTGATGGGCGGCGGTAGCAACAACAGCGGAGTGAACGCCAGTATTCCTTACCCTATAGCCTTCACGAAGATCTTCATTGGCGGGCTCGCATGGGAGACCCAGAGGGAGACCATGAGCCGCTACTTCGAGCAGTTCGGAGAGATCCTGGAGGTAGTCATCATCATCGATAAGCACACTGGCCATTCAATGGGCTACGACTTTATGACGTTTAAGGATCCGAATGCGGCGATTCATGCTTGTTAGGATCCGTCGTCGGTGATTGACGGGAGGCGGGCAAACTGCAACCTTGCATCCCTCAGCGCAAGCCACTGGCCTCGGCCGCCTCCGGCAAATCAAGTTGCAACAGGGACGTTTTGGCCTCCGGTTTGTCAGGCCATGGCTTCCTCTGCCTATCGTGGAACCTCTCTTGCCGCCAATATCTACGCCGAAAAATCACAAGCGCGGGGATTGATACTTGTTTCTTTTAGCCGGAGTCTGTCGTTCTACTTAAGTTTGCTGAAGCGTAAAGGAATTGGTACATCGCTATTGGTTCTTGCGGATTCTCAACTGTTACTCTTGAGCCTGTGGCCGAAGAAATGATAAATCTCGCTTCAGACAAAACAGAAGATGAGTCGAAACGGCAGTCATCAGAAACTAAGGAAACTGAAAACAAAGAAGAACCAGATATGAAAGACTTCGATGGGTGTGTTGCTGAAATATTGGAAGAATTGGACATAATAACATCTGAAGAAGCAGAAGCATCCCTCGAGGGAATATGAAGAAAATGAAGCAGAATATGGATTTATTGTTAAGGTTACGAATCCATATAAAAAAAATCAGTACTCTGTATTGCTAACCCAAGAACAAGTCATAGAGAGAGATTCGATAGCTCAGTTATTGGTTTCTAGTGATGTTAGCAAAGAGAAAGCAACACAAAGCGGGAGTTCAGTTAATAGCAGTGATTCTGCTAAACAAACTGAGACTTACAACTTCTTTTATTGCTTCTCAAGAGAAATCAGATTTAGGTATAAGAGATGCTAATTTAAGTGGTAGTCATAGCGGAGGGTTCTTCTTGCCTAAGCTTCAACTTCCATTAACTAGAAGTAGAGTTGAATTTAGCCCTTTGCATGACCTTCATGCAGACTATGAAGAAGGCAGCCTGCCTTAACCTACGCGAGACAACGCACCAGCGTTTCCTGCAATAAAACCAATTGATTTTGGTACATTTACATTCTCTCATCCAAGCCGCACGCAAACACCTAGTCGAAAATCACACTATTCCCTTTTCCTCTCATCCAAAATAGGAAGTCAGATTTCAATGTGCAATTGATGAAGGTATATGAATGTAAATGTGGGGAATGGTACATATATATGCTTATGTCTTTCTTTGCAAGTTTCAAGACCCGCTAATGCCCATTAGGGCATAGAGTAAGAGATGGTTATGGTGTCATACACAGCCACGCTCATCAGTGAAGTAAAAAACGTCGGCAGCACTAAATACTCGAAATTAAGAATATTTGCATATATATTTGCTTTTATGCAGAAGATTGTAGGCCTCGTTATGCTCATCAGGGCGTAACGAGATGAAAATTCGGCTGAGGTGTTCAAAACATCAACTGTCATATTTATCGAGGTGTGGCAGACCAAAATAGTTCGATGTAGCTGTGGGGATGTGGCATAATACCAGAAATGTTGCCAAATATTAGAATATTTACATATATATTTGCTTTTATGCAGATTTCTGGCGACTCCATTGGGGATCGAACCCAGAATCTCTGTGGGCTCCGAAAATTCACCACCGACCTCTTGATAATATTGAATTGAAGAGAGTTTGATTTAAAGTGTCGGTGTAATTTTCAGAAGCAGATGGAATAGTAGATAAAATACTATCGAGAGATTTCATCCTCGTTTGGTGAGGACTTTAGATCTGGTTCCAGGTTTCCTATAGGCGCGAGCCCCTATAGTTAATTACCCCTCATAGTAAGTGAGAGAGAACTTTCGATTAAGGCTAGCCATTAGATCGATTAATACATAGCGTATAGTAGCATCATTAGAATTTAAGATATGAAATTCATCATTTTAGCTTAAATGGGATGGTTGGGGGAATGATAATGTGCCCGATCTAGATCTCATGGTTCTGTCATCCTGGGCAATCGCGATCCCTAGTCTACTTAGTCAGAGGAGGTAGTGACTCACCGAAGGATCTCATCCCAGCATGAGTTATGTCGCCCAAGAAATCCCTAGACTTGGGGTGGTGTTTGTCTAAGGAGACAGACTTAAGTCTACCTTACTTGACAGAGGGTTGTTTGCCCTATCTATGATTCACAACTCAAATAGTAGAGCTGTTGGTAAGCATATGGGCTACGGTCGTGATTATAATATAATGGAGTCGGACTGGCCAAATCACCCGATCAGAGGACCCTAGTCATAACTGCTTCATCTGTGGAGCCTATTGGCCAAGCCACGCAGTAAGAGGGCATGGGCCACGTCCTTACTGGCTTGAGATTAATTGAGAGTGAACATAACAGAACACTTGATTAGACATTGGCTCCTTTGTGAGCTAGAGTTTTCTTAATTTGTCACTCCCGACAAATAGTTGCAGAAGGTGGATGGATTGAGTTTGATTTAAGTTTTAATAATAGAGTTTCATTTAAGCAGTTTCAGATTGCTACTTCATTTGATTTGAAAAAATAATTAATTTGAATATGTTTAAGAGTTTTAGATCCTATCAATTATGTTTAGTTGCTAACAGATGATTAGATCTAATGTCACATGACAGAATCAGTTTCTCAGATATTGCACTGATTTGAAACTCTTATTATGGGTTTTTATATTTTGTTAACCCGGACCCAGTCTTAAGACTAAACCGAAAGCAACCCGCGTAGCATCCTCAGATACTTGAATTTAAACATTCATATGGGGCCCAGTGTATTTGAACGCTTACTAACGCCTTGTTGCTTGTATGATGTGTTCGAATCCGTGCGTGGAAGACGCGTTAATGATCTAGTATCTTATTAGATTTTTCATATTAAGATTTAATTGATTCCAATTTTGCATGCGCATCCTTTTAAGACATTAAAATTTGCACTTGAAATCTCTATGTCCGAGCACATGCAGGTGATTATAGCTTAGGTAATTTCAACTAATTAGTAATTTTGTTGATTTTGAAAATCATAATTTAGAATGAAATTCCTTAATTTTTGTATTGAAGGAAAGCTCCTTCATTCATGTAGCATTTAGTTTCGTGTCGCCTTCTGATTACTTGTACAAAAAATTGCAGACCCGGTGGAGAAGAAGGCGCTTTAATTTAGATTCTTAACGACAGTTTAATTTGTTATTTTAAAAGAAGATTTATCCCTCAGAGTATGTTTCATTTTCCCCCTCTTTTTTGTTTTACTTTTGTATTTGTTGTATATTATTTTTTCTCCCCCTTTCATTGTTTGAAGTTTTTTTTTTTAAATTTGAATTTTAGCTTTAGGTTTTATTGCTTGACATTCTTAAGTTGATTCTTTTTTTTTTTCCAAGTCAAAAAGATTTGACGTAATTTTAGCAGCCTCCCTCATCCACTATGGGTGAATCGAGTGTCTGATCGTCAAACTCGATGGCCGTGGACGGTTGGTGTTTTGAAGCACCTCTGACCCAATCCGTTATCTCTCGATGAGCATCGCGATATCTTCAATCACCTGCATAAAAGCAAATATATATTCAAATATTCTAAATTTTGGCAACATTTTGATAGTATTTCGGCATCATCCCAGCATAGGGGGCTACATCGAAACTATTTTGGCCTACCCGTCACTCCCTGATAAGCGTGATAGTTGGTATTTTGAAATACCTCGGCCAAATTTCCATCTCGTTACGCCCTGATGAGCATAATGAGGCCTTCAATCTCCTGCATAAAAGCAAATATATATGCAAATATTATTAATTTAGCATTTAGTGGGGTGCCACATCGTTTTGGCTACTTTACTGCGATGGTAGCGGCGGTGTCTTGCGACACCATAGCCGTCTCCTTGCACCCACTACGCCCTAATGAGCATTAGTGGGGTCTTGAAACCTGCAAAGAAAGACATAAGCATATATATATGTATCATTCCTCATATTTACATTCATATACTTTCATCAATTGCACATTGAAATCTAAGTTCCTATTTTGGATGAGAGGAAAAGGGAATAGTGTGATTTTCGACTAGGTGTTTGCGTGCGTCTTGGATGAGAGAATGTAAATGTACCGAAATCAATTGGTTTTATCGCAGAAAATGCTGGTGCGTTGTCTCGCGTAGGTTAAGGCAGACTGCCTTCTTCATAGTCTGCATGAAGGTCAAGCAAAGGGCTAAATTCAACTCTACTTCTAGTTAATGGAAGTTGAAGCTTAGACAAGAAGAACCCTCCACTGTGACTGCCACTTAAATCAGCATCTCTTAGACCCAAATCTGGTTTCTCTTGAGAAGCAATAAAAGAAGTTGCAGGTCTCTCAGTTTGGTCAGCAGAATCACTGCTATTAGTTGAACTCCCGCTTTGTATTACTTTCTCTTTGCTAACATCACTAGAAACTAATAACTGAGCTATCGAATCTCTCTCTGTGACTTGTTCATGGGTTTGTAATACAGAGTACTGATTTTTTTTTATGAATTCGTAACCTTAACAATAAATCCATATTCTGCTTCATTTTTTTCATATTCCCTCGAGGGATGCTTCTGCTTCTTCAGATGTTATTATGTCCAATTCTTCCAATATTTCAGCAACACGCCCATCGAAGTCTTCCATATCTAGTTCTTGTTTTCAGTTTCCTTAGTTTCTGATGACTGCCGTTTCGACTCATCTTCTGTTTTTGTCTTAAGCGAGATTTATCATTTCTTCGGCCACAGGCTCAGAGTAACAGTCGAGAATCCGCCGGCATTTCACCAATAGCGATGTACCCATTCTTTTACGCTTCAGCAAAGTTAAGTTGAACGACGGACTCCGGCTAAAAGCAACAAGTATCAATCCCCGCGCTTGTGATTTTTCGGTGCAGATATTGGCGGCAAGAGAGGTTCCAAGATAGGCAGAGGAAGTCATGGCCTGACAAACCGGAGGCCAAAACCTCCCTGTTGCAACTAGATTTGCCGGAGGCGGCCGAGGCCGGTGGCTTGCGCCGAGGGATGCAAGGTTGTACTTTGCCCGTCTCCCGTTGATCACCGGTGACCGATCCTGGCAAGCACGAATCGCCGCATTCGGATCCTTAAATGTCATAAAGCCGTAGCCTTTTGAATGGCCAGTGTGCTTATCGGTGATGATGACTGCCTCGAGGATCTCTCCGAACTGCTCGAAGTAGCGGCTCATGGTCTCCCTCTGGGTCTCCCATGCGAGCCCGCCAATGAAGATCTTCGTGAAGGTCGTGTTTGCTGTAGGGTAAGGCACGCTGGCGTTCACTCCGCTGCTGTTGCTGCCACCGCCCATCAGGAATGGTCAGGGAGGTGCCGCCACGCTCGACAATAATCGGAGAAAAAGCGTGAAGGAGAAGGAATAAAGAAAAGGGAGAATGACTTATAATCGAATAGTTATATCGCTTTTTATGTATGCGTGAGCTATCTCTTTGTTCTCCACTCCCTTGATTTGCCAACATAAATGATAGTAACGCTGAAATCATTACTGGGATGAGCACGGAAGAGATGAAACCGTGAACAAACAAAAGCAAAGGGGCAGAGTCTTCATTTTTTTTGCTGCCCTTCCATTTGCTGTTCTCTTCTCTTTTTCAAAACTGATGAGGGAGCCTTTTCTGAAGAACCGAGAAAGAGGCGGGATCAGTTTTTTTGTGCGGTTAAGGAAAGAGTGGAGGGAACGGTTGTAGTTCTTTGGAGGGAACGGTTGAAGGATTCTAACTGAGTGAAGGGTAATTTAATAATTTTTTAAATAAATTTACATTTATTAAAGAGTTTTAATGTGGATTTCATGCTAGTAAATGTATAAAGTCAATATATATCTCAATTGAATGTAATTCTGATGTTCTAAACGCAATTGTGCAGTCCGTTTCGCGATCGGAAGCCGTTTGATTCGAGTTGGGGACAAATTGAGTCCATTTCAACTCAAAATACGCATCATCTCTTTCGACCGCTCGATTTTCACGTAGACTCGTCCGAATTGAGTGCAGACAGTCTCATTTGATAGATTTCGATATTTCGAAGTCAATGTCGTGATCAATTTCGTGAACGAATGTCGTTAGATCCTCGTCGGCACCTCCTCACCTCGATATGCATGCGGTAGCGTTGACATTTCGAGGGCTTGATCGCTTGATCGTGAGTCGTCACCGATATTTATATCTCTAACCAATTTTGATGTTCTAACACGATGACAAAGTTTGTTCATCGATCGGAGTCGTTGAGTTGATTTTGGTGACGTCATGTGCATTTCAACCTCGATTTATCTTGTCGACTTTAAATTATTACGTTAACGCTTCGTCTAAATTAAGTGTGAACAGACTCATTTGATAGTTTTCGATATTTTGAAGCTAACGGCGTGATCAATTTCATGAAGGGATGTCATTTGGTCATCATCGAGCTTTTCCGACGATATGCGGCACATTGATAAACGCTTGTCGATTGCTCATTAGACTTTGCAATATTTATATTTTAATCATTTCGACCATTTTCGGCGACGTCTAGTGCATTTTGAGCCTCGTTTTGCACACTGTCACCTCCGAAGTCCGTCGAATTTAACTTGTGGGCTTGTCTTGATTTATGGCACACATATGAAGGTCAACAGACCTGTTTAATAAATGAGTCGATTTTGGGTCTAACCCATTCAGTTCGGGTCAAATTCAAGTCAGTCCCGAACCCGACTCATCAACCTAAATTGACACCGCTAGATTTTATGGAAGAGCAAAAAATCTAAAATCAAGAGCAACTTCAAAGTTGTCAACAAATTTATAATACTTATTTTAGAGTTAAAATTGTGATTTATTTTAAACTCGCTGAAGTGAAAATTGGTAAAAAAAAAAAGTCTTAATATGATATCACAAAGTTCACCTAAAAAAATGAAGCATATAATACAAATTTTCTTTCTCACAAATAGGTGAGCAGTAACTAGTCATTTTTCTTTTCAAAATAGCTATCCATCTCATTGCACACTACTTTTAGTCTTTGTTGACAAATATATTCAATATCAAGGGACGATGAGGCATTGATGATGTAAAAATGGCAAATGGCTAAGTCTCTTTGCTTGGCAAACTCTAATCTATGTAGTGATAAGGCATTCTAAATGCAATGATTACATTTGAGAGTAGTTTGTACCAATCTAAAGTGCAAAACTCCAACCTTAGCAACCTTAACACTGCACTCATTTATTAATACGTAAATTTAGCATGCAAATCTGATATTTTTCTCTGACCAAATAAGAAGGGCACAATTCAATATTTACTAAATGTATTCTCTGTTCAATGGCCATCACCTAACACAAAACAATTCTTCTTGGTGAGCACTACATAACATTTAATGCAATGAATATGATGGTTTTAAATTGAAATTTTATGGTAATTATTTTTATTTGGTATTAATAGATCCTTAGGATTAGATTAAGAGTGATTTTAATTTGTGAATTTTGGAAGGTGGAAGTGTGGGCTCTGAAAATTCGCTACCGACCTCTCGATGAAGAGAGTGATTTAAAATGTCAGTGTAATTTTCAGACGGTAGATGGAATAGTAGATAAGACACTACCCAGAGATCTCGTTCTCATTTTATGAGGACTTTAGATCAGGTTCCAGATTTCTTATAGGCGTAAGCACCTATATTTAATTACCTCTCTTAGTATCGAGAGAGAACTTTCGATTAAGGCTAGTTGTTATATCGCTTAGTGCGTAGCATATAGTAGCAGCATGTGGAGTTTTGAAATTTAGATTTATAAAATTCATTATATTTAACTTAAAGCGGATGGTTGGGGGAATGATGACGTGCCCGATCTAGATCCCATGATTCTGTCATTCCGGGATGTCGCAGTCCCTAGTCTACTTAGTCAGAGGAGGTAGTCGACACAACCTGACCGAAGGATCCTAATCAGGAACACATAGATTACGTCGTCCAAAAAATCTTTGTAGACCTGGGGTGGTGCTTGTCTAAGGAGACAAACTTAAGTCTATCTTAGCTGATATATAGCTTTTTATCCTATCAAGTATACCCTATAGTTCACAACTCAAAAGCAGTCATTGGGAACATACTGTCGTGGCGTTGATATAGTGGGGTCATTTGGCGACAACCAGGGAATCTACGGTAAATAGCGCATCAAGTGAAGCCTACTGGCCAAGCTACGCAGTTAGAGGACACGGGCCACGTCTTTGTTGGCATGAGATTATTTTAGAATAAACAAAGTTGTGTACTTGATTTGACTTTAGCTTCTTTATGAGCTAGAGTTTTATTAATTTATCACATCCAACAAACAATTACGGAAGTTGAGTTGAATTTTTTAGCTTTAAGTTTTTAATAATAAATTTCACTTAGACATTTATAGCTCAATGATATTTTAAATTCTGTATTTAGATTGATATTCAATCTAAGTTAATTTGCTTTAAAATTATAATAATATTTTGATGAAGTATCCCCTCCAATTAAAATTTTTATTTAACATAGTCATCATTAGGGTGGTTGACCTGTGTGGATTCGACAATTTGTGGGACTTCGAAGTCGCACCTTCCAAAGCTCTCCACGAAGGTGGTGAGTATTCATCACACTCGATAAATACTCTCCCAAATGAACAAGGCAATCTCCATCATATATAGGGTGACCTGTCCTTTTCTTTTAAGTAAAGGATGCAAGCAAACGACCATTGTGAGTCCACATTTCACCGAGTCCATAGCATATGAGAGCTGGAAGAGCAAGGTGGTGACCTCGAGAGAAGATTCCGGATGATCATAGAAGATCGGTTCAAGGCAGGTCAATCGAAGCAAAGTGATCTACACTTTCTATGTTGCATGGCATATTTTGACTTGTGTGGCCCAAAGATATATTTTGTTTTTGTGCAATGTTGAAAGAATGTTGTATGTAGCGTATGAGAGCCGAGCCTCTGACTTTATGGCTATTGTGATCTGTTACATAAAAGAAATTCATGAACCAATCACCATCAGATGCAATGTAGGATTTGAAGATGTTGAGATCCAAATCGCTTAAAATCTGGACCATCTTCAGGAGAATACCGTGCCTATTTGCACCGGCCACTTATATTCGATCATAATAAAGAAAAAAAATTTAAAAAATATACTAAGTTCCTAAGAGAAACACAATTGACATTACTAATTCAAGAGAAAAAGAGTATACTTTGATAAGAGTATAATCATCGCACGTTTCATTGTCAACTAACACCCTGCAAATCAACAATTAATATTTATATAAGCAAAAAAAATTTTGATGGAGAAGATTGTTTCATAATCACTATATATATATATATATATATATATATATATATATATATATATAGAAAATTCATATATCTATTTAAAATTGTGAAATTAAATAAAAATGATAACAACTGAAATTTAAGTTGTAAAATACCTGAGCGGAGGAATGTATTCTGAGATGGGGGCGAACTCGGAGCTGAAGTACAGGCATTCGTGAGCCATCAACTAATATTAATTTCCACAAATTTGATGTTATAATTTTGTTCGGAAAAATTGATTTTTTTTTATTTTATTATTTCTTTTAAAATTTTTGATAGCCTTGTCATAAATTAAGTTATTTATAATCGAAGGAAGTTAGTTTAAGGCATGCATTAAATTAGGTGGGCTTCGGAAAGAAATAGACGCAGTAAGTATAAAACTCCAGACAGCAGAATGTATCAACTTTAAGCCGTTAAAGTTGATCTATCTACATTTATAAATTATAATATAATATATTGATAAATGAAGAAATATATATTATATTAAGAAATATGCAAACTTTCCTTGATCAAACAGTCTGCCCCTTCGAGCATTAATTTTAAATGAATGCTGAGCGTAAAATTAAGAAACGAAACTCACTGTAACTGGATCGGCGGAGGAAGAAGAAGAAGAAGAAGGAAAAGCTCTGCGTGAAACTAAGAAGAAGAAGAAGATGTGAAGTATAGCAAACGGTCTGTCCTTTTAAGGATTAGTTTCTAAATGAATGCTATGCTGAAAATTAAAGAACGAAACTCACTCAGTAACTGGCTCGGCGAAGGTGTTGGAGCGATGGCTGATGGAGGGATATTGGTATGTGCTAGGAGAAGTGAAGTATAGCTGTTATTTATTAATTTCTTCAGCTAATTATTTGGATGATAATTACGTTAATTAGGACACCTAAGCATCGCGATCCCTCATCCGTCTCCTCATTCCCTGCTTTCAGTTGCAGGAATCAGTTCGCGCGCGCCTCTAATTTCAAGCATTATAATTCAAAATTTAAATTAAAATTAGTTAAATTGATCGGCTTTTTCGATCCCGCTATGTAATTATTATTATTCTGTTAAGTGATTCTTGCTGGCTATTAATTGGGTGAGACTGAAGAAACATTAAATTAAAATTTAAAATTTGTCCAATGATAATTTGAACGGTCCGATCTTCTCCAACAGAAAATAAAAAACTTTCAGTTTATGATGGAATGAGTTTCATAAAGAGTCAAATCATAAATAAAAGCCAATCAATACATTAATAAAAGAAAATATACAAAAAAATTGAAATTCAATTGTGAACTATAAGTAAAAGATGAAACACACATTGGCAGGTTGCCAGCATGAGAACCATGTTGTTGCAACTCATGGAGGGTTTTTTTTTCTCAATTTCATGAATGCTACCTTTAAAAAATTTAATAAATTCTTTATGTAAGCATTTTAAATTAAAATGTTGGCTTTTAAGATTTTCAGATCGACCAAATGATTTTTGGATCAAAGAAATTGACCAATTTAATATTTCATGTTAGGATCGGGTTGATCCACCATCCCGAAATTAATCTGAAATTGATAATGCCGACTCAAATTTGACTCAAATTTGATTTAAGAACTCGTAATTATCCTAATTTCCTACTCATGAACTAAAATTTGACATTTTGATTTTGACCTAATAATATATATAAAGATCATTCATGTTATATTTGGGTTGAGATCTTTGACCCGTTTAATAAATGAATCGGGTTCGAGTCTAACCTATTCGGTTCAGGTCAAATGCAAGTTAGTCCCTAACCCAACCCATCGACCTTATCTAACACTCCTAGATTTTAGGGAAGAGCAAAAAAAATCTAAAATCAATAACAACCTCAAAGTTGTCAACAAATTTATAAGCCTTGCTTTATTTTTAATATTGTGATTTATTTTAAACTTGGTGAAATAAAAATTGGTAAAAAAACAGTCTTAATATGAGATCACAAAGTTCTCAAAAAAATGAAGCATATAATACAAATTTTCTTTCACAAATCGGTGAGGAGTTGCTAGTCATTTTTCTTTTCAAATTAGATGCCTCTACTCATCTCATTGCACACTGCTTTTAGTCTTTGTTGATAAATATCTTCAATTTCAGCTGACGATAAGGCATTGATGATATAAAAAGCGCAAATGGGTGTCTCTTTGCTTGGTAAACTCTAACCTATGTAGTGATAAGACACTCCTTCTAAATGCAATGCTTACATTTGAGATTAGATATTACCAATCTAAAATGCAAAACTCCAACCTTAGCAACCTTAACACTGCACTCATTTAATAATACATAAATTTAACATGCAAATCTGATATTTTTCTCTAATCAAATAAGAAAGGCATAATTCAATACTTACTAAAGGTATTCTCTATTCAATGGCCCTCACTAACACAAGATAATTCTTCTTAGTGAGCACCACGCATTTAATGCAATGAATATTCTGCGTGCTAGAAAACTAGTTCGGTAGAGTAAAGTTCGCCTTTAGCTTCTTTGGAGAGTCCAAAGCACATGGGTATTTAAAGAGCGACAATAAAACTCAATTTTACGTGAAAAATCTCAAAAGGAGAGAAAAAACGGGCGGAAAAAACTATGTATGTTTCATAATACAAGATCTTCCCGATCGGATTATAGTATATGAAAGGGACAACAATTCTTAGTAATAGACAATGTTGGCGGCGATGTTGGCGATGATGTTGGCAACGATGTTGATGTGAGTTGGCTACGATGTTAGCGATGATGTTGGCGATGTTGGCGGCGATGTTGGCAACGATGTTGGCGATGATTGGCGGCGATGGCCGACGATAGTGGTGTGATGATCCGGCAATAATGGCGGCGGTGAGATCACGGTGGCGGCGATGGCGGCGGCCGGCGGTGGTTGGCACCGTCAGTGGCGGCGATTGTCTTGGAGGATCTTTAGAGCTCTCTCTCTCTCTCTTGACCTCATCGCGAGAGGCTATTTATAGGTGGAGGTGCGTCTGTAAATACATGCAAAATCAACCACTCCTCTCCAGGGCTCATGATGATTCCCTTGATCATATGATGTATTTTGTGTATTTGAATGCTCAAAGCGAATTGGAATTGCAAGATCTTGGCTTGGGAACCGTAGAGGCCTCGATTTGACTATAAACACTCCATATTTGAGAGCTTTTAAGAATTTAGCGATGTCCCAAAATTTTGATGGTATTTTTAGTGCTTGATCTCGACCGGTTTCAATTTTGATCGATTGCTTTTGGCATCAAGATTAGTCTTATAGAAGAATTTTCAGGGTCATATCAGTTATCCCCCTATTTTTGGATGATATTATTTTAATCATTTAAAAATATATATGTCGAATACTTGAAAATAGCAAATTTTTCAATAAAATTTGTGGGTCCGATTAACCATATATTTTGAGAACAGATCTTCATGTAAGATTACTACGAGCGGTACGCCAAAATATGTATAGGTATGCGGCCGATTCTGGGACTCATCCGTCACGAGCAGGCCATGGGCCGCCGTAAGGCCCATGAGCTAGCTGAAGCATGGCGCGTATAGAGCTGGTAGCGAACCATGGTTGAGGCAGCAAGTCAGCCGAGCGCTGGCGTCTACGCCAGTGCAGTGGCAATGACTCGGATCCTGAGCAGACCTTCGATCGGGTGAACTGCGAGTGACGCAGATCCACACGCTCGGCATGAGCGGCATCGAGAGCTCGAGCGGTGCGGTAGCATTGGCATGTGTGTGTGCCAGGCGCCTTCGATGGCGGTAGCGCTGCATGAAACAGGTTTAAGATTCGAGGTTTTGGCGGTTTTAGGCGGTTTTGATGATAATTTTTACCTTTTGTTATAAGTCTATAAAACCCCAGGGCCAGGAGAGAAGGCACCTCTCCTTCTTGAGAGAAGGTCGTTGAGGCGATCAGGCCGTGTACTTCATCTGAGCTCAATTTTCCTCGAAAGAGGCGTTGACCCTTGTAGGACCGGCGGGTTTGAAGCGATCAAGACCCGTGGTCATCAGATTTTCCCTCGAAAGAAGCCTTGTCGGACCGGACCGAGGTGATCAAGACCCGTAGTTCATACGACGAGGCTCCGGTTTTCCCTCAAAAGAGGCATTGACTGCACTTGTCGGACCGACCGTGTTTGGAGGCGATCAAGACCCGTAGTTCATACGGCTCAGTTTTCCCTCGAAGAAGCGTTGCGCCTTGTCGGACCGACCGGGTTTGGAGGCGATCAAGAACCGTAGTTCATACAGTGAGGCTCCAGTTTTCCCTCGAAAGAGGCGTTGACTACCCTTGTCGGACCGACCGGGTTTGGAGGTGATCAAGACCCGTAGTTCATCTGGCTCGATTTTCCTCGAAAGAGGCATTGCCTGTCGGACCGACCGGGTTAGGCGATCAGAGGTTGGCGAAGATGCTCGACGATGGTGGTCGATGACATTGGTGGCCAGCGGTGACTCGAGTGGTGGCGAGATAACCAATATGATATGGTGGTACCGGCGGATTGCCCGATGTCAGCCAGCGATGGCGGCAGCAAGTCAGCAGCGGTAAGCTATAGTGGTTGGCGGCAACCGGGTGGTCAGCGGCAAGCAGCAGTAATCGATAGTGGCGGCGAATGGTCGATTGGATAATAAACGATGATATGGTGCCGGCGGAGGTTTCGGAGAGATGGCGATTATCGGTGATGTCAGCAGCAGTGGCGGGCGTTAGCGGCCAGCAGTGGTGGTGTGCGGCAATACGGCAGTAGTCGATAATGCCAGCGTCATTGGATGCAATGCCCGATGGCAATGTGCAGTGGCGGCAATGACCAGACGGTATTTTGACCTATCAGGTTGTTTGTCAGAGTGTGACTCGATGACGTTAACATGTATGGAAGATGTTGAATTGAATCAGAATTTTGACCTATCCAAGGTTGTTTGTCAGAGTGTGACTCGATGGCGTTAACTGTATGGAAGAGGTCAAATTGAATCCAAATTTTGACCTATCGAGGTTATTTGGAGTGTGACTCGATGGCGTTAACTGTATGGAAGAGATGGATGTCCACCAAGGACCTTTGACCTATCCGAGGTTGTTTGTCGAGTGTGTTCGATGGCGTTAACCGTATGGAAGAGATCATGTGGATGTACCAAGGACCTTTTGACTATCCAGGTATATCGAAAGTGTTACATGACTTCTTACCTGTATGGAAGAGGTCCGATCAAGTCCCCTTGGGATTGATCATGCTCGATTGAGATTGAGATACAATATGAGTTGTATATTTCTCAAGTGGGAGGATTAAATGAAGAAGAAACAAGCTTATAAGAGAAAGCCATAAACTCATTTCTTTGATAATGTTGGTGATACAATATTGTCACAAGATAACTTAACAAAAGGGACGAGATACATTTTTAGAGAAAGTTAACAAAAGGCAAGAGGTGGAGAGGAAAAGATAACTGGGATAAATTAAGGACTATAATATTTATACACCAAGGATTACATATAACACTTTTTAGAGACCCTCCATGTTCCAAGTTCTAGGGATGATTTTTTTTCTAGATCTTTAGTTATAACTTGGCGGTTGGTCATCGATATAGCAAAGTGGGGAGTAGGTCTTTTGCAAAACCCTCTGAGGTACTTCTTTATCTTAAAGATTAAAATTCTTGATGTTGAAGGTCACCGAAGGGCATGATTGAGCTTGTTTGAGGTAACATAATTGTGCTATTTGTTGATTTCCACACCACTCCAACCTTGGGAGTTTGAAATTTTATCTTAAGATGAAATATCGAAGTGACAGCACCGAAGATTGATTGGAGGGGCCTTCCAAATATAACATTGTATGATGAATTTGACTTGACCACTATGAATTGAACTGAGTGAGTGACTTGTTGAGGAAATTCTCCGAGAACAATGGGAAGGGTGATTGTCCCCTCCACTCGTACAGGGCGATTATCAAACCCATATAATGGTCCTGCAGCGGGTTGAAGTTTTTTCTTAACCAGACCCATGCTAAGAAAGGTGGAGTAAAATAAAACATCAACGAAACTCTCATTAGCAATCAAAATTCTCTTAACAACATAACAGGGGTCACCAATCCCCGCACTGTTGATAAGAGGATCTTGATGTGGAACTTGGACTCCTTCCAAGTCAGAGTTATTAAAAGTGATGGGATGATTAATACAAGTTTTTTTTAACTCTGGCTCTTCAAAGGCGGTGATGAAGACTTGATTAGATAGTAGTGTCCCACTTGCAATCATTTCAATTTCTCCAACTATTTGGCAACTATTATGTTATTTGATGATTGTCCGGTTGCCCCGAGCTATGTTTGCTTGTTGGTTGGTTTTGCACAAATTGGCCGGTATCCATGTTGAATAAGCCTCTCAATCTCTTCTTTAAATTGTTTACACACCTCTGTAGTATGTCCACGACTTCGATGGAAGTGACAATATTGCTCCTGATTTCCTGAAGTTGATTTCAGTGGATGTGGCCACTTAATGGTCTCTTCATCTCGAATGGCCATCAAGATGTTAACATGAGATGTGTTCAATGGCGTGTATTCCAATCGTTGATGTGAGGGTCGTGGGGGAAAATCACGACTGCCTTGTTGCTTCTTCTGATGGGATTGTTGATCTGTGTTTCCTAGAGCACTCTTACATTTTCCTGTGGATTGCTTAAATTATTTGCAATGGGCAGTAAAAGCCTCATCAGCAGAGATTTGTACTTCCACACGATGAACCAAGTTGGCATATGAGCGGATCGTGTCTCACATTAGTGACGAGTAAAAAGGCCCTGGACGGAATCCTCCAAGGAAAATTCCTCTTAATAGTTCAAGGTCTACTCCAGGTATTTGGCGAGCTTCTAAGGAGAACCTCTGGAAGTATTCCTTAAGTGATTTACCCTCATTCTGACGAATGCTGGAGAGATGAGAGGAATCTTTAATGATCCTCCTGTTTGCAATGAACTGTTCCACAAAAGTCTTGGCGGCGAGTTAAAAAAGGTACGGATGGATCCCCTTGGAAGGGAGTAGAACCAAGTGCGAGCTTGCCCCAAGGTAACGGGGAAGACAAAGCAAAGTGTGTCGAGAGCTCGTTGGATATGATGTCTGTAATGGTCGATGTGTTCATATGGGTCAGTTGCCTCATCATAGGAATCAATGCTCGGAAGCTTGAAACCTACAGGAATAGGATGTTGAAGAATAGCTTCAGCTAAAGATGAGGATTCCTCATAGCCGCGGTGAGGGGGAAGATGATTTCTATCTTGAAGGTGAAATTCTTCTAGCATTAAACATCATAATTCTACACGTATAACATGATGAGTGGGGTCAATAGGATGAAAATGTGTCAAGCTACTAGCAATAATTGGTGGATTAGCAGTCGGTTGAGCTGCACATGATGGATGAGTAGAACTAGCGGTGTTAAGAAGATCAGCATCACGGTCTCTATGTGGAGGAGCTTCAGCGTCAAGGAGATTAGCATTTTGACCTCCCCCGGCTAACGATCGATCTTAGGGGAGATGTGTTTTCCGTGGTAGTGGCTATTGTGTTCCTTGCAAAAGTTGAATCATCTCATTTTGAGACTCTTCCATTCGGCGCACACGATCTTCTAAAGAGATTTCGCTTCCTGGTCACGCCAATCGAAGTGAAGGCGAAGGTTGGCGTCCTTGGTTCAAGGATTGGTTTCAAGAGTGACGGGAGTTAGAGCGGGAGGCTCCATTGTTATGAGTGTTGCACCTATTAGCCATAACGAGGGTGTTCACAGGAATTGTGATTGAAGGGTTGTTTTCCCACAGACGGCGCCAAACTATTGTGTGCTAGAAAACCAGTTGCGGTAGAGTAAAAGTTTATGCCTTAACTTCTTTGGGGAGTCCAGCACACACACAGGTATTTAAAGAGCGAACAATAAAACTCTAAAATTTTTACGTGAAAAACCTCAAAAGGAGGGAAAAACCACGGGGCCTAGCCCAGTAAAAAGCTTCCACTATGTATCTATTTCAGAATACAAGATCTTTCTGATACCGGGATTATAGAATTGTATATGAGAAAGGGACAACAGTTGCTAGTAATACACAATATTGACGATGATGTTGACGACGATGTTGACGATAAAGTTGACGACGATGTTGACGACGATGTTGACGATGATGTTGACGACGATGATGACCGACGATAGTGGTCGGTGATGATGACCGAAAATAATGATCGATGACGGTGAGGATCAGCGGTGGCGGCTGGCGGCCGGCGGTGGTGGTTGACGACCGTCGAGTGGCGGCACGATTGTGCTTGGAGGATCTTTAAAGCTCTCTCCTCTCTCTTACTTGGCCTCCCTCATATGAGGAATGAGGGACTATTTATAGATTGGAGGAGTGGCATCTCTGTAAATATATGCAAAATCCAAACCACTCCTCTCCATCGGACGGCTCATGATGATTCCCTTAATTATATGATGTATTTTGTGTATTTGAATGCTCAAACGAAGTGAATTGCAAGATCTTTGGCTTGTTGGAACTCATCGAGGCTCGATTTGACTATAAACACTCCATATTTGAGAGGTTTTAATTTTAGTGCTTGATCTCGGTTTCAATTTGATCTTGCATCAAGATTCGTGCTTCGACTAGAGAAATTTTTAGGGTCATATCAAATATGATGATTTTAAATTAGAATTTTGTGGCAATTATTTTTATTAGATGTTAACAGATCCATGTGATTAGATTAAGAGTTATTTTAGTTTGTGAATTTTGAAAGGTGGAAGATCAAAGGGTGGCTTAGATTTACAAGAAGGCTTGGATATGAGGAGCTTAAGTGGAAGTTCAATATTGGGGCTATGAGCATTCTTTGTATTACTAAAGATATTAAAAATAAGGATCTAGAGTTATTTTGGCCAAATTTGAATAAATATTGAATAACTTAAGAGTTTAGTGACTGAATAGATGTGAGAGTATAGAAAAATAGGAAACATCACCAAATATCTCATCAAAAAGAATATTTAAGGTTCCCAAATCAAGGATAAAGAATTATTCACCAAACTTTCTTACATAGCAAGACAACTCCCAAAGATTTTTATGTCATTCTAATGCCCCTTTCCATGCAAATTATATGGTATTCACTATCATTACACATAAAGAGAAGACAAAAAATCTAAAGGGTAGTCAAATTACAATAATACACCTTTAAAATGCTTCTAACTTCATAACTTTATCTTTAAAACTTAAAGACATTTAAATCTATTGAATAAAGTTTGAAAGATAAAAAAATAAGAGTTTTTTTAAAGATAGTTGATTATACTTGCTTTAACATGGGAATTAATCGAGCGAGATGTCAAAGGTAATGTGGTGATGTGGACCTTAATTAGACTAAAATTTTAACTCACATGACACTTAATATTTGTACCTTCTTTCATCACATTCAATACTACATAAATTCATCACAATAATTCCTTGTTAATAAGTGGCATATTATAATATTCTATAATAATAAAAAAATATTCATAGAATTTTGAGAGGCAAGGTGGTGACGAGATGTATTTTTACTTAGGCAAGAGCTTAAGATCCTTTTTATTTTTGATTGTCAATGGGAGGATTAACATGTAATGTGTGAGGGTAGAGTTTATGAATTTGTAATTTTGATGATTTGTGATATAAAAATTTTTTGAAAGCAATTCACTATTGAATGAGATGCATAAGTTGAAGATGATGAGATCCAAATTTGTCAAAACCTAAACCATCTTTAGAAGGATATTATGCATGTTTATATTAACCACTCACTTTCAATCACAATAAGAACAATATTATAAAAGTCACATTATGTAAACAAAAAAACTAAAGATATTTTGACCCAATATTAGTTGCACTATAACTCAAATTATTAAATTTATTTTTAGTGTGCAATAATAATATTGAATGATTATTCATTTCTATGATAGCCATACTATGTTATCATGCTTATTCCCATCACATAAAACTATATGAATGGGTTGCCAAGTGAAAAACCTACTTAATTGACTCGATCAAGGCAAACTACATATTATATTCGTTGGCTCCAAAATTTCGCCACTGATCTCTCCAATGAAAAGAATGTTTTAAAGTGTTGGTGTAATCTTCAGAAAGCAGATGGAATCATAGATAAGACACTACCAAGAGATTTCGTCCTCATTGTGAGGATTTTAAATCTGGTTCTAGGTTTCCTATAGGCGCAAGCCCCTATAGTTAATTACCCCTCCCAGTAAGTGAGAGAGAACTTTCAATTAAGGCTAGTCATTAGATCGTTGAATGCGTAGCATATAATAGTAGTATGTAGACTATCAGAATTGAAAATTATGAAATTTGTCATTTCAGCTTAAACCGGATAGTTGGGAGAATGAAGACATGCCTGATCTGGATCCCATGGTTCCATCATCCCGGCGCGGTCCTAGTCTACTTAGTCGGAGGAGGTAGTGACCCAAGGCCAGAAGGATCCTTATCAACACATGGGTTACGTCATCCAAGAAACTCTCTTGGGCAGGGTGGTGTTTGTGGGAGACATGCTTATGTTCACCTTAGACAAAGGGTTGTTTGCACTATCAAGTAAACCCTATGATTCATAACTCAAAGGCGAGTCATTGGAGAGCATCACGTATGGTTGATCATAATATAATGGAGCAGGCCAAATCCGTCGAGGACTCTAGTCGTAACTTCTTCATCTGTGAAGCCTATTGGCCAAGCCACACAGTCAGAAGACACGGGCCACGTCCTTACTAGCGTGAGATTGATTGAGAGTGAACATAGTATAATATTTGATTTGATATTGGCTCCTATGTGAGCTAAAGTTTTCTTAATTTGTCACCCTCGACAAATAATTGCAGAAGGCGGATGGATTGAGTTTGATTTAAGTTTTTAGTGATAGAGTTTCATTTAAGAAGTTTTAGATTGCTATTTAATTTGATTTAAAAAATTGATTAATTTGAATATGTTTAAGAGCTTTAGATCCTGTAAACTCTATTTAGCTGCTAACAGATGATTATATCTACTGTCACCTGACAGAATCAATTTCTCAGATATTTTACTGATTTGAAACTCTTATTATAAGTTTTTAGGTTTTGTTAACCCATACCCAATCCTAAGACTAAACCGGGAAGCAACTCACGCATTATCCTCAAACACTTGAATTTAGGCATTTAGCGTAGTGTCGGGGCACATGCGGGTGTTTATAGCTTAGTTATTTTCATCTAATTAATGAAATCATTGATTTTGAAAATCATAGTTATGATGAAATTCTTTGATTTTTGGTTGAAGAAAGCCTTATAATTTTTGTAAATTTTGATTTATTATCGTCTTTTGTCTGCTTGTACAAAGAATTGCAGATCCGGTGATGAAAAAGGCATTATAAATTGATTTAGATTCCAAAAGATAGTTTAATTTGTTGTTTTAAAAGAAGATTTATCCCTCATAATAGCTTTCATTTTCCCCTTCTTTTTTGTTTTGCTTTTATGTTTGTTGTTTTCTTTTTTCCTTTCTTTGCTTCTTTTTTTTTCATAAGTTTATAATTTTAACAAAATTTTGGTACCCTCCCGGCGTCATCCCCATGTAGGGGCTGCATAGGTGTTTACCTACATCCGCATACGATGAGCATGACGATTGGTATTTTGAAGTACTTCGGTCGGATTTCAATCTCGTTACGATGAGCATAATGAGGCCTTCAATCACCTGCATAAAAGCAAATATATATATGCAGATATTCTTAATTTCAAAAGCATTTTGGCAGTAATCTGGCGTCGTCAATGCATAGGGGCTACATCGGAATTATTTTGGCACCCGTCATGCCACGATGAGCATGGCGGTTGGTGTTCAAGCACCTTAACCTTCATCCACCAATTGTATTTTGAAATCTCATTTCTTATTTTGGATTAGAGAAAGGGGAAATAATTTGGTTTTCAGGGCTGTGGGTCTGGTTTGAAAGTTGGCTGGGCCGGTGGGCTAGAAGGATTTATAGAACTGGCCGGAATTGGAGGCTGGGCTGGCGATTTGCGTGGAATAGGCGGAAAGTGGTGATTTGTTGAGGAAGGCGAATAGTTGGTGCGGTCAGTCTTGCACATCGGGCTTGGCCATGGATCGCTGAAGCGAATGCTTCTGGCCATGAGGTCAGATTCTCGAGATCTGGCCGGGCCGGTTGTCTGAGTTCTGCAGCGTGAGGATCTGAGTAAATCGGAGGCGTAAACGCAGTCGTCTGGCGGAGAATGAACCAGCCGAAGTCTGATGTTCCGTTGTCTTCTAGAAACAAATTCTTGGCACAGATCACAATTGTGGTGCCCTTTATAAATGCAAGCAACTGGAGCCGAGCGGAGGGTTTTGGCCCGGCGAAACAACTTGTCGTCGGATCCATCTTTTGTGTGGAACGGAGAAACCAGAGATTCTTGGGGATTGACCAAAATAGGAGAAATTGGGGAGGAAGGAGAATTTCTTTACACATGTGAGAATTTTCTCAATGAGGAGAGCAATCAGAGAGAGAAATGTAGGGAAGGAGAAACTACCATAAATGGAAAAAAAAAAAAAATAGAGTGGTTTTTTTAGTTTTTTTAAATTAAATAAACTGAAATCACGGGGAATGGTTGTTGAGTGGGAGTAATTTAGGATTTTTTAAAATTAATTTTAAATTGACTAAATGGCTTTAACATGGATTTTTTTGTAGCGTGCATAGTCATATATATATATATATATATATCAATTTAGGGTAATTCCAAGGCCGGTGGTTTATCATAGGTCGTTTGGTTTGAGTGGTAAATTTATTTCGATTTTGCGACTTCGTCGAATTGAGTCTGAAACAGTCTCACTTAATAGATTTTGACATTTTGAAGTCAATGGCATGACCAATTTCACACGGAGATTGTTTGATCCTTATCGGTGCCTCGATCTCGATATGCATGGAGGCCGCGTTGACTTGTTTGCTGGTTGCTCATCAAGTCATATAATATTTATATCCTGACTAATTTTGATGTTCTAAATGCAATGACGAAGTTTGTTCATCTTGCGGAGGTCATTTAGATTGATTTTGGTGACGTCTAGTACATTTTAGCCTCAATTTGCGCACTGTCACTTCCGAAGTCCGTTGAATTTGACTTGTGGGCTTGTCTTGATTTATGACACATATGTGGAGCCAACAAATGCCCCCAAATGTGATTCGTGCATGGAGTGAGTCACATTTGTTAAAAAAATTGGTTGACCATTTAGCCATAGAACTTGGATCATTTTGGCTTTGATTCGGTAAGATGAGCTTTAATATGATTTATCATTAGAATGCTGCCTTATTCAGGACATGCTAAATGAAGGGCTTGACCGATTTGTCAGAATTGACTTATCAGATTGATAAGAGTTCTTACACCATCTACAATCTGCTTCAATGACTTTATTGAAGATATCTTTCTTTTATGTCATTGCAAATTTGTGTTTCTGAACCCTAGCTTCATGCTTGGTTGGGTTTGATGGAGGAATTGATCGGCTTGTTTTGATGAAGGACTCCACTGGGGAATCAGTTTAACTATGCTTGGTCGGATTTGAAATTTCTTCTGTCCTAGCTTTGAGCTTAACAAACTTAATGAAGGATTGAATTTGTCCATATTAACTTGTCGGGAAGTGTCTTTGTAGAAATGTATAATCAATAATATCTTTCATACTGTATCAATGTCAAGGAGCAGTGATTTTCATTAAAATCATTTCAGTTCTATATCAAATCATTTTTCTTGAAATGTCATTTATAATTGCATAGGTTTTGACTTCATAACAAAAGGGTCGTCACCCGGCCCGTCGGCCTAAAGCTGAAGGTAAGGCAGGGCCAGAACCATACTACTTACCTAACAGCCCCCTGACACCAATTGGACAGCCTAACGGCTCCAACCTCAAAATGTCAGAGTCGGGGATACTAAGATCCCCTAATCACGGCTCATCTCGTCAGAACTTTTGCCTATCTGCGCAGATTCCTGTAACATAGCCTTCCTATCACAATTTTCTTGACATTTCCACTTATCACATTACCGCATTTAACATGTTGTCAAGCATTTCTATATGTCCAATGAAATCATTATGAACTAACTGTCTTATAATTATTATAAATCGATCTATGCAAGATCAAGTAAAAGTATTTGTATTTGCATTCAATATGACAGAAATATCTATATGTCATTCATACAATTTATACGAAGTGGTAGAAACAGTGGCATAAATAGGAATAGAAACTGAATTTAAATTAGCAATTATGTCTCACCTCGATTATCATACCCGATTATTGTGATGTGCTTCTTGATTCCTCCTCAGTACACAACCTATAATGAAATAACTCTTCTAAATACTTCTAATACATAAAACTCATAATTAACCCGCAATCTTTCAATCTTACATTGATATCTCCTCATAAGCTTACGAGTACTCAAAGTAATCTACTAACGCATAAATATTACGATTAAATTAACAAACTAAAATTAGTAAAAATGCTAATTCTAAACCCCCATTTTAATACACAATAATTCTACAACTCACCTAGCAGCCAAAACCGATTTCTGAACTTCCCAATCGCATTTCAACACCAAGGAAGGTCGATGAAGAACATGCTAAATCATCTGAGGATTATTTTAGAATTGTTAAGACAAAATCAATTATATGCCAAATTTTTAAAATGTGAATTTTGGATGCATAGCGTCGCATTTTTAGGTCACATTATCAGTGGCGAAGCAGTTTCTGTTGATCCTCAAAAAGTAAAAGCAATTTTAGAATGGTCCGCACCAAAGAATGTTATAAAAGTTCATAGTTTTTAGGCTTAGCGAGTTATTACAGAAGTTTGTCAAGTGATTTTCTCATATTGCAATGCCTCTATCTAATTTATTGAGAAAGGATATCAAATTCCAATGGACAACCGAATGTGAGCGAGCTTTCAAGAATTGAAAAGTATTTGATCACTTGATTTTAGCTATTCCAATGAGGGATTCCAAATATTTATTGATGCATCTTTAAAAGGTTTGTGTGTCTTAATGCGAGCGAAGAGTAATTGCTTATGCTTGAGATAATTAAAGCCTCACAAAAGAAATTATCCCGTGCATGATCTAGAATTAGCAGCTGTGGTTTTTGCTCTTAAAATTTGGAGACATTACTTGTATGGAGTGAAATGCAAAATTTTTACTGATCATCAGAGTCTTAAATATATCTTTACACAAAAAGAATTGAATCTAAGACAAAGAAGATGGCTTGAGTTTATGAAAGATTATGATTTAGAGGTTCAGTATTGTCCAGGCAAAGCTAATGTGGTGGCTGATGCATTAAGCCGCAAGTCCATGGGAAATGTCAGTTGGCTTATTACTCAAAAGTCAGAGTTGATCAGAGAATTAAAGGCTCTACAACTGGAAGTTAGAATATTCAGTGATACTGGGCATTTATCTCAATTGACAGTGTAATCAACTTTATTTGATAGAATCATAGCTGCATAGAAACTGGATCGTGGATATCAGAAATTCATTGAACAAATCCAAACTAGTTAGAAGCAGAATTTTACTGTAGATGCAGAGGGTGTTGTTCGGAAGAATTCATAATTATGGGTACCTGATGATGCGAAATTGAGACAAAAAATTTTGAGGCTCATCGTGATATACTATTCATCCGTAGTTCAAAAATGTATAAAGATTTAAAAGCAGCATTTTGGTGGTCAGGTATGAAGAAAGACATAGCTGAATATGTCTCTAAAAGGAATAGGAAAGAAAATTAGCAACTTACAAAATTCCTTAAACTTTCCTCTTCGAGACGGAATTCCAATCCAGAACGGTGATTCACGGAACTCCCTAACGGCATCTTACCTCACCACGGACATGCGGTTCTCGACCGTCTGGGACCTTCAGGTTCTGCGGTTCTCGAAGCCGTCTGAGGACCTCACGGGCATGGAGGAAGCGAAGCCGCGACGCCGAGGAAGGAAGCGGTTCTGCATTACGTGTCACGATTGGTCGTGGAGAGGCGGAGCGAAAATCCGTCGATGCCGAAGCCAAGGGAAGGGAAAGAAGGAGACGAACTCGCAGCGTGAAGGAGGCGAGGCAGTTGGGAAGGAATGAAATAGAAGGCGTGGGAGATCCAACCATACACGCGTGTCGAATGGCTTAATCCGGCCGATGCATGCTTAACTGCTACAGTCCTAATGCTACAGTACGACAAAAGTAATTAGGCAATTAAGAAATAAGCTATTGAATTAATTGATATTACAATTCCCAAAAAAAAATTTATCTCGAAATTTCTTCGAATCATTCAAATAAGAAGGAAACTTCTGACTCATCTCTTGTTAGCTTCTTTGATTGGTCTATGCTTCCATTTAATTTTAACATAGGAAATTTGTCTATTTCGCAATTTCTTCACATCAAATTCCAAAATCTTTTCTGGCTCCAATGCATAAGTCAAATCTAGTTGTATTTCAAACTTTGTATATGGGATCTTCTGCTCTGCATCTGTGATCCATTTTCTCAACATTGAAATGTGAAAAATGTTGTGAATATCTGCCAGTTCAATGGGTAAGGCAAGCTTGTAAGCCATATTGCCAATCCTTTCAATAATTTCAAAAGGTCCTATGTACCTAGGGCTCAATTTACCTCCGTGACCAAATCTACTAATTCCTTTCATAGGTTTGACTTTCAAGAATACAAATTCTCCAACTTGAAATTCTACGGTGTGCTTTAAGTCGTATTTCTGGACGATCCGGCGACTTTCAATCTATCCCCGATTAATCGATTTTCTCGAGCTTGATCAACCAACTCTCACATTTGTCTTCTCCCACTTCACCCAACTTAATGGAGTTCTACACTTTCGACCATACAATGCTTCATACGGCCATCGAATACTAGATTGGTATTTATTATTGTAAGCAAACTTCGATCATAGAATATGATCTTCCCAGTTACCTCCTCAAAACACATAGTCTCAACAAATCTTCTAGGACTTGAATTGTTCTTTCTGATTGTCCATCAATCTGCGGATAAAAAGCTATACTGTAATCTGTGCCCAAGCCTCTCTGAATTCCTTTCCATAATTTGAAAGTAAATCTACCATCAAAGATCACTTTTGGTATACCATGAAGTCTTATAATTTCTTTAACATATAATCTGGACAATTTATCAAAATCTGCGTTTCATAGGTAAGAAATGAGTGACTTGGTCTATCCAACAACCCCGGATACTATCACCTTTTAGATCTAGAAATCCCATAACAAAATTCATTGCAATTTCTTCCCATTTCCACTCGTATAGGTAATGACTGTGATCCACAGTCTTTGATGCTCAGCTTTAACAATCTGACAAGCTTGACATTTAACTAAAATTAGCAAAAATGCCAATCCTAAACTCCCATTTTAATACACAATAATTCTACAACTCACCTAGCAGCCAAAACTGATTTCGAAACTTCCCAATCACGCATTTCAACACCAAGGAAGGCTGCTGGCTGAAAGAAAAAAGAATAGGGAAAGAAAATTAGAAACTTACAAAATTCCCTAAACTTCCCTCTTCCACGGGAATTCAATCAGCCGATTGATTCAGAACTCCCTGTGCATCTTACCTCAGGGCCGGGTTCGTCGGCGTCTGAGACCTCACGACGGCGGCCGTTCCCGTGGCCGTCTGAAACCTCACGGATGGTGAGAGGAAGGCGGCGACGTGGGCCGAGAAAGGCGGTTCTGGTTCGTAATCCGCGAGGCGTCGTCGGCCAAGGGAACGGGAGCGAAAATCCGTCGATGCCGAAGCCAAGGGAAGGGAAAGGAGGAGACGAACTCGCAGCGTGAAGGAAATCAGCGTGAAGGACTGAGGCCGCGGTAGGGAAGGAATGAAATAGGAAGCTGCGGGAGAGATCCAACCATACACGCGTCGAATGGCCTAATATGGTCGATGGATGCTTAGCTGCTACAGTCCTAATGCTACAGTAATGACAAAAGTAATTAGGCAATTAAGAAATAAGCTATTGAATTAATTGGATATTACATGATCTGTGCTTTGAGCTTGACCAGATAGTTTAAAAATAGATCGAAATATTACCTTACAGGTAATATGAAGATTGATTTGAGGTAGCCCTGAATTGAACGTTTCCTCAAATTGCCTTGATCTATCGATCAAGTAGAGAGATCTCCTGGATCCTGATTGCTTGTAATCACTAAGTTAGATCTGGTTTGAGATTGAATAGCTATCGTCATTGAACTAACGAGCAGGGGCCCTTTCACTGTGACCTTTTCTTACACTGAGTGAGGGAGGCGTCAACAACCATATTTGGGCTTGTTGAATTGACCTTTAGAACTTACTCAGTCTTGACTTGGTGTAGTGGGTTGGTGATTTTGTCATCAAACTGATGAATGGGGGCTCCTTCACTGTGGCCTTTTCTTGCGGCTTGTTGAGTGAGGAGAGCGTCAGCAACTTGGCCATTTTTGGGTTTATTGGGTCTGACTTGTAGAACCTATCCGTGTCCTAGACTTTAGGATGCAGAGATTGATGTTTTTCCAACTTAATTGAAGCTTACGAAATAGGGTTCTTCTACTTGATCTCTAGAATTTGGCAAATCTGGGAGATAAATTTCTTGACATTTAGGGTTGCCTTTTCATGCGTGAAATAGATTCTTTTATTCTGCAAGACTCAGAACAATGATAATTATAGATATATTCAGGGATTTTGGCGTGACGCTCGATGTCAACCTGAATCAGAGTATATTTGAGGATCTCGTCTTATGGCATGATGTCAACTCAAATAATTTTGATATAAACTAAAAAAATGTCCCCTCTTGCAGGGGGAATTCTAATGTACATTTAGGAGAATTTTCAATATGAAAATATATAAATACATCCATATTTGAATAGATGTACTCTATAGGAGATTTTAACATGCAACATTGATTTCATCTATGTATAGAATATCTAAAATGTCCACTATGTAATATAGGAATTTTTACAGAAAAGTTTTTCTATCTAGAGTAGGTTTATTTAGGGATCTCGGCATGAAGCACGATGTCAGCCTAAATAGATATACTAAAAAAAATACCCCTGTGTAATAGGGGAGTTTTTACGGTAAAGTTTTTCATCTAGAGTATGTTTATTTAAGGATCTCAGCATGAAACACGATGTCAACCTAAATAAATATACTGAAAAAATGTGCCCTTGTCTTGCCGGAGGATTTCTATTGTACCTTGGGAATATATTTGTCATGTATAATACTTTTGTAGGTAACGATCATTGATTGGCAGCATTGGTCTTTCACCCTTTATGTTAATGAGTTGGTATGGCCCTCCTTGGTACACTTTCTCAATGACAAAAGGGCCTTCCCAGTTAAGCTCAAATTTATCACCAAATTTTTGATTGAGGATAATTGGTCTTCTTAGTAATAGAACTAATTCTCCTTTTTGGAATGTTCGAGGCCGCATTATGGTCAAAAGCCTTGGACATCTTTGCTCGATAAACTTCCAGATTTTGATGAGCTTGTAATCTAACTTCATCAAGCGCATCGAGTTCCTCTATTCTCAGATGAGAATTTTGATCTTCAGTTAGATTGTATTGGATGGCTACTCGAAGTGAAAGCAACTCAACCCAGCTTGATTCTAAATACCAATGAATAGAGTGGCTTTAGTCAGCATCTTGTTGGTAGTTCGATACGTCCATAGAGCCTCTACTAGCTTGGTATGTCATTCTCTCTTATTTTTAGTAAGAATCTTCTTGATCAGTTTGTTTAATGTCTTGTTGAATGCCTCTGCCAAACCATTTGCTCTTGAATTATATATTGAATAGTATCGCCAATCAATTTTGTGTCGATCGACGAATCTATAAATTTTTGTACTTTTGAAGGTTGTCCCATTGTGAAAAACTATTCGGTGTGGCACTCCAAATCTACAGACAATATTATGCGTGAAGAAGTTGATCACTCGGTCGGTAGTAACTTCTTTAAATGGGGTAGATTCAGCCCACTTAGAGAAATAGTCAGTCGTTGCTAGGATGAAGCGATGTACAGCTGACGACGGTGGATCGATTGGTCCAATTACATCTGAACCCCAACATTCGAATGGTTGGGATGCTATTGTAGGTTGTAATAGAGGTTGATGGATGAGATTCCCATGTACTTGACATTCATGACATTTCTTAGCGTGATTAATACAGTCTCTCACCATTGATGGTCAATAATAACCCATCTTTTGATCTTACACCATCTTGGGACTCGATGTGCCCCACAAAGTCCTTCATGAACTTCAATCATCACTTTGCTAACTTCATCTACATTTAGGCATCATAGACATATTTGTTCAAAGGATCTACGATATAAAGTGTTGTTGACAAAAGCATAGCGTAACATTCTCTTCTTGACTTGAGCTGCTAGTGATTTATCATTTGCTAATTTGCCTTCTTTAAAGTAGGCAAGGAAGGGTTTCCTCCAATCATGTGACTCTTCTATAATAAATGATTTACACTGCTTTTCTGAGGCAATGTCATTCTTAGCTCTTCTTGGTGGGGAGTATCGGAACTGAATGCATCTTGTTGGGTCAATTTGGTAATCCCTACTGCGGGATTGATACTTTCTCTAGAACTCGTCGAGTAAATATGCCAATCATGACATAATCATCATTCATATTTGTCATTTTCTTAGCTAACTTTGCTAAGCAATCGGCTTTGCTATTCTCAGATCGAGAGACTAGAGTTAGTGTGATATTTGGAATCACTTCATAAGCTTGAGAACTTGTAAACTAAAGCTAACTCAAGCTTGTTGATTCTATAGATGCTAAGTACTTGATTTATAATAAGTCGAGAATCGCTAAAAATATGCAAGTTTTGAATCCCTATGAAAATAGCTTCTTCCAAACCTGCCACTAACGCTTCATATTCAGCTTCATTATTTCTTAGCTCGGTCAATCCATATGATCATCTCATTATCCCTCCTTTTGGTGTTATGAAGATGATGTCGATTCCTACTCTTACTCTTGAAAAATTTAGAGATTGGGCTTGTTTGACCCATGATGAGGTTCTATCTAAGAAATTTCAAATTTGAGATTTTTCTCTTCATGACTGTAGCATAATTTGCTCATCAAGTAAATCGTCATTAAGAGAAGAGTCCATGTGGATGGGATGCATAGAAAATTTGCTAAGACTTGTCCCTTCACTACTTTCTCTCATAAACGTATGTGATATCAAATTATAAAGCTATGCCCATCTTGCCAACATGTCAACTCTAGTCTTGTCATCAAGTACTTCAACAGATCGATCCTTGAGATGAGTGCAATCTTGTGAGATAACATATAATGATGAAGCTTTTGGATATCTTTGCTCAGTAGACTTCTAGATTTTGTTGAGCTTAGTGTCTGACCTCATCAAGTCCATCAAATTCTCACATCCGTACACAGACATTCTCATCTTGAGTGAGATTGTGTTGAATGGCTACTCAGAGTGAAGGTAGTTCAACTTCAAGTGGCAAGACTGCTTCAGCTCCAAATACTTTAGCTTGAGGAGTGGATTTTATGGGAGAACTGTCTAGATGTTACACTGTTATTTATTTGTAAGGGAATTTCACTTCGAGATTTTGGTCTCCAAATTTGCTTACCTATTTGTCGGGACCTTTTGACGGCAGATTCTTGGACATGTGGTCCAAGTGTCATGCATCGATGCTCACCATGCGAGACTTGGATTGGTTGACATCTTGTCAGGGTTGTTGGAGGAGGTTTCCTTGAAGGAGCAACTCTGGCCTCCTTGATGACTGAACTTTGATATATTTTTTTTATCAATATTTTCTCCTTTGCAACATTGGGAGCTTGATGCACTCTTACATATACAGTTTCAAATTTTCACTAGAGAAGCGGGGATCTGAAGTTATCGAGTCCAAAAGGATTGTTTGATTTGACTAGTAGAGCTATCCCTTTTTACCCATCTTTAGGCTGTCAAACCTGTTATGGATTAAAATACTCATTTTTGGTTTTACAGTTGGCTGTAAAATCTTCTGCTTGAACAATAGCTGTTGAGCATGCTCAAAGATTTCTCTTCCTCACTATCTCTAGGTTAGCTTCTAGATGAAGAAGCTTCTACATCGAACTCTTCTCGAGGCTTTGGCCTCCATATTTATTTTCTTTCTTTCTACCGACCTTTCAGACCTGATTCCTGAACACCAGGTTCGTATGCCCCTGCTCACAATGTAGAATTGCTTAGAAGCTTTGAACTTTACTACCAATCGATTGTATTTTGTAGTGGAGCATTTTGGCTTCTTTGATAATTTATATTTGATATATGGTCTTCATAAGACATTTTTTCTTAACAACCGTCAGAACTCTATGTGCTCGAGTTGATAGAGTTTCATGTTGTTTCTTTAGAAAGGTTGAAGCCGACTACTGTTGAGCCCAAAAACATCGTTTAATATCACCATTAGAGCTATTCCTTTTCACCCATCTCAAAATTTTCAAATTTATTATGGGGTAGAAATACTTGCTTTTGGTTGTAAGGTTGGTTGTATGACTTGTGATTCAGACAGCAACTACTGAACTCGTAGTTTAGTGTTTCTTCTCCTTTGCCTTCTACTCAATTTTTCTCTAGGAGATGAGGCTTCAGTATCATACCTTCCTAGTGCGAAAGATTCAACTAGCTGGGTTGTCGCATTCATAGGTATGACTGAAACTTTCTTCCTAGTGAAGATTCTCTTCATGACTAGCGCCTCAAAATGAATCAATCTTTTAATTACAAAGGCTCTCTTTTGAGGGACCTTAGTAACAGCAGTGGTCATTCCAATTATCTTCCTCCATCGCACAGGTTGGTGTGTACAATATGCAGATGCTTCAGGTGAAGGATTATCTACAGCGGTGATGGTCGGAAGTCTACACTATCAAATTGAATAGTAGCTCCAATATCCCGTGATTACTGTTAGCGAGATGGATATTGGCTCACACCTATCGCATGATAAGCTGAAGATCCATCGATATACATAACAAAAGATTAATCATAAGAATATGATTAGCTTAGATTTAGTTTCATTGATAATTGATTTTATATTTCAATTTTTATCATGATTTACTACTACTATAGCTCAAATTTGACTAGCCAAAGATGGAAAGAGAAACATGTCCCCAGTGGAGTCGCCAGAAATCTGTGGGCTCCGAAAAATTCTCCACTGACTTCTTCGATGAAAAGAGTGTTTTAAAGTATCGATGTAATTTTTAGAAGGTAGATGGAATAATAGATAAGACACTACCCAGAGATTTCATCCTCATTGGTGAGGACTTTAGATCTAGTTCTGTTTCTATGGGTGCAAACCCCTATAGTTAATTACCCTCCCAAGTAAGAGAGAACTTTCGATTAAGGCTAGTCATTAGATCAATGTGTAGCATAATATGTGAGTATCGAATTTAAAATTAAGAAATTTATCATTTCATTTAAATCGGATGGTTGGGGAATGATGACATGCCCGATCTAGATCCCATGGTTCGCCATCCCGGGTAGTCGTCCTAGTCTACTTTGTCGAGGAGGTAGTTCCAACCCGACCAAAGGATCCTTATCGCCACATTACGCCAACCAAAAAATCCTAAGACATTGGGTGTTGTTTGTATAATGAGACAGGCTTAAGTCCACCTTAACTGACATAGGGTTGTTTGCTATCAAGTATACCCTATGATTCACAACTCAAAGGGCAGAGTCATTGAGGAGCATACTGCATGGATTGTAATATAATGGAGCCGACCAAACCACCGTCGAGGACTCGTCAGAACTACTTCATCTGTGGAGCCTATTGGCCAAGCCACGCAGTTAGAGGACACAGGCCATGTCTTTACTAGCATGAGATTGATTGAAAGTGAACATAATAGAACACTTGATTTGACATTGGCTCCTATGTGAGCTAAAGTTTTCTTAATGTATCACCCCCCGACAAAAAATTATGAAAAGCAGATGGATTGAGTTTGATTTAAGTTTTTAGTGATAGAGTTTCATTTAAGCAGTTTGAGATTGCTATTTAATTTGATTTAAAAAATTGATTAATTTGAATATGTTTAAGAGTTTTAGATCACGTTGACTCTGTTTAGCTGCTAATAGAGGATTAGATCTACTGTCACATAGCAGAATCAGTTTCTCAGATATTTTACTCATTTGAAACTCTTATTATAGGTTTTAGGTTTTGTTAACCTAGACCCAGTCCTAAGACTAAACCAGGAAGCAACCCTTACAGCATCCTCAAACACTTGAATTTAGGCATTCATCGTAGTGTCGGGGCACATGCGGATGTTTATAGCTTAGTTATTTTCATCTAATTATTGAAATCATTGATTTTGAAAATTATAGTTATGATGAAATTCCTTAATTTTTGGTTGAAGAAAGCCTTATAATTTTTGTAGATTTTGATTTATTATCACATTTTGTCTGCTTTTACAAATAATTGCATATCCGATGGCGGAGAAGGCGTTGTGAATTAATTTAGATTCCAAAAGACAGTTTGATTTGTTGTTTTAAAATAAGATTTATCCCTCAGAGTAGCTTTCATTTTTCCCTACTTTTTTTGTTTTGATTTTATGTTTGTTGTATGCTATTTTCCCTCATTTACTTCTTTTTTTTTTAAGTCTAGAATTTTCCCTCATTTACTTCTTTTCTGACCGACGTCATCCTCGTGGGGGCTTCATCGGTATTTACTCCACTCCCACGAGCATGACGATTGGTGTTTTGAAGCACCTCGGTTGGATTTTAATCTCGTTTCTATCTGATGAGCATAATGAGGCCTTAAATCACCTGCATAAAAGTAAATATATATGCAGATATTCTTAATTTCGGCATCATTTCGACAGTACTTTGGCATCGTTTCCGCATAAAAGGCTATATCAGAACTATTTTGGCCTACTCGTCACGCGATTGATACGGTTTTTGAAGCACTCTACCGATCTTCAATCTCGTTATCCGACGATGAATAAAGTCCCACTTATGCCCCGTGAGCATAACGAGGTCTTCAAAATTTTATTAGATCAAACACATATACACGCATATAACTTTCACACACTTCATTACACATCCACCAATTGCATTTTGAATCTCACTTCCTATTTTGGATTAGAGAAAGGGGAAATAGTGTGGTTGTGGGTCGGGTTTGAAAGTCGGTCGGGCAGTGGGTGGGAAGGATTTACTGAACGGGACGGAATTGAGTGGGCAGCTTTTCGCCAAACAGCAATGTCGGGCCGGCCTTGCCGGGTCGGTCGTGACAACAAGAGATGCTGGAACGCGAGGCAGCAGAGAGGGCACAGGTCGGTCGCAGTTCGAGGACGCGCCGAGGCGGTTGGCGAGGTTGCGGCACGGATGCGCGGGTCGCGGCGGTTGGTGCGCGGTGGAACGGATCACGGCGGAGCTGGGCAGCAGATCAGCGGATTGTGGTGGGCTGCGCTTTACTACTTGGCGGCCGGATGGACGCGGCAAGTTTTGGCGAGAACAGAATGCCGGCGTGCGTCAGTTTTTGCATGGAATGGAGGAAACCGAGAGATTACAGGATTGACCAAAACAGGAGAAATTGTGGAGGGAAGGAGAACTTTACCCGTGCAGAGAATTTTTCCAATGAGGGACAACAATCCGGAGAGAGAAATGTAGAGAGAAGGAGAAACCACGAGAAATGAAAAAAATGGGAGGAGTGATTTTTTTTCAGTTTTTTTTTTTTTTTTTTTTTTTTTGGAAAAATATGAGGGCGTAAGCCCAATTTCATTCCATAAAAATAATTACAAATACGTAAGATAGACTAAGTTGTGGGAAAAACAGAGAAGACCAATATCATGGTTTAACTGAGACAAAACATAGATAAAGAAACAGAAAAAACACGTAACTAGTTAGAGCCGTTAGGAACCCAACCGAATTATCAAACTAAAACCAAAAGAACATTTGATAAGCTATCCGACTGCACACAAAAAAGAAGATCTCAGATAGTATATTCAAGAAGAAGACCCCATAATGAAAATCAACCAATCAAAAAACTCATTACCTTCCAATGGTTGAGTAAATACAAATTGCATCTTTACCGTTGCCGAAGGTCGCCCATGCGGGACTATATATATATAAATCCCAATGTAACTATACGTTGTCATCATCGCCCAAAGAAAGAAATGAAAACCGAAGTTGAATTCAGTAAACATAAAAGCAGATAGGAAGCTTCATAAATGTGCAATGAATTTTTCCATGCCAAGATCAGTTGCCTAACTTGCAATGGCCATGTTTCTTTCAACTTCCACTTTGATATTTTAGCACCCACCCGAAATTTAATTTGCTGCAAAAGGGATTGAAGAGAAGAGAAAGAGTTGGAGAAAAGTCTATTGTTCCTCTCTCAAATCATGTATACCAAAGAGAATCATATTGTGTAATCTTTAATTATCTTGTGAGCATGTAAATCAACACTTTCCGAATTTGTTGAAGGGAGGAATTGAGTAAAAGAATTGGCCATTTGGAAGAAAAGATCTCACCAAACTCATTAATACCGCATTCAAAAACAAGTGCGAATGAGATTCGCTTGAATCATAACGTAAACAAAGAATCCCGCAAAACACCCACACCTTTTTTAACTAACACATCGAGGTCTTCAATCTTCCTAAAAAAAGCCATCCAACAAAGTGAATAGTTTATGGCACACCCTTTAAACCATTTTATACCATGAGATGCTAGGAAAGGATTCAAATATGGCATTCTTGAAGTCACGCTTTGATGGTTTTTTTTGATTTTCCCATTGAATCAAATCCTCCCTCCTCAGATATATGTATGCAATATTCTCAAACAATAAAGAGAATTCGGAAGAGAAGTCAAGGGAGACACCACTTACGCGTCGTTGATGAGGATACCTTAGCATCGTTGAGACTCCCATATTTACGCAATAACCCCCCATCGGTTGTGTTATAGTGTTGCCTTTACAAGGATCACGAAAAGAGAAAGAGTATTTCCATTGCCAACAAGATAGTTAAACTTTGTTTTATATTTGAGTCCAATTGATCTTAACTCCTTCCAACAAGGGGTGCATTTGGTATTTGGAGTTTCCATATAGTTCCATATTTGAGACACCATGATGCAAAGAGTGATTAGTTTTATCACTCTCCATATAATTTTAATTTCTTTGCAAGTATAGAGAGAGAAAAGCGGATATAAGACCGGTTCCTCCTTTCTCTCTAGGAAGTGTTGTTTTAAGCCATGAGATTGTATGAAGCTTTTTGTTCTCCCCACTATGATAGAAAAAGTTTGAGGTAAATGAGCAAATCTTCTTTAAAACACCCTTTGGAACAACAATTGATCTAAACCAATATGAAAGTAAACCATTAACGGAGGATCTAATCATTTGATACCTCCCCCCTAAAGAGAGAAATTTGCTTTTCCATCCAGCCATTCTCTTTTGCAATTTATCAAATAATCCATTAAAATGGATCGTTTTGTGAGCACCCACAACAACAGGAAGTCCAAGTTAGTTTATAGGAAAAAAAGTTTGTTTGATTTGGAGAATATTTAACAAATAATCAACATTTTTGACTCCTTTTGAAAAACAAATAGTAGATTTCTCAATGTTTACCATCAGCCCCATATAATTCTCTAGTGTGGTAAGACAACCTTGTAAAGATCTTATAGTATCATTTTCAGCTTTGCCCATTGCAAGGACATCATCAGCAAAAAGAAGGTGTGAAACTTTACATAACTTTGCAGAACAGGGATTATACCTTTTTAATTGTGTTTCTCGTTCCATAAGACAAGATAGAGTATCTATAGCAATAGTAAAAAGGAAAGGAGACAAGGGGCATCCCTGTCTTAACCCAGATGAGGAGGAAAACCAACCTTTGATTTCCCCATTAAGCACAACAGAAAATGGAACATCCATAATACATGCCTCCACCCATTTTACAAACCTCATTGGTATACCTTTTGCCAGTAATCTGTGTATTAAGGCTCCCCTGTTTATAGAGTCAAATGCTTTTTTTAGATCCAACTTAGCAAGAAATGTGCCTGGCTGACTAAGAGAAGCAAACTCAGTTTCAGTTTTTTTTTTAATTAAATAAACTGAAAATAGGGGGGAATGATTGCTGAGTGGGGGTAATTTAGGACTTTTTTAAAATTAATTTTAAATTGGCTAAATGGCTTTAACATGGATTTCCTCAGTACGTAGTCAATATATATATCAATTTAGGATAATTTTGATGTTGAGAACAATCGGTCCGTTTTTCGGAGGTCATTTGTTCGAATGAAATTGAATCAATTTCACTCAAATGTCGTCAGCCGCTTCGACCACTTTCGATTTTTTCAGACTTCGTCAATTAATAACAATCTCCTCATAATTTTCGATAGAAGCGCAGCGATCAATTTCCGACGGAGTCGTTGATCCTTGTCGGTGTCTCACGATCTCGATATACGTCATGGCGAAATTTGTTCGTCGATCGAGGTCATTTAGATTGATTTTGGCGGCGTCTAGTGCATTTCAGCCTCGATTTACGCGTTGTCACTTCCGAAGTCCGTCGAATTTGACTTGTGGGCTTATCTTGATTTATGACACATATATGGAGGTCAATAATATTATGATCTATTTGTACAATTATCAATATCATGGTTTGATCATTTATTTTTATGACAACCACATTATTCTATTGTTGTACATATGTTTTCGATGTGGGTACGTCGAGCATAGAGAGATCCAATACTAATTGAACTCTAGGCTGTAACCATATGCCACCACCACATATTCAAAGAGAGACTACTGCCCCCAATCGATCCCAAGAGCTCACCCAAAACACATTAGCTCACTTAATATGCTTAGAAATGTGGGATTTGCCATAAGAGAGAGCATGATAGTGAGTAACTAATATCATCCAGTAGTTATGAGCAAGTCCTCTGCCAATGCCCAAAAGATATACCTAAAAAGCAAGGAAATTATGGCCATTGAATAGGAGGAAGGTTCCAACCCCTCTTTAGGTAAAGGATATGGACCTTGCTTGAACTATAATTTTCACTCACACAACACTTAATATTTTTATATTCATTCACCGTTGAAAATACCACAAGAATTCATCATAAAAATTCTACTTCGATAAGTGACATATTATATTTACAATAATAAAATAGTAATTCGTAAAATATCTAGAGTTAAAGGTGGTCAGTCATATGTTATTGAGGTTTGCTTCTACTTGGGCAAGAGCCAAAATCCTTTTCTTCTTGGTAAACCACTAAATATTATTTTATGTAGTGTTGGTAAACCACTAAATATTATTTTATGTAGTGTGTGAGGGTAGAGTATGTGAATTTATGGTTATGGTTATTGGTGATATGGAAGACATCGACAAGCCACTCATTTTTGAATGAAATGTATGATTTGAAGATGATGAGGTCAAATTTTGATCAAGACGTACTAAATCATCTTAAAAAGATATTGCGCATATTTATATTGTCCACAACCATGATATGTACCTTAAAAATAATATTATATATGTGAAACAAAAAGAGGCTAAGATATCTTGATTAAATTTTAGCGAAAAGTAAGTTCCATAATTATTAATTTACTTTTAGTGTTCAATATTTTTATCAATTGGTTTATTAAATTTTATGCATGGGCCACCAAGTGAAAAATTTTCTTGATTGTCTTAATCAAGACAATATATCTGCTTTACTATAATTTATTGGTACAATTATGAATTTGATTATTTATTTCTATGATAGTCACACTATCTATCTCAGTCATGCTCATCAAATAAAATTATATGAATAGGTTGCTAATTGAAAACCTTTTGAATTGACTCAATTGAGTCAATCAATCTACTTAACAATATTGGTCAAAATGGGTCTTAAAAATTTTTAGATTTGCTTTGAAATTGTTGCAATAATAATTATATATGTATTGCGCTCATCTTAAAATGAATTCAAGAACTTTGAGCTTCAGTTTGTTTAGCGCTCAAGAATTTTAATCAACAAAACATGATACAATTTTGTTCCCATATGAGGCTCCAGTTCATATTAACAACTTAAACCAACAATACAAATGTTTGTTAAGCGTACAAGTTACAATATGTTCAACTCAAGCCAACAACTAAGAGATCTCACTTGTTTTGTTTTGTTTATTTTTTTTTAGGAAAATTTTACATATTTACCAATTTTTTACATATTTTCAACTTTGAATATTTATAAAATCACTTTTCCATCTAAAAATGTTCACTTGAAAAAATATGGTATTTTGATGTAATAATAAAGATTTAAGTGCTATTTAAGTAAATATTCAAATTTGGGTGTGAAATATATAAATACATAAGAATTGAGTGGTATGTATGTTAAGCCAACAATACAAATGTTTGTTAAGCGTACAAGTTACAATATGTTCAACTCAAGCCAACAACTAAGAGATCTCATTTGTTTTGTTTTGTTTTATTTTTTTTATTACACTGTAAAATATGATTCATTAAATCAGCAATAGCTAGTTATATTGAAAACTTTAAACAAGATATCCCCTTTTGGAAGAATCCCAATGAGTTTTTTAAGCAAAGGAATTAAATCAGAACGGTAGTATATCGATGCCGCAACCTTGTGAAAGAATATATTGCTCGTGATTAAAAGAAAATTATTATTTATTCAAATTATATATATATATATATATATATATATATATATATATATATATATATATATATATATATATATATATATAAATTCATCACTCACTATTCTAAAATTAATTAAAATAATCAACTGCGTAAACATTGCATTGAGTGACTATTTGAGAAAATTATTTTGCATAACTATTGTAAAAACTTCTATCGCTTTTCATCTTCTTTTTTTAAATAAAAAATAAAAAATCCTAGAATAGAAATTCTCCGAAGCTTTCTTTTTTTTTTTGGAAAATTTAAGGGCAAATTGGATTAAATTAAAAGACTTCTATTGAAGACAAAAGAAAAGACTAGACTAGTAAACACAATACTCAAAATATGGTGCATTAGCAGAAAAGGAGAGACCCAAAAAGAAGCTACAAAACATATATTTAATCTAATCATCGAGAGATGTTAATAAAACATTACTATCTTGCTAAAGAAAGTCCTCACGGTTATCAAAACGATCAATATCATCATATCTGTTCACAATCAAAGAGGATCGTGGTTAATGACCATCCAAATAGAGAGCTGTTTGAGGAGTCTATGTTGTGCAAGGATAACCTCATCATCGTCCATAACAAAAGCGGCAGAGCGCCAAACCCGCGACAAATTGAGAAAAGAAAGAGCGAAATATATCATCCAGATTCACCTCGGTTTACCACAGAAGAACCACAAACCTCCTCATCGTCCATGGCAAAAGCTACGAAGAGCCATAAAACCCACAGAAACCAAGGAGTTCGAGTAACAAAGAAAAGAAAGAAAACTTCCGAAAGCCCACATCAGTTGACCGTGAGAAAGAAGCACAAAACATGAACAAAGAAGCGAAAGTAATGAAAGTAAAATTAAGGAGGATAATAATTCCTCAATTGCAATTAGATCACCTGCGTTGCTAGCCAAGAAGTTTTGAATTTCCAACATTGCATTTTGGTGAAACCCTTTCTTTAACCTGAGATAATAAAGTAGCAAATGGGAGGGAAGTAGATGAGAAGATACGATTGTTCCTTTCTCTCCACAAAGTATAAACAAGAACAGCAATAATCAAATAGTGTAATCTATATAACATTTGATGCTCCCCTTCATTGATAAAATTCAGAACCTGTGGAAGAGTAGAATGCAATAATAGGAACCTTCCATTTGGGATAAGAGCTCTCACCAATTTCATAGCCAAAGGACATTCAAAAAATATGTGATTATGTGATTCTAAAACGGAATGACAAAAACAGCAATAAAGTGGAGATCTAATTTCTTTATTTGCTAACTTATCAGATAATTTGAGACCATGTTTAAATGCCATCCAACAATAAAGAGCATAGTTAATAGCATAGCCTTTAAACCATATTCCTTTAGTCCAATCCAAAGTGGGGTGAGATTTCCACTTTCAACTAACTTTTGGATTGGAGAAATTGGAAATATACGAGAGATAGTAAAAGTACTTGATTATTTTAAGCCTCACGATTATAACCCAACATAAATATTACTTTCTATTTCTTTTTATTTTTTTTAAATGAAATGAAATATTAATAATATAAAACTTTGGAAAGCTTAATTGCAATATAACATAAATGAACTCTAATTACAAAATTTTGGAAGCAAAAGAATCCTACAAAACATTGGAAGGTTTAATTGCTGCGATATAATCATGTATAAAAACTACTTACAAAAATAGAGACATTAAGAAACAAAGAAGATAAGCATATTTCATCTAATGAAATTAAAAATGCTGAAGAAGCGTTTGGTTTTAGACAGAAGATTCCTCCCCAAAGAATAGAATATAGAAAATAGACTCCACCTCTCACGAGCTGGTGAGCTAATGTTGCAATCAATTTTTTTTTCAAAGAAGACGTCATTGCCAATCTCATTACGCACCGCCTCTAGCCTTTGTTGATTAATATCATCGGAATCGGCAAACGATGATGCATCGGTGACATAGAATGTGCTAATAGCCATGCCATCCTCCTTGGCGAACTTCATTTTCTTGATTGACATGTTATTCTCCCTTAAGGTCCTAGTCACATCTGAGAGTAGACCGTGTCGGTCCAAAGTGCACACCTCCATTTTTAATCCCTACAACCAGTAACAAATATGTGTATATATATTAAACTTGATAACATAATATTTTCTTTTGATCGATTGAGAAGCAAGATTGATACTCACTTGAACAATTCGATCAATAGCGCCGCTAAGCTCGAGCCATACTTTGTTTTTTCCATCTCCAAGCACCATGCAACCATTTGTTCGCCGCACAAAATATTCCTACAATAACAAAATTAAAGCTTAGATCATAATTTTTAAATCAAAAATTCAAAATTCAAAATTGATCAAACACTGAGTTTGCCACTAATCCTGGCAAATGGAGCCTTGAATTATATCATATTCTAAATCACAAAGCACACATACATCAAACATCGCTTTAGGTCTAATCCTACCTCACATTTACAACTAAGTAATCCCTATCCTTGCAAGTCTCAACCGACACTTGAGGCGATTCATTATTCCATTATCATCACTCGCACCATCAAACCTCATCTTTCCCTTTGTGATCGTCAACTTGCTCAATAGATCATCTTTATTTGTTGATGGTTGAGGTTCATCCTCAAAATCCTTATGCATTTGCAATAACTGATGTAGACGTCGCTCTGTGTGGATTCGACAATTTGTGGGACTTCGAAGTCGCACCTTCCAAAGCTCTCCACGAAGGTGGTGAGTATTCATCACACTCGATACATACTCTCCCAAATGAACAAGGCAATCTCCATCATATATAGGGTGACCTGTGTCCTTTTCTTTTAAGTAAAGGATGCAAGCAGCACGACCATTGTGAGTCCACATTTCACCTGAGTCCATAGCATATGAGAGCTGGAAGAGCAAGGTGGTGACCTCAGAGAAGATTCCTGGATGATCATAGAAGATCAGTTCAAGGGCAGTGCAATCAGAGGCAAAGTGATCTACACTTTCTATGTTTCCATGGCATATTTTGACTTGTGTAGGGCCCAAAGATATATTTTGTTTTTGTGCAATGTTGAAAGAATGTTGTATGTAGCGTATGAGAACCGAGTCTTTGACTTTATGGCTATTGTGATCCGTGACATAGAAGAAATTCAAGAACCAATCACCATCAGATGCAATGTAGGATTTGAAGATAATGAGATCCAAATCGCTTAAAATCTGGACCATCTTCAGGAGAATACCGTGCCTATTTGCACCGGCCACCTATATTCGATCATAATAAAGAAAAAAATTTATAAAAAAATAGACTAAGTTCCTAAGAGAAGCACAATTGACATTACTAATTCAAGAGAAAGAGAGTATACTTTGATAAGAGTATAATCATCGCACGTTTCATTGTCAACTAACACCCTATAAATCAACAATTAACATTTATATAAGCAAATAATTTTTTGATGGAGAAGATTGTTTCATAATCACTATATATATATATATATATATATATATATATATATATATAGCAAATTCATATATCTATTTAAAAGTATGAAATTAAATAAAAATGATAACAACTGAAATTTAAGTTGTAAAATACCTGAGCGGAGGAATATATTCTGAGATGGGGGCGAACTCGGAGCTGAAGTACGGGCAATCGTGAGCCATCAACGTCTCTGATAATATTAATTTCCACAAATTTGATGTTATAATTTTGTTCGGAAAAATTGATTTTTTTTATTTTATTATTTGTTTTAAAATTTTTGATTGCCTTGTCATAAATTAAGTTATTTATGATCAAAGGAAGTTAGTTTAAGGCATGCATTAAATTAGGTGGGCTTCGGAAAGAAATAGACGCAGTAAGTATAAAACTCCACACAGCAGAATGTATCAACTTTAAGCCGTTAAAGTTGATCTATCTACATTTATAAATTATAATATAATATATTGATAAATGAAGAAATATATATTATATTAAGAAATATGCAAACTTTCCATGATCAAACAGTCTGCCTCTTCGAGCATTAATTTTAATTGAATGCTGAGCGTAAAATTAAGAAACGAAACTCACTCTGTAACTGGATCGGCGGAGGAAGAAGAAGAAGAAGAAGAAGGAAAAGCTCTGCGTGAAACTAAGAAGAAGATGTGAAGTATAGCAAACGGTCTGTCCTTTTAAGGATTAATTTCTAAATGAATGCTATGCTGAAAATTAAAGAACGAAACTCACTCAGTAACTGGCTCGGCGAAGGAAGAAGAAGAAGAAGGAAAAGCTCTGCGTGAAACTAAGAAGAAGAAGGTGTTGGAGCGATGGCTGATGGAGGGATATTGGTATGTGCTAGGAGAAGTGAAGTATAGCTGTTATTTATTAATTTCTTCAGCTAATTATTTGGACGATAATTACGTTAATTAGGACACCTAAGCATCGCGATCCCTCATCCGTCTCCTCATTCCCTGCTTTCAGTTGCAGGAATCAGTTCGCGCGCCTCTAATTTCAAGCATTATTATTCAAAATTTAAATTAAAATTAGTTAAATTGATCGGCTTTTTCGATCCCGCTATGTAATTATTATTATTCTGTTAAGTGATTCTTGCTGGCGATTAATTGGGTGAGACTGAATAAACATTAAATTAAAATTTAAAATTTGTCCAATGATAATTTGAACGGTCCGATCTTCTCCAACAGAAAAAAAAAAAAACTTTCAGTTTATGATGGAATGAGTTTCATAAAGACTCAAATCATAAATAAAAGCCAATCAATACAAATATACAACAGTAAAAGAAAATAAAAAAAATTGAAATTCAATTGTGAATTAGAAATGAAAGATAAAACACATATTGGCAGCTTGCCAGCATGAGAAAGAACCATGCTGTTGCATCTCATGGAGGTTTTTTTTTGTTATTTTTTTATTTTTTCAATCTCATGAATGTTGTCTTTAAAAAATTTAATACAATTTTTTATGTAAGCATTTTAAATTAAAATGTTGGCTTTTAAGATTTTACTTTTCAAAACTCTTTTTTTCTATTTTTTAAAATTTAAAGGAAGATTTACATACATATCATACAATTCTTATGTATTTATATATCTAACACTCACAATTAGATATTTATTTATCTAATACTTTCTTATTCTTAAAAATGTGATATTTTATTTTTAAAAAGTGAGTGATGATGATATTTTTGAGATCATATGTATAAATTATGATATATATATAAATCTCCCAAATTTAAATTATTTTATTTAAATAAAAATATTTATATGTTTAATTAATGTCATAAATGCTTAATAATTGACAAATTTTTGATTAAAAACTGTAAAAACTTAATAATTTTATAAAACAAAATTATGACTCTTTATTCTCTCTTCAACTTATATATACTCCCATGTGAGAGAGGAAAACTCAGGCATGATAGTTTTACTTAAAGCGGCTTAAATAGTAAGCTATACAAGCGGTGTATAATTCTTCCTTGTAAGCTCCAGTAATCCACTGTAAAGGAATTTTTTCTTGCTTATAGTTTCTAAGCATATCTCTGTTAATAGTATCAATCTATCCTTCATAAGTGGAGTTATAAATGAACCCAATTAATTTATGCTATGGGGCTCCAATCTTCCTCTTGAAACGTAGTAAATTATTTTCATTTGGGTGGATTGAATTCAAGTTAATTATCAATAAAATTAAGTATATGAGAGAAAATGCTTGATGCAATAGCTTGTCCTTTGATGCGGTGATATATGATGATGATGTTCCACTAAAAATTTTATAATTTTATCAAACATTTTTGATGTTTTTCTTTTTAGAGTAATTTTTTTAATCATTTCTATTTTTTTTTCCAAAAAGTTGATCAATTTTTTTGTTAGATAACAATATGAACTTGTATGTTTCTCCTGACTATAAAATTTTATACATATGACTTGAAATTATAATATTTATGTATTCCATAAATTTATTATCAAACCCATCTTCAAGAAGCTCTATTTTTTTTTTTTTTAAACAAAGATAACATTTTCAACTAATCTCTTGAATTTTTATATGAGATTATTATTTTTTTGGTGGAATAAAAAAATTTTAAAATAGCAACTTTATCAAATATATTATTTTATTATGTGCAAACTTCGAGAATTTATTGGCTTTACCCTCATATAACTGTTAATTATATTTTTCTTATATAAATGCTCCCATCAATTTTATATGCTTTATAAAATATTTATTTTATTTTTTTATTTTTTGAAATAATTATTTCTAAAAAAAAATTCTGAGTTGGTACTAAGCATTGATTCCTTCACCACATTATTGTTTTAAAAGAAAAAAAAGAAAAGTTTACTGTATCATAAAGTGAATAAATTTTCCAATATACTGAACGTCATTGAAAGGAGATTTCAATGATTTCCACAATTTAACTTATAATATAAAATTTTTACATAACTCTTTCCTTTTTTTATTAAAAATTAATTTTTTCAAAAATAGAAATGGCTAATGGCAGCGATTAGTACTACTTTGACTCTCAATTTGACCTCCTCTCATTTAATTATAATTTAACTTTAATAGTTTTTATTTTTATCTAGTGTCCTAATCTTGGAGATACATTTGAATTTGGTTTTTATTTTTGTTCCTTATTTAGTTTCTCTCATGTATATTTTTTTTAAAATCAAATTTATTAGCATTATTTAAAAAAAAATCATAATAAATGTGCAGAAAATTTTTCATTATGATATACGATCAAGATTATATTCATAAATTTAATTTATCAATTGAATGTTGCATCTTTGAAAACAATATAAGAGAATTGTATGAAAAATTATCCATATTCACATAAAAAGGATAGTACTAAAAATATAGAGAGAAAAGCTTTATTATTCTAAACAGATAAAATGATCAATTTGCTCTCGCAGATCTTTCACTATTTATAAATATATTTGTATGATTACTATTAAAAAATAAATATTTTTTCAAATTGTTTTTTAACAAAATTAGTCATTCGAATTTCAGAAAGGGTAAAATATGTCCGAGAAAAAAATTAAATTTTGTCATACTAAAATGATAGTATATCCATCTTTATTATTATTATTTTTTACCTAATAATGAGACTATGAAAATTATTAATAAGAGATATTCTTATCTTGATACATACAAGATATTTTAATCTATTAATTAAGAGCTTTACTTTCAACTAAAAGATCTAAGATTTAAGCCTTGAATATATATTGTATTTTTAATTTTATCATTAAATTAGCTCAAATGTGCCCCCCTAAAAAAAATAGTTCTGTGAAAAAAAAAAAAAAATAGATCTCAAGCTTCCGTATTGACACTTGGAAGTTGATAAAAAGTGTGACGTTAAAACAATGTAGAAATTCAGTTTAAAGCATTACTAAAAATTGAGAGAAATCTAATGTTTTTGCTAGAAGAAAGGAAAGATAATTTCTAATTATTAAGTTGACTAAATTCATCATTCAATTCAATTAGGTGTAACTATAAATTGATTCAAAATTTAAGCTCCACAACTCCTTCAAACATAAGAATTTCATTTTTCACATATAAAAATATCAAACCAACTATTTAAAAAAAAACTCTATAACAAGTAATCAAACAAGCAAATATAGAAATTGGTTATTGAAACATAATTGAGAGTTTTCACTTAGAAAAAATTTGACCAATAGTATTAGAAATAAATGATTTCATTCAAGAATATATATATATATATATATATATATATCTTATAGAGTCAGTGAGGAAAGCCAAGAAAAGCACAATGCTAAAAATAAAACCAATGTATCTTGGCCTAATAGTTGAGTGCTTTCACTCCAACTATAAAGTCCAATGTTCAAATTCAGCTTATATGTATGTGTGAATAAATTTGCAGAGTTTTGCTCAATATCTGATAAAAGGCACTGTGAATGTGATAGTTGGGAACATCATGGGACTATCCGGCAAAATGATAGATCTTCTAATACAAGCAGACTATTTTACAAAGTGAATCAAAGTTAAACTCCTCATAAAATCTACTATAAATGCAATCATCAAGTTCTTATGAGATTTTTTTTTTTTTTTGAAAGGTTCGACCTATCATTGGCAATATAATCGACAACATCCTCCATTTCACCGATAAGAAAATGCATAAATTATGCGAGATGCATGGTGTAAATCTCTAATTTTCTTCAAATAATTACTTGAAAGTAAATGAGCAAGAAAAAGTAGCAAATAAGGACACCATCCTTCAGAAGCTAGATGGGAAAAAAAGTCAATGAGTTGAGAAAATATTAAGAGTTTTGTGGGCATACTATTGTACTCCATTAATCACTAGAGAGATGCAGTCACCAAGACATTTAGAGCATGCAAGGATACCAACAGAATACAATATATATATATGCTATCTGAGTACAGCTAGCATTGTGATATTCACTCGAGCAACTTCAGCAATGTCAATAAAAGAACCAAAGGGGAACAATAAGAATTAATTCTCCTGGAGAAGATGCCACAGGATTACATGCAACGATCAGCAAAGTATGAGTGGCTAACTACATGTTTCTATGAGTTTCTAGTAAGATCAAGATAGTTCTAACATGGGAACTTGTTTTTAAGGGAGTTGGACCCAACAAGTCACCTAGAAGTTGAAGATTTTGAAACAAATTGCAAAGTGTGGGACATGAGAGTGCTCAAAAGCTCATGGTGCGATCGATCTCCTCCCCTCTCTCTCTCTCTCTCTCTCTCTCTCTCTCTTAAAGTATAAAGAAAAGAATATTGAGCAATATGAGAATTTAAAGATAGATTAAGAAATGGTTTTGGAGATTTTTTTCAAAATCGATTATGAGATTGGCCGAAATTTATATTAATTTTAAGGGATAGAAGTTGCCACTGGGCACAAGCCCTCATAGTTGATTAAAGTTTGGACTTGATGCCAAAGAACATTGTTGATCAAGGATATCATCATGCTCTAGATTGATGGTTAGAAATTATATTCATATTAATGGATTGGATATGGATAAATGGTCAACCCAATCGAGGTCTCATAATTCCTTCAAGCTTAGTACACTTGGAGGACCTAGTCTACCAAATTGGAGGATTGATATATCATGCATATGCATGAAAGAAAATGAGCTTAGGAACATAATGTATAGTGGGATAGAATATTATAATATGTTGTTGTCCATGGTTAAATAAGCTCTTAGATATGAACCCTTGTGATAGAATTGAATAGGATATAATTGATCCCAATGAGATTGAATTAATCTATAAACAAATGTTTTATACAAAAAAATTTGAGCTACATCTAGATAGACTTACCTGGAATATAACTAAATCTAGCTTAAGATGGAGTAGATTTTGTTCAAAATTGACTAGATAAATTTATATAGGAATATAACCAAGTCTAGCTAATATAGAATCAAATTTGATTCATAGTTGACCTTGATCATTGCAATGAATAAATTTAAGGTGTTTGAGTCAATGCATTGAACTTGAGTAGTTAATATTAAGATAAGACATTAAGGCACATGATTGTTCAATTAAGGTCGAGCTGAGTAATCTGGTGGCTTGTATCAAACAACTATGTAATTGAATGAGCATGAATTGAAGCTCAAGATCAACCAAGAAATTATGATAGACTCAAGGTCAACCAACTGAACCACCAAATGTCCAAATCTTGTAGTCAAGTGTGGGATGAATAAAATAAGTCAGGTTAAAATTATCAAGCAATCAATTGAGCTCAATGTATGTTAAGGTCTTGCTTGGCCTAAATGAAATCTAATTGGATGCAATTTAGGCATGTAATGATCAATTAGCCAGGTTAAAAGGATAAGAAGTCAATTAATTATGCATGAAGCTCCATTGAATTGATTAATGATTGATTGATTTAAAGGACTCAGTTGTAGTTCAATAATGCATAAGAACTAATAAACTTTACTAAATTGCTCCAGTCAACTAAAACTACATAAAGTCAATAGAGACTTTAGCAGGTTAATCAAGTCAACCAAAGATGCATTGGACTGATTAATGTCATACTAGTCACACTAGTGGCATGATTGAACTCATGTTGAATCAACCAAAACAATGAGCATTCAACGGTCTATCAATTTCAAAAAACTTTAGAACGCACATGACAGCACCAATTCAATCAAGTGGTCTATACCATAGGTCGACAAAAGAGTTGGATTCCTCATAAAACTTTTTAATTTCAAAAGGAAAGCTCCATCATCAAGAAGATTGAAGATTCATAAGCTTAATGACTAATAGCTAATAAAGGAATCGATGTGGTGAGAACTTGGAACATGGATGAATTGAAACACTTCTGCTTAACAAAGACGTTTTTTAACAAATCTTAAATTTGTGTTGTGTTACAACAATTTGCTCATAATTGATAACAAAGGAGAAAGGCAAAGTTTCAAAAATAAAATAATTAGGATTGAAATAGATATCTTCAAATCTACTTATAAAATTAATTAAATCCCTAGTATCAAAAGCAAGCCACAAATTCTAAGAGAGTCATGTACATTTTTATATAAAATATTTATAACAATACAATTTTTTCTGCTATGCTATTCCCATATAGAAAACTCATATTAAATAATTAATTGTGGTCTAAAATAGCCAATTTTTCAACACTAAAAAAAATTTACCCTGAAGTGCTCAGTAATAGACCAAATTCCTCCCAGGAGTGAGAATAGACCAATGGCTTCCCGTTAAGTGTTGCACCTGGACACCTCCTCCCTCTAAATGCAAAGTGGATGCTCCTCTTCCATCCAAAGTGCGGGAATCAAACACTAATATCCTGTGTGCTGGAATTAGACTTTCATATCATATATCAAATAACATGGCACGTTATTTTAAAATAATATAAATCATAAAAATATGAATAATTTATAAATTAATTCAATAAATAAAAGATAAAATATCTTAAATGGTAAAAAAAACACATATAATCACAATCAATGTCACATAATAGAGCAAAATATAGTCATAATGTACATGAAGGTCAACAAAAGGTAATCAATTGAAAAATCAATCACCATAATAAAGAAAATAATAATTTACAAGCAAAACTATCATAATAGCAATGTTAATATTAAGACATAATACTAAACTTTGGAGTTACGGTTCAGAACATATAAAATATTTTGTTTACGATTCTCGCATTTACCAAAACCCAAACTAGTGGTCCTAAGAGCCATCATCATCTTTGTACATCAACATTGACTCATCACCTTCGTTATAATCATCTCCCAAATTATAGACTTCTTTATCACCCTAAGCATCTTCATGCCATTGGTACATATATAAGGCCTATAAGAAAAAAAAAATTTTTTTTTCTTTAGATTATTCTTAAATGTTGTATATTCTTTGATACACACCAATAGCTCTCACAATAGTACTATGGTCAAAATAAATCAAACTAACACACATTATATGAGTTACTTGCTATAGCACATAATGTTCACTATTTTGTCCAGCAATGCCTTTTAAGTCAATAGTGTAATAGGTGCACCTCATTAATATTATGAGCTAGTTTGCACTACTGAAAAACTTGGACTTTCTTCCTCAAGTATAGAAGAAGACCTTACCAACACTCCCACAAAGGAGAATCAGGTAAAGCTTCTTCCTCTAAGAGCAAGAATTAAACAACAATGCTCTTTAAGAGTCAGGTAAACTATAGATGAATCAAATTTATGAGTCATACAAAAATTTTATGAGAATGACTAATGGAATATAAGATTAGAAAAATTATGCTAATTTCAAAGAGATTATTAGATTTCATGATGGAGAGATGAACTACAGAAAAAAAGTTCTACATTAAGACAATTAATGAAAAATCATAGCTAAAATATATATGTGATGGAGCACTAACTACTATTGACAGTAATTATGATGAGGGATAATAATTTTCAATCAAATCAAAAATTGGCAATAGACCTATATCTCCTTGCATCAATAATGGAGACACTTACAAATGAACTTTTAAAACTTCACTCACAAGTGGCATAATTCTAATCTATGAGATCTTCACTAAATTAATAGAAAAAGTTTAAAAATCAAGAAAATGTTTAGAGAAAAAGACAAAATTACTATAACAAATGTAGAGATATGATATACAATATTAGTTGTGTGATAGTAATAATTATTGATCAATATTATTAGAAGATATGATGATGACAAAGTGTGATAAAGAGAGTTTGAAAGATAAAAAGAGGAGGAAAACTAGTGAGATAAATTATTGAAAAAATATTTGAAAACAAATATTTGTATTCTTAATTTGTCTCAAAAATAGTGGGGACAGTCTCTCGGTGTGATTGTGGATGCAAATGAATTGCATCAATCCACGTGAATCTCTTGTCATATTTTCATATTTTTCGTAGATATTTTTTCCAGTCTTATTCATTATTAATGCTCTTGCTCAAACACTTCACCCACAGCATTTTATTATCTTCCAAAGTACTATACCATTATATTCCAATCTAGATCTAGCATCCAACCTATCATAAGAGGTTTTAATCTCATTGATTAAACATCAGAACTATAACCAATGGAGTTTGAGGTAAGTAAAAGGGAAAACGAGATGTTGTCTACAATGAAAACTTATTGAGCAAAAGATTTTCAGAGCAAAAAGCATTACAAAATGTTTTTTCTCTCTAATATGATTAAAAATCCCTACTACAGCATAACATTTATCAGCAAAAAAACAAAGCTACCTGATTTCATACATTGGAATCCTTTCGTGAGATGCTCGATATTTGGTTCTCATCATCAGAATTACTATCCCCAACCACATCTTTTGCCTGCTTAGCAGCTGCAGAATCATGTTGTGCTGAAGAAATTGTATTACCGGTAACAGATTGCTGATAGAGAATCCCACCAGCTAGAGTGAAAAGCAGACAAGCTAAGCCAAATGGAGTGGCATGTTTATCCCATATGAGAACATTGATCGCAACTGTGAGAAACTTATTCACAACACCTGTCACTGTAAAAGCTGTGGCCGAGACAGCTTTCCTTGCCGCAAAACCAAAGAAACTGATGAGCAATCCAAACACGCAGGATAAGCTAACTGCAACAAATGTACCAAAGTCAAACCAATCCCGAGATCCCAATCCAACAGCAGTGAAAACATTAGCATACTCCCCGGTCAACACCAAAAATACAGGCGCCATCATCAAGGATAAAAGATTATTATAGAAGACAAAGCCCCATGTGTTGAGCCCAAGGTTCGTCACCATATGTTTTATGTAGACCATCTCTGTTGTGATTGTGATCAAGTAAGCAAAAGCCCATGAATAGGCAGTGAGAGTGAACGCTGAATCAGTCATCACATACCCAATAGCACCACCCAGTACAATCACCAAAGAAAAAAATGTGAGTTTGGAAGGGCATGGCTGCTTTCTGAAGGCAGTGTCAGCAATAGCTACCAATAATGGTGTCAAAGATCGAAACACTATAAAAGTGTCAACATTAGCATGCCTGAGAAGATTGGTGTTGGTGAATATAGCAAGATAGAAGACAGTGGCAGCAGGTAAGAACTTCTTGGCAATTTCCAAGTTGAAAGGATCATGCTGGAGAAATCCCAGTTTTCCAAGGATCCATACACCAGCAGCAGAAGTCAAGTATTGCAATGCCGTTAAAAAGCCAGGATAATTAAATTTTGTGATGGCAAATTTGTTAATGACAGCAAGCAAGCTCGAACACAGAGCATATCCCACAACAAGGCTACTGGTAGCATAGTACTGTTTTGCCACTTCAAGTTTGATGGCCGCCATGGTTTTGTAAACCACAAAACCTACAGAAGTTGCAGGATTTTCATAATTTCACAGAAAGTACATAACCCAAAGAGAGGAGTCAACAAAAAAAACAACAAGCCTTTATCCCACTATATGGGGTTGGCTACATGAATCATTCTTTTCCATTGTGTCCTATTATATGCCAAATTCTCATTTAATTCAAGTAAACTAAGGTCATTTTTTATTCAACTTAACCAAGTATTTTTTGGTCTACCTCTACCTTTCTTAACATAAGACAAATCTAATACATCTACTCTCCTAACGGTCATGGACGGCTTTTATGTGGATAAATCATCTAAGGCAACTCTCTAATCTTATCCACTAAAGCTACTAACTTTTCTGAACATACTCATTTAGCATTTTATCTTTAAGAGTAAAGTCACTCAACCACGAGTATCCTCATCTCTAACCTTAATTTAGTCTTATGCTTCTCTTTATTGGCCAACATTTTACACCATAAATCATTACAAGTCTTACCATCACCTTATAAAATTTTCCTGTAAGATACTTTTCTATCACACACTTAGATGCATTCCTCCACTTCAACCATCCAACTTGAATTCTACTAATAACATCTCCATCTATTTCACCATCATTTGAACAATAAAGCCTAGATATCTAAATCACTCACTCTTTTTTATGACTTGGTCACCCAATGTCACAACACCACCACTAGCGCTTCTACAACTAAAATTACACTCCATATATTCAGTTTTAGATCTACTCAAACGAAAACCTTTAGGCCCTACGGTTGCCCTCCATAATTGAAGTTTCCCTTGGACTCTCTCTCTAGTCTTATCAACAAGAAGAATGTCATAAGCAAAAAAGCATACACCAAGGTACATCTTCTTGTAAATGCCTAGTAAGAACATCCATAACTAAAGCAAGGATAAGGGCTTAAAGCCGATCCTTGATCTAATCCAACTGAAATAGGAAAATATTTTGTCAATCCTTCTTGTGTTTGGACACAAGTAACTCTAGTATACATATCCTTATGACTTGAATATAACCAATATTAGCTCCTTTCCTAAAACTCTCCAAAGAACATCTCTTAAACTTTATCATCGCTTTCTAAATCAACAAATATCATATGTAGATCTTCCTTACTTTCTCTATACTTCTCCATCAAACCTCTTAACAAATGTATAGCATTCATAGTAGATCTACATAGCATGAAACCAAACTAATTTTGAGAAACTTTTGTATCACATCATAACCTATACTCAATTACTCTCTCCCATAATTTTAATGTATGACACATTAATTTAATCTCTATATCATAATGCACGTGTATCACCTTTATTCTTAAATATAGGAACCAACAAACTCTTTCTCCACTCTTCTGGCATATTTTTAACCTTTAAAATAACATTGAAAAGATTTGTAAGTCAAAAAATTCATTAATCTCCTAAACATTTCTACACTTCTATTGGAATATCAGCAGGTCCTACTATTTTTCCACACTTCCTTTTCTTTAAAGCTTCTCTAAATTTAAATTTACTAATATGATGATAAAAATAAATTTCTCTATTTTTTTAGGGTATTACAGTTGCTAAAATCAATCATATTTTCAAATCCTTTATTGAAAAATTTATCAAATACCTCATTCACCTATTTTCAATATCATTTTCTAAGAAAATACTTTATAATTTTCATCCTTAATACACCTCACTTAAACTAGATTTTTACTTCTCCTATCAAAAAATTGGATATTTGTCCTAGTGTTCAGCTCATTCATTGAGAGAGAAAGAGAGAAAAGTATAAACATAATTTATGAGCTCATTAACTAAACAAATTAATACAGTCAAAGTCAACTGGATTATTTTCCAATAAAAAAAGGCTCAACATACATAAATTTGTAAATATGTATCCTTATACAAGTCTATTTATATACATTAACTTATATTTTGTCAATAACTCAATATCTACCATTCAAAATCATAGGATATACTCTAACAGTCATGACAATAGATATTTTAAATCCTAAGATGGTTAAAGAAGTCACATTGTGAAAATTTAAAAGTTTTTTTTTCATACAATGGAAGTCATCAATTGAAAATATGTTGATACATTGGATGATCATCGGCATTGACTAAATTACTCGTGTTCAGAAAGTAACCGAACGTGAACAAGAATTTTTATATCAAGCTTGAAGTTATTGTTTAACTCGACAGTTAATGCATCAAATTTAACAAAACCCCAACTTATCCATATCCTACTCAGAGGCCAAGAAGGCATATCATTGACGCTTAGTAGATCTAATACCCACATTTCGTAGAATTACACTACGAAGAAGAAAAAGAGTAGCAAAATAGGAATAATTGATCCCGGCAGAGAAACACAGTAAACTTCCACTTGGTTTCTTGAAATTAAGCATGTTTTGAAATACAATAAAATTTGCTACTCAAATCATTTGGTTGGTGTAATTAAAAACCAGCATTGGCCTTTAACTCACAAATCCTCTTAAACGTATCTTGAATATGATGATTTCGAATTCACATACAAAATCAATGACAACAAAATCAGCACTTTCCAAACACGTTTTCTATCTACAACTCTACAAGCAACCAAGTAAACCATAAAGCGAATTCAAAACTACGAAGAAAATACCTTTGATCCAGGGTAACAGCAAGACCGACACGCCTTTCTACTATATCAGGCTGGAATGCAGCCAGAAACAGAAAGATTTATCCAAATTTCTCACAGAGTTGGGGGGCAGAGGTAGACAAGCTAAATGGTTAGAAAGAGTAAAAGAAAAGAAATGGAGACCAAGAAGAGATCCATAACAAGAGAATTGATAGAAATCGGGTGACACGAAACTCTACAGTGAACATTTTGTTCGATCTCTGTAAGAATCCACAAATCGGTTGAACTCCAACCCTAACTTCGGCGAAGAGGCCAGTAAACGAAGGTTGATACCGCCTTCACGGCGAGGAGAGGACCGACTAAATGGCGGATGAGCGGAGGAAAAAGCCACTGAGTTGGTCAATCGACGAAAGTGCTGCCTGAGTACGGCCCATTTCTGTCCATTAGATGTATCAAACGATGGAGATTATAGAGGTGATAAAAGCTTAGAATTTCAATCAAAAAATATTAAATTAAAATTTTTAAATATATATTATATGTAAATTTATAATTAAATTTCTTCAAATATTTAAAAAAAATATTTATTTATTATAATTATTATATTTTAAAAAATAGATAATAATTTTTTTAATTATCATATATTAGAAGATCTTAAAATAAAAATATTTTTATTACAAAAAATTATAAAAATAATAAGAAAACAATGATTAAGTGTACATGTGAAAAAAAATAAAATAGTTAGAAAATTGCCTCAAATAAATTTGAAATGATGAAAATACCTTTATAGTTGGAGGACCAAAATCCAATATTAATCATGTATTTTAAAGTAATAATTATGTTTAAAATTTTTCTTATAGCACTTATGCTTCAATGACATATATGTTTTATATAATTATCTTAAAATTGTTTATTTTATTTTATCTTAAAATTTATCAAAAACATTTTATTTTTATATCAAAATATTAAAATTATAATTGTAACTCTATATTCTACTTATTTTATATGAGCATCTTCATTCTTTTGATTATTATAGATATTATTCTTATCTTATTTAATCAATCACCTAATTTAATTCATATATATATATATATATATATATATATATATATATATATATATATATATATATATATATATATATATATATATATATATATATATGATAAAGATAAAATGGGGTTATTTAACAAATACCAAAGGAGAGGGAGAGCATGGATTCTCAACTAAGGGAGGATTATTATTATTTAAAATATAATTATTTTGAAATAGAATATCTCTTTAAAATAAGACATATTTTTGGAGAGAGAAATTCAAATAATTTGGCATAAGAAAAGAACTTTAACTTTATTTGCATCATTATAATTGTAATTGATTAAATAAAATCACTATTTATTTTCTAAAAGAAATATGCTTGAAAGTTCATTTCAGATCAAAATGACTCATTTTTGAATTAAGATCCACTTAAAGTCTAGAACAAATGAAATTAATCTGAGTAAGATTCAAACAAAGTTTGAAGTTTCATTAAATATGGTTCAAACTATACTTAAATAAAGTTCAAAGCAAGTTTTAATATAATTTGAATCAAATTTTAACATGATTAGAATATAGTTTACTTGATGGCAGATATAAGAAAATGCAGTCTAATAGTTCTAGCAGAGCAAACTACAAGGTTGATATATTGCAATAATTATAACATAATAGATTATAAGATAGATATAACAAAATGTAATATAATAATTATAGCACAACAAAAAATAATCCAACAATACAACATAATAAAGTTCAATCCAATATTCATTACAGAAAAATAATTAATTTAAGATATATATGGATCTATGGATTTACATTATCATGAAATAAATCTACTCATAATTGGTCTTTGTAAAATTATATATATGATAAAGTTCAATTTATAAAAGATTTTTTTTAGAAATTATATAGATGATGTGTTAATCATACACATTTCATGGTCTCCACTGCAAATAAGGCATCATGTTGCCATCATATTATATGCATAAATATTATATAATTTTAATTAAAATTTCAAATAATTTGGTAATGTCAATATTGGTTATGGCTAAGAAGTTTATACTACCAAATTGAATAGTATATCTTATATCTCCAGTATTAATGATGACATTAGTAAGACAAATGTTGGCACCATGTTAAAGCTTCACAATAAATGGAGTGTTCTAAAGCTACATTCGACATAAATGAAAGATGTGAATTAATAATATGCAATTGTTATTTCATAACACACTTTCAAAATGCAAGAATACAATATAACAAAATAATATAATAAGAGAGTAGACTCTATGTTATAATTTTCATAGTCTTGAACACACTCACAAAAAGCTTAAATTTATCAAAAAATTCATTTTATAAATAATTTTGAATGTTAATTATATGTTACTACTACTATAGCTTACATATGACTAACTAAAGATGAAAATAATTGTGGTATTTATTTCTTGTGTTTGGGTGATTTGTGTGTATATGTGAGAGGACACCATGCAGATCTATAGATGTACTTATTATGGTGATCGGATGATATTACGGAATAGTGTATTATCACGAGAGATAGAAGTCACTACCCTATAATGGACCTAATTACCTAATAAGGACTTTATGATGGGTCTTAAATAATTGAGATTTACACTTTGGTTTATTTAAATCGGGTTCATTAAATTCTATTTTATAGTTAATTACATCTTAAGGGAAGTGAATCTCTTAAGAATACTCTCGATTAAAGTAGGCAATTGTTGTCTCCAAAGAATTCAAAGATAGACTATCAAAGGATTGGTTATATTTTTAGAAATCGAGTGGGAGAGTTCAAAAAGGAAGAGTTCTTATTGAAACTAAAGGAGATGAGTAGGGAGTGCTCATGATACTAGGAAGCCTAGTGAGCACTTCAATATATCTTATGATTGGACTTTATATATTTGAATTTGAATAGATTTATTTATTTGAGTTGAAAGTTTATTAAAAATCTAGGACTTATAATTCCACAATATAAGATTGTGAAAATACCTAAGATGTGAGGATTTATGCTTGTAGCCCACAAAGGGAAACATCAACCTCAAATCCTAAATCAATGGAGCTTTGGCGAGGGCCAAAGTACGACCTAAATCTAAGGTGAAAATGGGTATATGGTTTACCTCTACAAGAGAGAATAAATCATCCAACTGTTGGACTTATTATCACCTGGAGTGATAGCCAATTAACTCCTCCTACACTTTAAATCCATGTAGGCAAGTCATATGCTTTGCAAGATGGTTATGTCATTATTTATTTAGAAGAGAAATTAAGTCTTTACACTCATTTTCTAAGAGACTAGATCATGAAGAGTATGAATAATGACTTAATATAATGCAAAATTTTAATAAGTTTTATTTGATTTTTGAATTTTTTTTATTTTGACACAGGCTGTAGGATTTTATATACCTAAATACATGAGAAATTGATTATGAGTCAAATCAGAAAAGAAAGAGATGTCTTTCCATCAAAAGCTCTTAGGTCAAGTCTTTATTCTCTAGCACAAATGGAAGCTCTCTCTTAACAAGAGTGGAAGAATATGACATGCATGATATTATACATTCAATAATCCAGCTAAGGGATTACTAAATATTTTGTTATCTTGATTTAATTATGAGTTGTTAGTGGGATAAAAAACTTATTTTTTACCTAAGAGCCTAATCGCATCCAGGTCACATAGCAATCACCAATTATAAAAAAACTATGAAAATGCATGTTATTTCTAATGCACATGCTAAACAAAATATTAAATAATTTTATAAAGCTATTGTAAAAGATAAAAGACCGGTGCAGTCAGGAATTGACAAACAACCCGAAAAGAAAGGGTAGCCGAGCTCTACCCTTATACAACCCAGATTATAAAAGAATAATTATAATTACATAAATGAACAAATGCTACAGGAGTCTTCATTCTTCATATCTCCTCCATTTCTTCATTTGAGCTTGCTTTGGACGTGTATGCTTCAAAGGAATCACGAGGCCTCCCAGGACAAAGCCTCCTAGCCTCCGCTCATTCTAATCCCCATATCACTAATTCTAATTTCTAATATAAAATTACATCAAAAGAAGGAAAGTAAATCTTGCTTCACCTGCGAAATAAATATTAACTAAACACATCATTCAACCCAAGTAGTTATATGAATAATTTGGACTTAGCGCCCCACACATAGGTAACCAAGCTCACCTGTCCTAATGTGGGTTATGCTTAGGGGCTAAGCAACTGCATAGCAAAAGCATCTATATTTTTTTTATTACAGCGGCCCTTTAAGCACAACCCCCTATATAAAATATGATTAGGCTAATAACAGCCTAACATCCAGTCTATAAAACATACACCCTGACATTCAGTCTAAAACATTACATCACAAAATAAAACACAACATCATACATACAATCAATACATCAACCTAGCCTAATTCTAAGGTCGGTGACCTAGTATTTTACTGTGTGAAAAGAAGGCCTATGTAGCAAGACTTTACTAGTCTTCTTTAATTTAAGTTTCAATTTGGAGTTTGAATTTGTTTAAATTTTTCCTTTGGGTGATTTTAATTTAAATGATTTAATGATTTATTTTTATTTTTTATTTCACTTTTATTTGGTTAAAGTGATGTTTAGGTTTTCAAGAATGAAGAGTAGAATGAATTCCATTTGTAGACGGAACTCACCCTGTCTTACATCTTAACTTCCTAAAGAGTCCAACTAAGGTCCTTAAGTATCTTAATTAGCCCATTTGAATTTGTGTAATTTTTTTTGATTTGATTTAGATTTTAGAATTTGAGTTTGTTTAATCTTCATGCATTTGATTGATTAATTTTGGATTAAATATGTTGATTTAATTAAATTTTGATAATTCAATATCTTTAATATCTAATAAAGTTTAAGTTTGTTTAAATTCATATATTTTTATTTGATTAATTTTAGATTAGATATTTTGATTTAATTAATATTTCAATAATTCAATTTCCTTTAGTTCAATCTATAGTTTCTTTCACTTGGGTTTTAATTTAATTCCTTAATTTCATATGATTAATGTCATTTCAATGTTGTTTAAATTCATTGATTTCATTATTCCATTTAAATTTGATCTAGATTGGTGAATGTATTTTAATTTACTTATAATTTATTTGAACATTAATGTATTATTTTATTTGAATTTTAATTAAGGGTTTAACTTATTGAATTTAGCCTTTTAGTTTATGTATAGATTATCTCTTCAGTTTGATAATTAATCTCTTATCTTAATTCAATAGGTTTGTTTTATTTGAGTTTTATTTTTGTTTGACTTATTTTGATATTATTTGAAATTAAGAGTAATTGGATATGATTTAATAACTTTAGAGTTTATATTTAATTTTATGTTTATTTGATTTGATTATTGTTTATTTATTTATAGTTTGATTGGATAAAATGAGTTGAAAGTTTGCTTTAATTTAATTGAGTTTGATTATTTATGATTAGAATTTTATTTTAATTTCATTCATTTATCATGTTTATTAGATTTTAGTTTATGTTTTGATTTTACACATTTTAATAATTAATTAGTTTATCTTATTTAGGTAGGTTGAATTAGATTTAATTTGATCATGTATTAAATTGATGAGAGTCTTTCTTTATTTGATTTGATTAGCTTTATCAATCTATAGGTTTGGTTTGGTTCAATGTTATTATATAATTAGATTAATTAATAAGTGTATTTAGGTTAATTATTGAATTAAATAAAGATTTATTTAATTTTTAATTTGGTTTCATATTTGTTTAGGTTAACGATGTAATTAATGATCTAATAATTTAGATTTAATTTAGAATTTGATTGGCATTTAATTGTATTTTAATTATATTCAAATTTATGTTTGATTAAGCTTAAGTTTAATGTGATTACTTTAATTAACTTAATTGGTTTGTTTTAAGATGTGTGATTAAATTAATTAATGGAATAATTAAAGATTTTATTTGAGTTTGATTTAAGAATTAATTTTAATGTGATTTATTTAAATCAATTTGGTTCATTAAGATGGATTAATTCATTAAGTTTGCATTAATTAGATGTTTAATTAATTAAGTTTGATTAAGGATAAAAAATTTTGAATTATCAGATTAATTAAAAATTTGCTTAATTAATGACTTAATTTCTCACATGTGAGTGATTTGATTTAGTTAAGTGTTTTGCTTAAGTTTGATTTGATTAAAGGATTATTGTTATTATCATCATTATTATTAAGTGAATTAACTATTATTTGATTGAGTAACTCTCTTATTCCAAATGGATTGATTTAGATATTAATTTAATTAAGTTTACTTTAGCTTCATTTGGTTTGATTTGGTTTAATTAATATTAAGTGATTATGTTGTATTGGATTTATAATTAATTTAACTTTTTAGTTTACTTAATGATTAATTAACGTTCAATTTATTTATATTCATTAAGAAGTTTCATATGATTAAGATTTCATGCTTAGTGTATGTATAGTTATATTAGTTTGACTTATGTTAAAGTTTTCTAGATTTATTTAATTTTAAGTTTGATTTAAGATTTAATTATTTAATTGAGTTTTGTTAACTTAAATAGGTTTAATCACATTTAATTTATTTTTATTTGAGGATTATATAATACCTTTTTGATTTGAGGTTTGATTAATGATTGCATAAGTGTTATTTCATTTTTGATTTTGATTTATTATTTAGATTATTATGAATTTCATTTTAATTAACTCTTTAATTTGTTAAATTTTAACATTAAATATTTATTGTAGTTTCATTAAGCTTCAGAAGATCATATTATTTTGTTAAGGATCTTAGATATTAACTGAAGTGATTTAAGCTATTTTGAAGATTTTTGTAAATTTTTGGATTTTTATTTGATTTATTTTATTAAAATAGATAATCTAAACTTCAAATTTTAATTTCTCTCAATCTAGAAGTCCTTTTTACTTGAGATTTTTATCATAGGTGTGTTCTAACTTTGATTTCAATTCTTGAAAATTTTAACTCAATCCAACTTGTATTTTTAGACAATTAATGAAATTTATTTTACTAAAACCTAAATTAAGTCTCAACCATTTGGTGGAATTTGGCGATTTTTAGTTTGTTGGATTTCTCTCAGAACGAGCCATTATTTGTAAATTTTAACTATGTATTTTATTTTTTATGAATTTTTAAAGTTATATCAACTTAAATAATTTTTAAAATCAGAAAATAGATGATTTTTCCACTTAATCCCCAAGACTGCCGTGAGGCAACGTGGTGTCATGTGGCTCTGATTCGCCGCTATTATGCTGGCACGTGGCGCCAGCGGATTGGCCCGCGGTGTCGTCCGTAAGAAGCGGAAAGGGATGGATGGTGACCACCGCCCTATCACGGGGACGGTGAATCGATCCGCATGACTGACCGCGGATCTGCGCAGAAAATACCATCGTAGATCGAACTAGGTGATCGACTGCACATCACCTGCGATCCTCAGATCGACGACCGCGTGAAAATATGGTAGATAGAACATTAATTTATGGCTATTTTTGTGATTTTGAATCAAATTTCATTCAATTGGGCTAGATTTCATGGTGATCTTTTCCAGAAAACTTTCCGATTCGCATGAGGATGATATAAAATAAAAAATGCGAGGGTAATCTAAGAAAATTTTCTAAAAGCGCACATACATTATCGCAAATAAACCTCCTTAAGGTCGGCTAAAGTTTGACGAAATTACCTCACCGAGGATAGTTTCCGGCGGCGATGAAGATCTGAGCGAGCTCCTGGGTGTGAGAGGAAGCCTTGAAATGAGCCTAGACTTTTATCTTCACTTCGAAATGATGTATTCTTTAATTGCCACTGCTTCCTCACCGGAATCCACCGATTTTGATATTTTTAGCTCAAAAAGTGGAAAAGTGGTTGTTGATTGGGAGCTCTAAGAGACTCTATAATGCCAAAATAAGATCCATTTACTATCTTTATTCTCCCTCTTTTAATTGTGGCCGAAATTTCCCATTAAAGGGTGATGGGAAGGTTTGTTGGGTGGTGATGGCTGATTGGGGACTTTGGATTTAGCTCCTAAAATCTTCATTTGTTGCCATAGGATCAGCTTGATTGAATGCAAGTATTGGGGAGGAGTTGAATGCATGTGATTGGGAGAATTAAATGAGGTTGGGTAAAATCCTATGTGGGGGGAGATCCATGAGGGATTTAATTAGGTTGAGTTGATTTTGGGTTGATCCCAAATGAGTTTGTGTAGGGTTTGATCAGCCCTCAATGGTTCATGATTTAGTTTCAAGAGATTTGACTCAATTTATGTCATATGAGTCACATTGGGTCATATCTAATTAGGTAGACCAATTGATCAAACTGGGTCGAACCAAGGGTTAGGTTAGGTTCAAATGATAATTTGAAGTATTTTGGTATGATCAATTTGATTTAATTTGGCTTAGGATTGACTTTAGCTCATTTGGAATCAAATGGGTCAAATGGGTCAAGTTGAACAATTTAACCAAAATTGATCAAATTGACTTGAGTTATGGGTTGATTTATGTTCAATTGGCTAATTAAATATGAGCGTAGCTTTGGTTTGAATCAATTTGAATTTAATATGAATTTTGGCTAATTTGACCTTTAGGTCAATTTAGACTAGGTTGGGTCAAGTTGACCAATTGGTCAAATTAGGCTCAATTATGACTTTGGTCAAGTTCAATAATCAATTTGAAATAAACTTGAGTCATTGGTTGCAATCAATTTGGGTTAGATTGAAATTTGACCCATTTTTGGCTTTTTAGGCTAATTTGGGTCAACTTGGGTTAAATTATTAATTGGATTTGGTTTGGCTCAATTGAGAGTCTTGTCATGTTCAATCATTGATTATGAGTGTGTTTGGATCAATAGTTTCAGTCTATTTGGTATATTATGGGTTTTAACTAGTTTAAGTTTTATTTGGGCTAAAGGTTGACTTGATCAACAGAACAAATTGACTTAGTTTGACACAATTGATTATAATTGATCATCCTAGGGTGATCAACAATCATGGTGGAAGGTTTTGGTGAGCTTGATTCAATCTAATTTGGGTTGGATTAGAAGTTGGCTCAAATAGATCCTTAGTCGAATGACCAAAGTTGGTCAATTAGTTTGGTTTAGCTTGATTTAGGTGGGACTTATATGTGAGCCTAGGATTGAAATATAAATCCAACTAATCAATTTAGAGTCCAATAGGTTTTGGCAATTGAAAATTTCAAGTTAAAAGGCTGTTGACTTGGGTTGACTTGAATTTGGTTTGATGATTACAAGTTTCATTTATATTTAGATAGATGATTGAAGGAATGATTGATTCAAGAGAAAAATCCATTGGTTTTGACTTGATTTGGATGAGATTTGGCTAAGTCCAAAGAATTGGCTCGAAGAGCTTAGATTGTGTTTGGATTTGATTTTGGATATAGTTTTGATCATTTCAATTTAGATTTCATTTATATTTGTGAATATAAATAAAGAACAATTGATTTATAAGAAAATTGATTGAGTTTGTATTGGTTTAAAGGCTAATTTGGTTAAGCTTATGAAGGTAGTTCGATGGCTTAGGAATGGTCTTAGGATTTGAATTTCATTTTAGGTTTCAATCATTTGAAGTCAAAATTGGATATAGATTTGGAATTTGAATTTGAGTTTGAGATTTGGTTTGAGATTTGAATCTAGGTTGATTTGAGAATGTGCATATGGATTAGGCTATGGTGATTTTTAAATCTGGGCATGGCCTGATTAACTTTTCTAAGTCTCTAGGCTTAAGTTAAGTGTTCACCTAATCACTAGAAGTGTCCTAAGTTTAAGAAGAGGAGGTTGAGAGCTCACTCCAAAAGTGATGTCAACATAGAACACCCAAGAAGTCACTCAGAAATCAATTGTTTTCTCATGAGAAGTTTTGCCGGGTCAAATTTTCAAAAGGTGGATTAATTTTGTAGATTAGATAATGCTAAGAGATTTATCGATTATTTTGTGGGAACTTTAAATCTAGTTCAAGATTTTCTTTTAGGTGTAAGCACCTATAGTTAATTACTCTTCTCTGCAATAAGCAAGAACTTTCAATTAAAGCTAGTCATTAAGTTGATAAATATTTAGCATATAGAAACAACAAGTTAGGTTTAAGAATTAAAAAAATTAGTCATCATTAACTTAAAGTGAATATTTGGGAAATGATGATGAGCTCGATCAAGATCTCATAATTTATATGAATGTCACGGTCCCTACCTATTTAGTGATACATAATCTAATTAGAGAATCCTTATTGGCAACCATGGGTTGCTTTGTCCAAGAAAACCTCAAAGGCTTAGTGTGGATGTTTTTTAAAGGGGATAATATAAATCAACATTAGTTACTAAAAGATTTTATATCTTATCAGGTGCATTTTATAATTCATAATTTATTGAGCAAAATCAATTACAAACATACAAGTTATTCACATGACTATAATTTAATGATGTCATTTGACAGTAAATCACACGATCAAAAAGCTCTGATCGTAACCACAATTTATATGATACCATTTGATGACAAAATCACATAAACAAAAGACATGGGTTATATCTTTATTAGTATGAGATTGTTCGAGAGTAAACATAACAATAAACTTAATTTGATATTTGCTCTTTTATAAACTAAAGTTTTCTTAAATTGTCATTCCCGACAAATAATTGTAGATGAGTTGATGAATTTTACTTTAATTTATTAAATGATGAATTTCATTTGAACATTATAAGCTTCAAAAACTTATCAAATTTATGTCAACTTTATTTAGCATATTTTGATGATAATATCTCTTTTTGAAATGTTTGTTCAACATAGCCGTCAATGAAAGCTTATACTCATTGTATTTATTTAATAATTGAGACTTTGCCAATCCTACTTGTTTAATAATGGAGGATTATATCCATAACTAATTTGTGACTTGAGTTCATTTTATGATTTGCCTCATTGCAGACTTTGTTAACTTTTTTTCAAGCTTAAAAGATCAGGTCTATAGTTAAGATTCATGATCACACTTTTGATTTTAAAATAAAGAATTTGTAACTTTGAATATGAAATTTATTAAATACAAAATAAAACTTTTTTTTATAAAAGTAAATAATCTAATTTTCAACCAGCCATGTTGACTCCTACCCTTATTAGGATGAGGTTCATACTTTTTAAGTGGAACTTATGATTTTGCCCTATAGGCAACGCAGCCCAAAATCTTTCATTTTATTTTAAGTATAACTTTCTTTATGAGAAGATTTGGAAAGTTAATATCCCAGACTTTAATGGTGTTAATGAGTTTGCAAGCATCCTTGTTGCGTGCTAGAAAACCAGTTGTGGTAGAGTGAAAGTTTATGCCTTAGCCTTGTTATGAAATCCAGCACACACACATATATTTAAAGAGTGAATAAGAAAATCAGAATTTTACGTGGAAAACTAAAAGAGGGAAAATCACTAAAGAATCTTTCACTATGTATTTGTTTAGAGTACAAAATTTCCATAAAAATTACAAAATTGTAGAGATGGTATGACAATGAGAATCTTAATCGATAACAAGACCATATAGTCAATGCTCAGTTGTAACTTGCTATGATTTGTGATGAATTTATTAATAATGATAATGATCAATGAAAGTCATAATGGTGATAAGATTAATGACAAGAATCGGTGGTCGACGGCGGGCGTTGGTTGACAAATCCAGTGGTGACAATTATGCTTGAGGATTTTCTTTTTTTCTCTCCTCTTATTTTGGGATCCCTCATATGAGAATGAGTTATTTATAGATTGGAGTGACATCTTATAAATACATGCAAAACCAACCACTCTACTTCATCTGGATGGCTCAAAATGATTCCTTTGATCATTTGATGTATTTTAAGTATTTGAATGCTCAAATGAAGTTATAATTGTGAGATCTTGGGCTTGTTAGATCTGGCTCATCGAGATGCTCGATTTGACTATAAACACTCTATATTTGAGAGCTATTTAGAGATTTAACTGATATCCCAAAATTTCTAATGATATTTTAAGTATTTGATCTCGAAAAAACTTTGCTTTTAACATCAAGATTTGTGATTAAGAATTTTTTATATCCATCCTATTTTGGATGACATATCTCAATCATCCAAAAATATATATGTCAAATACTTGAAAATAGCACATTTTTCAATGAAATGTCCATCAACCATACATATTGAGAGAACAGATCTTCATGAGAGCAAAAGATTATGATCATAAGAGCTTGATACGTGATACGAGAGATTTGAGCATGGACCCATTCCGAAGCACGGCATTTGTGCTACGTACGATGATGACGCGGGGTTCGGTGATGAATGGCTCAATGGAGGCACGGGCCGAACGAACGCTGGTCGTAAGGTTCTTGCTCACGCCGGAGTTCAGTAAGGCCGGAACCGCGTGGAACTGACATCAACCAGAAGTAAGTCACGTTGGTGCCCTCACACGAAGGCTGAAGGGCCCATGAGGATTTTTTTTCCATTTTTGCCCATTTTTGCCCATTTTGGGTTGTTTTGAGCGGTTTTTTGCGATTTTTGGAAGTTTTTGACCTTTTTGCCCCTATAGGGGTCTATAAAAACTCCCCTAAGACCAAGGGAGAAGGCACACTCTTCATATGCTTGAGTGTCCCTCTTCTTCTTAAGAGGAGATCGTCGGAGGCGATCAGGCCCGTAGCTTCATGGCGATTCTGATTTTCCTCGAAAGAGGCCAACCGCCTTGTTGGACCGATCAGGTTCTGAGGCCATGTGCCCGTAGTTCATACTGGAGAGCTCCGCTCTCAAAGAGACGCCACTGCTCCTTACCTCGGACCGGCCGGGCCATTACAGAAGTTTAGTTTATGACGAGGCTCGATTTTCTCGAAAGAGATATCAACCGCCTCACGACCGGACGTTCTGAGGTGATGATCGACGATGATAACCGACCTGATGACGCTGGCATACGGCCGCAGGCAGATGACCCATGATGGGTGGTAATCAGAGATGGCGGCATGATGGTGGTGACCGCCAGAGATTGCCGGGCGATGGTCGCACGGGTTGGGCGCCAACGGGTGGTGGCGGCAACGAATCGCTGGTCGGGCCGACGGTATACCGGCGCCGATACGACGGCTCATCGGTTACCGTCACGGGATGACCGCGATGATGGTGGTGACCGCGAGACACCGATGGTCGGCATGGTGACCGACGACGGCGTGGTTGGCGCTCAACGGTGGCGCAGCACAACCGGCAACCGGCGCTCAGTTCGCGCGATGACCGACGATACGGGTGACCGGAGATTGCCGGCGATGGTTAGCGGACCGGCGATGGTGACGGGCGATGGTCGGCGCGGCGCATGCGGCGACCCGATGATAGCCTGCGTGATGGTGACCGATGAGGATTTTGACCTATCGAGGTTGTTGTCGAGTGTGACGATGGCGCAACCTATATAAGAGATTGAATTGAATCCGCGATTTTGACCCATTCGAGGTTGTTTATCGAGTGTTACCCAATGAAGTTAACCTGCAAGAGGTTGAATCAATCCGGTGATTTTTGATCCATCCGAGGTTGTTTGTCGAGTGTTACCCGGCGACGCTAACTGCGTGGAAGAGTGGGAAGTCCACCGCGACCTTTGGCCTATCAGTTATTTGTCGAGTCTTTGCTCGATGACGCTAACCTACGTGGAAGAGGTTGAATTAAAGAGAAATTTTGGCCTATCGAGGTTGTTTGTCAGGGTGTTACCCGATGACGTTAACATATATGGAAGAGGTCGAATTGAATCCGCTAAGGATTTTTGACCTATCCGAGATTGTTTGTCAGAGTGTTACCCGATGATGGTAACCTGTATGGAAGAGATCAAATTGAATCCGCTGAAGATTTTTGATCTATCCGAGGTTGTTGTCGGTGTTACCCACGACGCAACTGTTATGGATGAATCAATCCGAGAATTTTGACCCATCCGGTTGTTGTTAAAGTGTTACCGATGACATTAACCCGTGGAAGAGGCCGTGGAAGTCCACCAAGGACCTTTGACCTATCTAGTTGTTTGTTAGAGTCTTTACCCGATGACATTAACCTGTATGGAAGAGGTTGAATTGAATCCGCTGAGAATTTTGACCCATCCAAGGTTGTTTATCAGAGTGTTACCCGATGACGTTAACCTGTGTGGAAGAGGTTGAATGAAATCCACTGAGAATTTTTGACCTATCCGAAGTTTGGTGTGACTCAATGACGCAACTCGTATGGAAGAGGTCGAATTGAATCTGCTGAGGATTTTGACCTATCCGGTTGTTTGTCGAGTGTGACTTCGGCGACTAACCTGTATGGAAGAGATCAATTGAATCCGAGAATTTTGACCCATCCGAGGTTGTTTGTCGAGTGTTACCCGACTTAACCTATATGGAAGAGCCAAGTCCACCGCGACCTTTTGGCCTATCCTAGGTTGTTTGTCAGAGTCTTTGCTCGATGACGTTAACCTATGTGGAAGAGGTTGAATTGAATTTGCTGAGAATTTTTGGCCTATCCGAGGTTATTGTCAGGGTGTTACCCGATGACGTTAACATGTATGGAAGAGGTCGAATTGAATCCGCGATTTTGACCTATCCAGATTGTTTCGTGAAGTGTTACCGATGATGGTAACCTGTATGGAAGAGATCAAATTGAATCCGCTGAGGATTTTTGATCTATCCGAGGTTGTTTGTCAGGGTGTTACCCGATGACGTTAACCTGTATGGATGAGGTTGAATTGAATCCGAGAATTTTGACCCATCCGAGGTTGTTTGTTAAAGTGTTACCTGATGACATTAACCTGTGTGGAAGAGGCCGTGGGAAGTCCACCAAGGACCTTTTGACCTATCCTAGGTTGTTTGTTAGAGTCTTTACCCGATGACATTAACTTATATGGAAGAGGTTGAATTGAATCCGCTGAGAATTTTGACCCATCCAAGGTTGTTTATCAGAGTGTTACCCATGACGTAACTGTGGAAGAGGTTGAATGGAAAATACATTCAGAGGTTGTTTGTTGAGTGTGACTCGATGACGTTAACCGTATGGAAGAGGTCAATTGAATGCTGAGGATTTTGACCTATCCGAGGTTTGTCGAGTGTGACTCGACGCTAACTGCATGGAAGAGATCGAATTGAATCCTCCGGAATTTTGACCCATCCGGGTTGTTTATCGAGTGTTACCCGGCGACGCAATGTGGAAGAGGTTGAATTGAATCTGAGGATTTTGACCCAAAGGTTGTTTGTCAAAGTGTTACTTGATGACATTAATCCGCACAAAGAGGTCGAATCAACTGCTTGAGATTTTGACCCATCCGAGGTTGTTTGTGTTACCCGACGCGTTAACTGTATGTAAGATGTCGAATTGAATCCGAGGATTTTGACCTATCCGAGGTTGTTTGTCGAGTGTTACTGATGTTAACCTGTATGGAAGATGTCGAATTAGATCCGTTGAGGATTTTTGACCTATCCGAGATTGCTTGTCAAAGTATTACTTGATGACGTTAATCTGTATGGAAGAGATCGAATTAAATCCGCTGAAGATTTTTGACCTATTTGAGGTTGTTTGTCAAAGTATTACTTGATGACGTTAACCTGTATGGAATAGGTCAAATCAAAACGTCCGTTTGTGATTATAGTCAAAGTTGCTCCTTAACCTTGGTCTTGTTTTTCCATGAGTATGATTGGAAAATCATAATTTGCAAAGCTCTCTTCTCAATGTTGAAATATCCTCCAACTTTGATTTGTTTCTTGGGATGATAATCGATTAGATGCTTAACATATTAACATCTGATCTTCTCGAGATTAAGAGTCCCAATTGACAAAATCGAAAGAATAAAGTTTGATGAATCTTCATTCTTCGAAATGCTCCACCTCGATGGTGGTTTTGATCTTGTTGGAAAAACGCCATACAAGATGAAATAATAAGAATCGATTTTCACGACGCATCAAACTATTGTGTTAGAAAACCAGCTATGGTAGAGTGAAAGTTTACATACTTACATGAGATATAACACACACAGGTATTTAAAGAGTGAACAAGAAAACTCCAGAAATTTTTACATGGAAAACCTCAAAAAGAGGGAACAACCACGGGGCCTAGTCCAGGAGAAATCTTTCACTATGTATTTGTTTCAGAGTACAAAATTTTCCGATAATAGGATTACAAAATTGTACAAAGAAGGGTATAATGAGAATCCCGTAATCGATAACAAAGAAATATCACGTTTCATTGTAACTGCCAAGTGATAGCAAATGATGATGAACAACGGGATCGTGATCGACGATGAAGTCGCCATGATGGTGACCGACGAGATTGACGACGCGATCACGGCGGGCGGTGGTATGGTTTGACAACCCGAGTGGTGGTAAAGTGTTGGTGCTTTAGAGCTCTCCTCTGCTTGGGCTCCTCATATGAGGAATGAGGGGTCATTTATAGATTGGAAGAGTGGCATCTGTAAATACATGCAAAATCGAACCACTCTACGGCTCAAAATGATTCCTCACTTGATGTATTTTAAGTATTTGAATGCTCAAATGAAGTCGAATTGTGAGATCTTGGGCTTGTTAGATCCGCCGAGACGCCGATTTGATTATAAATACCCATATTTGAGAGCTATTTAGAGATTTAACCGATATCCCAAAATTTTCAATGATATTTTTGATCTTGACTGACGCTTGCTTTTAACATTAAGATTCGTGCTTCGACTAGTAGAATTTTCAAGATCATATCAATCCTTATCATATTGAATAGATGGATTTATCTTTAAGACATCACGCATTGTCATTAGGATGTACTTTCTTACAGTACATGTATACATTGGGTTTAGATGATTAGTACTATTAAATCATTTTGCATGATTTATCAAAAATTTTAACCCATGATGATCAACAAATTTAGCCAAGTTATTGATAAATCACCAAGTTGCTATTGATGAATTCCATTAGGCTTTTAAGCTTGGGAATTTGGCTAAAAAGAAATTTTGCCAATTTCTTAAAGAAAATATATTGCTCATTGGGAGCATATTCTTCATTCACAGATGCATATGTTCATTCATAGAACTTGCAAGAGATTTGTTAACGATCGGCGTCCATATCAAGTGAATCACCTATGTAATCCACGACGTGCACTATATTAAGCTATTTTATTTAAAAATCTTTTATGTGAATGTACAATTGTCCACTGTGGCAGCAATACACAAGCACGATTTTCATTTTAGGGCCATAGTGCTTGCATTATGTCTGCTTGCATATATTGCTTTATAGATTCAATTATGAATTTTGATAAATTAAAATCTTTCACATGCTTTCAAAATATTCTCATTTTTTATTTTATCATGTACCTGTGGTCTAACGTGGCAGGACTCATAAAGAATTAATTTCTTGTTATAAATAGAGCTCTTCTGCTGGACCATTTCCAACTCTCAAGTCCAATTGACTAGGTGTGTTCTAGAAGATTTTGAGCATTCAATAAAATTTTAGTGCAAGTTATGTGCTTGCAAGCAAGCTTTTGATTTCATTTAAATTTTATCAGAATTTCCTTGTAAGTCTAGTTCAAGCACAATTGCATGTTCAATTTTGATTCTTTTACTTTCTTTTTAATAAAACTCATATTTAAATTTGAGATACTCATTTTTAGTCATATTTTAAGTCTAAAAAGTTCTTTTTATTTCAATCTACTTTCAATCCTATCAAAAAAAATCCAATAATAATTTGAGAGTTGCTTTGAGTATGTTGAGCTTGCCCATCACACCAAAAAAAAGATATATGTATGAGTGATATTTTAGACACCACAATCGAGTTTTTCATTCACATCGCGTCATAAAAGACGTGCATCAATCTTCATATACCTACATGAAAATATAACAAAATTTTCTTTTACGACAAAAAAGATGCCAACAGGTACTTATTTCAACAATGGAATCTTAAATTCCGAAAAGACGTGGTTCTTTAACATCATGACGAGCTTTCTTAACATTATATCTATGCATGCCGTGTCAATGACAATGGTGATGAGTCGAAGTTGACATTAAGTCAATATGAATATATTTCTTTCTATTTTTGTTCTCTGTTGAAACAAAGATTTTCTTTTCTTTTTAGGGTTTTGCCTAATGGAGGAAAAAAGGGAGAGAGAGAGAGAGATTGAAAGAGAGGGAGAGAGGGGGAGTCTCTCTCATTAGAGAGAAAAAGGAGATTCTCTCTCTCTCCCTTGAGAGGGAGAAAGAGAGTTAGAGAGGGAAGAAGAGAGAGAAGCATGAAGAAGAAGAAAGAAGGAGAGTAAAAGGGAGAGGTGGTTGCTAGCAAGTATGTGGCATGGATGGTGACTGTTCAAGTAACCATGATGTCAATAATAATAATGCATGATCCGCATGATGGCAATGGGTTGGGTTGTCTGCAGAACGAGGGAGAGAGGGAAGCGAGAGAGCGTGCGAGAGAGAGGAGGGAGTTAGGGAGAATGTGTGTGTGTGTGTGTGAGAGAGAGAGAGAGAGAGAGATCAGGAGTGGGGGTAGTTTAGGTAGTTTTAGATTTTTTTTCTATTTTTATTATTTTTTATTTTTTTAAGAAGAAAAAGGTCATGCCTTGCGAGGGTATTTGTACACGAGGGGGAGTTGTTGATCTCCATTTGTTATTTTATTTTATTTTTAGTTACATTCAACTAATTTACCTTACGATAAACCTTTAAATCCCATTTATTGTCAGATAAATTTGAAGTATCAAAAAATGGAACATTAAATAAAAATAAATAAAAAATGGAGATGAATAATTCATGAAACAATCCTAATCGTCTTTATATTAGTGATTTCACACCCCACATGAATATGAGTGGAAATCACAATTATATTGGTGATTTGGCAAGCGCAATTTTTAAAAAATCTGCATTTAATTTAATTTGAAAGCTTTTCAGATTTTATTTTGCTTAAAATACTTTTATGTAATTTGAGTTAGTAGAAAAAATAAAAATATAAAATTATTATATTAATTAATTTAATTTATTCCATATATTGAAATATCTATAGCTTAAAATAAATTTATTTAAGTTATTGTATGAATGATTTAGCATTTGATAATGAAATTCTTTTTTAATGATATTTTAGATATGTATGAACCAGGCGTGCATGAGATTTGCATAATCAAGATCGATTTGGTCTGCTAGGGTTCGATTCATTACAGAACAATCCGACCCCGACTTAACAACTTGGGCAAGATGGTAACAATTACAACAAGCTTTGCAGCACTTACACATGGAGAGTCACTAACACTGCAGATCAATCAATATAGCTCATCAAAATCAACCTAGACGATCTCTTTTTTTCATACAAAATAGATCATCAAATCAACTGAAGTCCTCTTCCTCATTTCTCCAGTATAAAACCTATTATGTGCTTCGATATTGATATAATAGAAAATCTCTTTATTTTATATACTTCTCTACTATATGCAATACTAAGTCTGTAAGGGACTGTTTGGACCTGCATTTAATACAAAATAAAGAAATGCACAGAAAATAAATTCAAAAAAGGATTATCTGTTAGAGAGTTTTACAAATTTCATGACTTTGCTTTTTTCTGTTTAGTTGAAAAAATATAATATAAAGTAATTTGAAAGTTTTAATGTCCGACGACGGCGTTTGGTGGCCGTGCGGCGAGACCGAAATGCGACGGCGGCCGGGCGCATGGACGATCACTTTATATATAGGATTTTGGAATTCCAAATCGTTAATTCTAAATACAAAATAATATTTCTAGATTCGAAATACATTACATTATATTGAAAATTTACTTTACTTGTAACAAAACACCTAAAAAGTAAAATACGTACATTTGAAATGCAGCGCACTCTAAATACACATAATCAAACAACTCCTAAATCTCTCAATGATCTTTGAGAGAAAAATCATCAGACTCAAAAAGATATCATCACTGTTAAGATCTATGAAATTTAGAGTTACACTTTTGCAATCATTTTCTTGTTTTTCTTTATATTGTATTTCCGAGAAAAAAACGTTGTACTGGCATTTGTATAGTATGCAACCTCATCACATTTACACCCACTCAGTTGGGTTTTTTTGGCTTCTTCCCACCTTGTTTATGAATCATCAAAATATGTTTATTTTTCTTGTCATTTTATTCATGTCCTAATGTACTCAGCCGGCATCGCCACCCTCTGCCCCACTGCCCCCACCACTACAGCAATTTTGGAGTTTCTGTAAAGAAAGAGTTAAACTCTGGTTGCATACATTTTGTTTGCATTATCAAATTGATTACGAACCTTCTCACAAGTTGGTTAATTTATCACTGCAAGCTAAAAAAATTGTATATCTATATCATTACAAACTCATGGAAGCAAGCTAAATGCAAATTATCATGACATCGTCGAGGATAAACTAAAGAAAAGATAAAGCTGCCAAAGTGCAAGGGGACTTTGCCCTTCTCCTTCCAAGTTATCATTCTAATTCTTTCAAGCTGCATAGAGTAAGAGATTTCCAATGGAGGAGAGGCTAGAACGAGGGAAGGCTCTGGTGGTCGGCGGCAGCATAGCAGGTCTATCTTGTGCCCACGCCTTGATCGCCGCTGGTTGGGAAGTTAGAGTGATAGAGAAGTCCTCATCACCACCTTCCGGAAGTCCAACAGGAGCAGGTCTCAGCCTGGACCCGCAGGCTAGGGAGATCGTCAGTTCTTGGTTATCAGATCCAGCCATCCTCCATGACGCCTCCTTGCCTCTTGACATAGAACTGGTTCATGTCCTTGCCTTAACTTCTTATGAATCGGACTCTGGAGCTGCTCAACCCTCCATTGCTTAGTTGTATCTCTCTTCATCCTCCTCCATCTTTTCATGCAGCTCCAGTTTCTGGATGGTGAGAAAAAGCTCAAGCAACCTGTTGCTAGAGATGATAATTTCGGATACAGATGCTTCCACTGGACAGATTTACACTCACTTTTATACAAAGCTTTGCCGCTCGATTTAGTACTGTGGGATCATCACTTCCTTTCTCTAAGCATATCCGAAAACAGAACTTCCGTTCAAATCAAAGTCAAGATTCCGCACGCTGATGAAACGAAAGAATTTTCTGCAGATTTATTAATCGCTGCTGATGGGAGCATGTCCATGATTCGACACCATTTCCTTCCTGACCACAAGCTAAGGTTAGAATTTACAAGCAGTGCTCAAGCAACTTTGAACCTCTTATTTCTTTTATTATTCTAGTTTTCTTTTACCATGCTCGAACAGGTATTCTGGTTACTCAGCATGGAGAGGAGTGTATGATTTCTCAGAAGATATTAGCTCAGAGACCATTGATTCCATTCGCAGGGCTTATCCTGAACTTGGAAAATGTTTGTACTTTGATTTGGTTTATGGCAACCATTGTGTTCTTTTTGAGCTCAAAGACAAGCGAATCAACTGGATATGGTACTTCAACACACCAGAGCCAGACATCAAGGCAAACCACTTAACTAACTCTGTTTAAGTTCTTCTATAGCGAAAGAAACGTAGTAGGATTCATATGAAGGGTACTTGAATATGTTATGCAGGGAAGATCTGTGACCATGAAAGTGAATCATGAGATGATTGAGAAAATGCACACAGATGCTAGCAGAATATGGGGCTCTGAATTGGCACTGCTTATGAGAGAAACAAAAGACCCTTTCATCAATGTAATATATGACAGTGATCCTCTGCCTCAATTGTTCTATGACAATGTGGTATTGGTAGGTGATGCAGCTCACCCTACAACACCTCACTGCTCCAGAAGCACAAACATGTCTATTCTTGATGCCGAAGTTTTAGGTCTCTGTCTGAAGAAGTGGGGAGTGAGGAATTTGGGCATGGCACTGCAGGAGTTTCAATCCATTCGATATCCATTGATCTCGAGTCAAGTTCTGCACTCGAGATATTGCGGACGCCTCAAACAAGGGCTTCCTCTTCAAGATAACACGGTTTTCAATCCCAAAGAAGCTAGCAAAGAAGAGGCTGCTGAGCTTCAACACAAAAGCTTGCCATTCTTCTATAAAGTTCCTGTGTCTCTGGACCAGTAAGCTTGGGCTTTTCATTGCTTTTCACTTTCTAAGTACTGCAAAACCTTGATAAGATTGTTTCTAGTTTGTAAGCGCCATCACTCGTGTGGCCATAACAAAATTTGAGATTACTGCTACAGCACCATAGCTATGAAGCTGCAGTTGTGATTGGCATAGCTAATATGAACCTCGTTCCCACTGGGTGTTGTTATCTGTTCAGTGCCAAGAAATTTAAGGAGATTTTACCATAGGCAGAAGGATCAAAGAGGTGTTAACTGTAACAATGGCCATATCTTAAGTTTGTCGTTTCAGAAAAAATATAGTAGTTATTGCATTGTTGTCGATGCTGGAATGTTTGGAGAGCTCTCAGAGCCATGGGGACCTTAGAATCATCAGCTAGGATGCCTTCATCTATCTAGTTTTTGTGGTGGTGGTGGAACATTATTGGGTTTAATAGCATCATTATTCATTATGCATTTCACTAAGTAGAGTAGGAGTTGATTTTGTGGGTCTTTGTTAACTTCAAGATATATTAGACAGTTCATCTTAATCAGAAATGATGATAATGACGGAAGATAGACTCAAAATTGCACGGTGATGAGTCAAAGTGTCTCACCCAATCTCACATACACTAAATCATTGTACGTCTCACATAACAGATAGCATCAATACGTTAGAAACAATGAAATTACCACTAATAGCTCCCTATGTTACTCTATTAGGTGCACAAAATGAGTCAAAATGGTTTGCATAAGCAGGATAAATTTTGGTTTGCATCATAATTAAAATTTTACAAGAGATTGTCTCATTGTCTTTAGACGAAATCACTCATTTCTTATTTGGATCATATAGTTTTTATATCATTAGAAGCTAACACAATTATCTACATCTTGAGTCTTTTTCATTTTGGCTAATTCCATTACAATGAGTCATAATTGTTTATATAAAGAGTGACAAAAGTTTGAATCCAAAAATTTCAATATGTTCTCATTGTTTCAATCATAACGCATGCATTTCTCATTAGGATCATATGATTTTTTTATATCACTATCTATATCTTTTTATGTCAACTTTAGTTGATTACAAAACCAAAAGTCATGTTTTTGCATAAATTTTAAATCTAGAAATTCTAATTTTTCCTTGCAATTTTAGGCGGAACTCTCTCATTTGTTCAATTAAAATTGCCCACAATTTTAAAGATAAATTTTTAGTTTCATCATCTCCTCCTTTCATGCTCATAATATTGGTCAATTTCAACCATATAAATGCAATTTTTATTGTAAACTATATTAAAATTCAACCAAGGTGAATCTATAAGAACATTAAAACAAACTCTTTTTAAATAGAACCGTGCATAGTCATCTATTTCTACAACCATTTACACTCATTCTCCCAAAAAACTACTTATCAGTTGCTTAAACCTGCACAACTTTTAAGCAAGGTCCAAAGAAAAAAAAAAAAACTCTCCCCAATACTTCATTCACTTAATCATCTCCTCTTTTGCCCTCCCTCCTAAATACTATTTTCCTCTGCATTATTTATGATATTGACTCCTCACCCAATCCTTCTAAATGTTTCTCTAAACTATCACAAGTAGTCTGCATAGTGTGTTACTCTTATATAAAATGTCACGAGCACTTACATTAATGCATCCTCTATACTCACGTTCATTACCACATAGCATTCATACCAACTAGCACATTTCAAGAGCTTCTCATTTATAATTCAAAGGTAGGGCACAACACATACGATCTCATTATCTTGTGCACGTAAATGTTGACTTCCATGCGTGCGCCATAAGTCAAGTCGAGCTCACAACTCGAATTCGACGAACTTCGAGTACAACAGTGCGCAAATCAGAGTTGAAAGGCACTAGACAACATCGAAATTGGTCGAAATGATCTCCGATCGATGAACGGACTTCACCATAGCATTCAGAACGTTGAAATTGATCAAAATATATGTATTGCACAATTCGACGGTCGGTTGATCAAGAAGGAGGGCCATCGAAGTGCCTACGCGCATATCGAAGTTAGGACGCTGCGATGATGACCAAACGATCTCCGTTCATAAAATTGATCAAATCATTAGCTTTGAAATATTGAAATCTATCAAATGAGACTGTCTGCGCTTAATTCGGACGAGTTTGCATAAATATCGAGTGATCGGATATAACAGGGCGCAAATCGGAGCTGAAAAGCACTAGGCATGCCAAAATCAGTCGAAATGACCTCCGATTAACAAACGAACTTTTTCATCACGTTCAGAACGTCAAAATTGATCAGAATATATATATATATATAGCATAATTCGACGATCGACCGATCAAGAAGAAAGTTCATCAACGCACCTACGTGCATATCGAGGTCGGGCTTGAACTAAACAGTCTTCGATCGCAAAACGAACTGCACCATTGCGTCCGAAACATCAGAATAATCTACGATCAACATATATATTGCCTATGTAGTATTGTCGGTGCAAAAATCTCAATTAGGGTTAATTTTCACTTAAATAAGAAAATCCTATAAATATCCCCTTATACAAAATCCTAATATATTCCCCCAAACTTTACACAACCCTAAAATCCCCACCATAGCTTTCTCCCCCGCTGAAACCGAAGCTCCTCCGAACGCCGCAGACTCGAAGCGGGCGAATGACACACACACATTCTGTCGCACTGCGCCTGCTCCGAAGCGTATGTCGCGCATACGCGACGACGCTGGCGTGTCACGCAGCTCTGCCATACAGATCGCGCATCTCGCTGTCAGCCGCCGCCTCGGTCCCCCACACATGCCCAGCCACCGATCAAATTTGTGTTAAAATATTACTCAGATGCATCTTGGCGCGTGAAAGCTATGCTTACTTCATAAGAGTACCGTACACGCCTTTCTTGGTATGACAGAGAAATATGTGTTTCATGCAGGTACCTTAGAGCCTCATACACGCCATTTTCTGCATGGTGGGATGAAGCATTCGGGTCGTGATTTATACCACCCATACATGCCTTTCTTGGCGTGGGCGGCCAAAGATACAGGCAAACCCCATACCGGGATGACCAGATGTCACGAAATGCCGAATTTCTTAATAGGCTAAACGACATAAAGTCATGCCACAATATAAAATTTATATTTAAACTGACATTGCAGATGTATGAGTACCCCGTACATGTCTTTCTTGTTGTGACTGGGAAATTTGTGTTACATACACATACCTTAGAGCCTCATACATGTCTTTTTTTAGCATGGTGGGATGGCACATTCATGCCGTGATTTATACCACCCATACATGCCACGCGTGCAACATACCGAGGCGCACTTGAACGGGACTATAGTCAAAATGCTGCCAAATTTTTACATCAATAGGAGGCCTAATTAACTTAATATAATGCTACCACAATTATAAGATTGATTTTTAACTTGACATTACAAGTATATAAGTACATGTACACCTTTTTTGCCGTGGTGGAGAAATCTGTGTTACATGCAGGTGCTTTAGAGACTCATACATGCCTTTCTTGGCATGGTGGGATGACGCATTCGGCCGTAGTATTTACACCACTCATACATGCCTTTCTTGGTATGGTGGGTAGACTGGCCTAAATTGTAACGACGCAAGGTCGCCGAAATGTCAAAAATTTTATCTAAAAATTTGGGTCTTAGGTCGTCCCGTTAACAAAACCTAAAAATCTAATAATAATATTATAAGAATTTCAACTAATTAAAATATCTAAGAAACTAATTCTGTCATGTGACAGTAGATCTAATCATCTATTATTAAATTAATAGAGTCGACAAGATCTTGAATAGCAAAATAAAACATATACCCTGATGAAGGTTGTGTTGAATGGAGATTTCAATGGATGAGATATTAATCATCAAAATGTGATTGCAACTTCAAATCAAATTAATCAAAATCAAATATCAATATAAATATAAAATCAAACAAATCACTAAGTGTTAAATGCTCAAATGAAATTCAATATCTAAAAGCTTAAAGCCAAAATTTAACTCATATTTCGTAATTATTTTTTAAAGGTGACAAATTAAGAAAATTAATAAAGAAAGCTAATGTCCAATCAAATACACATGTTTACTCAATCAATCTCACGAAGTAAGGATATAACATGCCCTCCGGCTTGTGCAGGCTACATATAACGTTACGATCGAGTCTTGATCGGTGGTTGTCGCCAACTGACATCATTATATCACGCATGATCGTACGTATGCTCTAATAACCGAGTTGTGAACCATGTACTTAATAAAGAAATTCTCTGTCGTTAAGAGACTTAAGCCTGACAAACATCACGTATAAAGATTTCTTGGACAACGTAATATGGTCACGGATCAGTCTATTATCTCCTCGACTAAGACAAGACCACGACGATACATCAAACCATGAGATCTTGATTTGGCTCATCATCATTCCCCCAACCACCCGCTTTAAGTTAAATAAGGATGAATTTCATAAAATACGCTAAGCTTATCTAACCACTAAACTTAATGAAAGTTTTATCTTAGCATTGGGAGGGTAATTAACTATAGTTGTTATAGAAAGAATCAGATCTAAAGTCCTAAAAAAGAAATCTCTCGTAGTGTTTATCTATTATTCCATCTCCTTCAAAAATTTGACCAACATTTAATCAAATTCTTCATCGAGAGGAAGAAATTTTGACAAGAAACTTATAATATAATGTAGCACAACTTTTCCCCCTCAATTCTAATTCTAAATGCTAATCTCCCTTTCTCCTTCTTCCTCCCGCCTTTTTCTAGTAAATTATAATTCTTTGTAGAGAACATAATATTTAGAAGGATCATAAACTAGAGCACCAATTGGTATATGTTAACAAAAACACTATTTTTCTCATGTGACATTGATAATTTCAACCATTAAAAGTCAAGAGGAGTGAATGAGGCGAGATGAGCATAACCTCTTCCTTGTTCCTATTTCAAAATTCTTACATTTTACTGTTTCACCATACAATATTCTTGATATTTTGATCGACGGTGTAGTTATTTTGTCTGTTGATAATGCAATTTCTCAATCAACTTTAGATTTCCTTGTTGGGAAATTTCCTACCAAATGGGAGTCCCTTCATAGACTAAATGTTGATGTAATAGTGACATTTTTTTACTCTTCAATATTAATATATATGACTACTAGCAAGCTGTAGTAGCTCAAATAAATTTCTTGACTTTTATAAGCAAGAATTTGTTAGACTTGTTACTAAGTGTTGCTTGTACTATAAATAGTTTCAAATAATGTATATTTAGTATATCCAGCTAAATTTTTTTAATAAAATTTGTTAGGGATTCACTTTGCTCTTATCTTATTTTTAGTGAAGCTTAGGAGGTCTTAAAAGGCATTTAAATACATACATAAATTATCTTAAACTCGATAAATGAACAAATGCTTCAAAAGAAGGTGAAAAAATAACTTAAATAGCAACTTTTTGAAAACGTTGAAAAATAAAATGCACGTTAGTGTGCCATTGATATTTAGTAGTAAGGTAGTTACCTAAAATAAGCAAAGTGAATGGTCAAATACACATTTTCTTTTTATGAATCAAAGTATAAAATTCTAAATTTTGATGTGGTCAAATACACATTTTCTTTTTATGAATCAAAGTATAAAATTCTAAATTTTGATGGCGTTGTTGACCCTCATATGTGACCCACGGGTCAAATCGAGTGAGTATAATAATATATGCAGATTATACATTAATATCACATGAATCAAATTGAAAAGATTTCATTCATCGCAAAAGCTTATTAAACGACATCCACACCTAAAATAAATTTAGAATATTAAAATTAAAAGGCTTCAAATAGTTAAAGATTGAAAGAGAATCAATGATTTAGCGAGTTCATTAATACATAATTAGAAGCATATAATAAATTAATTAAAAAAAGAGAGAAGCAATATCGTATTAAAAAAATTATAATAGAGAAGTGTTAAATAAGCTGATTCAAGAAAATTTAATTAAATTAAAGTCAACATAACTCAAATATGTTAACAAAGAAAAGAGAAATTAAAATGTACAAATAATCCATTATATATATATATATATATATATATATATATATATATATATATATATATATATGAAATCAAATTAAATCAAATTACATAAGTTGTAAAATAAAGAAATGGTGATAAATTAGTAATTTGAAATTAAAAGTGAAATCGAAGATTACACATCAGTCAAAAATTTGTCAAATCGACAATTATTAAATTACATAAAAAAAAGAAATGGTGATAAATTAGTAATTTAATTTGAAATTAAATGACAGATTAACATTGTGTCTCAAATTACACCCGACCGACAATTATTGAATTAAAGAGAGTGATTGAACGATATCGTAATTTTAGATGAAATAGTAAATAAGATTACCTAGAAATTTCCTCATTTTGAGGACTTTAGATCTGGTTCCATATTTCTATACAAAGTCCCATAGTTAATTACTCATCTCAATAAGTGAGAGAACTTTGACAAAAAATTTAGATCGCTAAATGTGTAAAGTAGCAAGAAGTTAAAGAATGTAAAGTTATGAAATTCATCATTTTAGCTTAAACCGGATGATTGGGGGAATGATGACATGCCCGATCTATATCCCATGGTTCTCATGATCCTGGGCCTACTTCCCCAGGAGGTAACCCAATGAAGGATCCTATTAAAACACATGAGTTATATCGTAAGAACTCTGGGTGGTGTCAAGACAGACTTAAGTTTTTAAATTTAAAGTGCTACTTGTCAGTATACTATGATTGACAACTCAAAGGGGAAAGCATCATACTGATCAGATCATAATATAATGTACTTGACCGCCAAACCACCGATCGAGGACTCAGAATCGCCATCTGAAGCTACCAAAAACCACGCAGTGTAGGACAGACCACGCCCCATCGGCAAGATTGATTGAGAGTGAACATACAGAACACTTGATTTGATATTGACTTTGTGAAGAAGTTTTCTGTCACGATAAACAACAGAAATGTGGATGGATTGAGTTTGATTTAAATTTTTAATGATAGAATTCCATTTAAGAAGTTTCAAATTGCTACTTAAAAATTAATTAATTAGAATATGTTTAAGAGTTTTAGATCCTGTCAACTCTATTTAGCTCCCAACAGAGGATTAGATCTACTATCACTTGACATAATTAGTTTCTTAGATATTTCATTGATTTAAAACTCTTATTATAAGTTTTTAGGTTTTGTAAACCCGGACCCAGTCCTAAGACTAAACCGGGAAGCAACCCATACAACATTCTCAAACACTTGAATCTAAGCATTCAAATAGCATGGTGTATTTAAGACTTCATGTGTTTATTTTGAATTATGAGATTGATTTCATATTTTCATTAATTTTAATTTAAGCACATCTTTTTTTACATTAAAATTTACACTCAAATCTACGTTCGAATGAAAGAGCAAAATAGCTAATTTCACTAATTGATTTGTTGGTTTTAAAAATCATAATTAGAATGAAATTTCTTAATTTTTGATTAAAGGAAAGCTCATGATTTTCATAGATTTTGAATTAGTATCGTCTTCTGTCTGCTTATACAAAGAGTGATCTGGTGAAGAAGGCATTTTGATTTAGATTGTAGTTTAAACATTACTTACACTTGTTTTCTTGTTGAGTTTTTAAATTCTCTTATGTTCAATTTACATCACTTTTGATAAGTTAGATGTTATTATTTGCTTTACTCATGCTTATTATTAGCATAAGAATCACCTCCATATTCGTATAAGAGTTGTTAAACCCAATTTAGATTCATCCTTAGACTTTAAGTTTATTGCAAGTTTGTTATGAGTTTAGTATTAGTCCCCCCAAATTCTAATTAGAGCTTGTTTAATTTTGAGAAATTTACAAGAAAAGAGAACTCACTCATTACTTCAATTTAAGTCATAGAGAATTGCTATTAGAGTTTGCGAGTTTAATAGTAGCCTCCCCAAATTTTACTTGCATTTTAAATGAGTGTTCTATTCTTTCCAAAATTTCCTTTAAGTGCTCTTCCCCTATTTCTTCTTGATTTAACATTTATCTTCATATTTATCATATATCCTTTTGTTTGACTTAAGTTTAGGTAATTTTCCATTTGAATTTATTTAAGTCTTGAATTTACTAAATTTGACCTCCTAGCCATTCGCAGGTGAAGATCGTGTGGCTTTCTGCAGACGCCTCATGTAGAGTGGTGTCTATGACACCAGCTGTGTTTCATCTCGTCGCGTCCTCTTAAGCACGAAGATGCCTTCAAACCTGAAAGAAGACAAATACAATATCTATTCATTCTCCCACTTTTTTTCTAAGTCTAGAAATTAGACAAAATTTTGAAAGATTGCCTGGGGAGTAGTGCATCTAACAGAGACTTACAGACGCTTCTCGAATGAGTGTCTTGTGACATCACAAATTTTCATCTCACAAGGTCCTGAGACAACGAGATTTCAATCTGAAAACACAAGTATATATATATTTATATTCATATATCTCACACGTTCGACTCATTTTTCTACGATGATCAAAAGAGATGGTTAGGAAAACCAAGAGAAGAACCCGTCTGATAGTGCTTTTGTCGCGGGCGGTAAATTTGAAGAGAATGCAAGGAATGCGACGACCGAAAGAAGAATCCACTGACGTGTGTTTCTCCGAGCGGGTGAAGATTGGTGACGCGAGAGGCGACGTGAACCGAAAGAAGAACCCACATCTTGATGGTGTTCTTCCCCAGTTTCGGTGAAGCAAAATTTTTAGATTTCGGCAAAGTGGAATTTGAAATTCGGAGTAAGAAAAATGAGGGAATTTTCAGATTTGGAAAATTGGGATTTTCAGTTTTGAGAAAGTGAGAATTGGGAAGAGATCATCGGGGTCGGCGGCTTGGTCACATGCATTAAAGCAGATCATTACACATTTAATCAAGAAACAGATGAAGCAAGTGGCCGAAGCATAGCCAACTTCTCGCAACTGCTTTTGCCTTCCTTTTGAGTCAGCGGAAAAACATGTGTCACATACGTGTCTTGACTACCTCCGGTGAGACCTGGCAGCAGGACGAGCACTGGAGAATCAGGGGGAGTCGGCGTTTATTACCGGATACTCAATCAAGGGCAACTGATCTGTCGTCCTCCATTCACAAACATTCCCGGAGATGCTGTCCGCTATAGATAGTTACATTGATTCCCATTGATAAGAGCTCATCAACCTCATTTATTCTTGATTTGATGAAATCACTTCCTAATGAACTGAAGACGAGATCAAATTGTCCAGTTTTAATAGCTTTTATATTTGACAAGCCAAGAGTAATAGCGAACTTCCCTCCATAGGACTCTGCAACAGCATAAAGAGGGCTTTTTTAAGCCTTTCATTGTCATTGTAGAGTTTCTTCAGAAGAATGGTTAAATCGATGGCTGACTCCTCGTTAGTCTTCACAAGAGAGGTAGTATTCTCTACATAGCTATACCCAGTGCCAACATGATTATCCATAAAAAGAAGATCAACTCTCTGCAGCCAAGTCGAATTTCGAGGCTTCAGATTGGTTATCTAATGGTCCAGCCTCTTGAAAGTTTCTGATACCAATGCTAGAAGCTCCAAGTCCTCCCTGCAACCATAATACAGTCGACCATGGATTCGAACTGTTTTCCACTCTCGGCAGACTTCGGTACCACCAGAACAAATTGGCTTTCGGCCGAACTTCGACGTAGCCCCATTCCTCTGATCCGTCTGCGGTGCCGTAGACTTTGGAAGCTCTCAGAGACCTTCCATAGAATTGGGGGAAGCAGAGGAGAAGATTAAGGCTTCATTTGGGAGGGTTTTTTTAGTGCGTTTTGCTTTTGAGAGCATGAATTTTTAATTTTGATATCCGTTTGAATAGTGTGCTTTTTGAATTTGTGTTTTAGCTCCATCTCACTGAAAACTCCGTTTTAGCCTCTTTTTAAAAAGCAAAAGACAATTAGTTTTTCAGGAAAAACTTTTAAACTAGCTTTTCAGGAATTCGAAAAGCTTAGCTAAATGAAGCCTAAGGGGGTGTTTGGCAACGGATTTACTAGGAATTTAGCCATCTAAACTAAATCCTACCAAACACCTTCTCTGGATTTAGTAACCGCTTCCAGAATCTGAACTGAATCGATCTCGATGATAAATCACCATTCACGGATTTAACGGGATTTAGAGATCGGGAACCTCTTTGTGTGGCGGAATGGGTTGTCTCGAGATTCGCTTCCTCTTCTCGTTTCGCTCCTCTCTCAACCGCGAAAGAAGGCTCATTCTCTCCGCTTTTCAACCGCAAAGAACCAAGCTCCACTCTCGTTTCTCTCCTGCTTCAACCGCAAAGAACCCCTTTCTTTGCTCTCATTTGTCCCCGACCAACAGAAAGAACAAGGAAAGAAGGTTTTAACTTAGATGTCTATAATCAAGTATGAATCATTTTACTTCATTGGAAACAATGGTGGAAGCTCGCATCTTCAAGCCTTTCTTTCGTCTTCTCCAACGACACGTGCTTCTAAGATACGATTGGGAAACAATGCCGCTAACCCTAGAAAATAGGGATATATGGTAAAGAGATGAATCAAAACAAAGATTTTCAAATATGTGCTATATCATAAACTAAAAAATTAGGATATACTGAAAAAAATTTAATCAAACTGAATTTTATCTCACTAATTTTTTAAAAAATTAATATCTAAATTTTATTTGATTAATCATAAATTATATTAATATTAAAATAAATTTATATTTATAGAAGCATCGATGAATAACTTTTACTACACTATTTTAATATAAATTCTTTTTTCTTAAATAAATCAGAAATTTGATTTTATATATTTCATAATATTGAAAATTAGATAAATATACATATTGTTGAATCTCAATTTATTTATACAAAGAATCTTGGAGATCAAAAATGTGACGATAGCAGAATACTGTAAAATGGAAAAGTTGGGGAGAAAATGTAATTTGACGTCATGCCGCCTAAAATATGAGCGCATAATATGTTTTTTTTTTACTTTACCTAAGATCAAAGTTCCATCTTTCCAATCATTTCATTTCGCATAATAAACCCAAAATCTAAAGGTTTTGATTATTATCTTTATCTCACAAAAAATAGAGCAAAGACGCCATCCAGAGATCTAAATAATATTTATTTATATTTTATAACATCATGATATCTTTATTAAATGATAAATTTTAATTTTAATATTATATTCTTTTTATTTACATTCTTATTCTTTCAAAAAAATATTATTTAATTATAAATGATTTTTAAATCCTCAAATAACTTACCAAACATCTTTCCTGATTTAGTGATTTAATAAATCATTCTGCAAACACTTTCGTGATGACCGCGATTTATTAAATCGGATATTTTGAATTTAGTAAATCCTACTTGAAATAAATCCAATCCGTTGCCAAACACCCCCTAAGTAGGAACATAACTGACTTTTCATTGAAAGTGGGGAGAAACGGAGGACTTTGACAAATCTATCTTTCTCCCTATGCAGCTTGTGGTTTTTTTTTTTTTTTTGAACGAGAGAATCGAGGGGGGAAAATGAAGAAGCGGTTTTCGGAAACGGAAAAGAGAGGGAGCGGTTGAAGAATCATGCTTGTGGTTAAAGGAAATCGAACGAGAAAGAGATTGAGAGGAATTTAGGGCCGGCTAATCTTAGGTAGGATATAATCTAATTAATAAATTTATTTCTAATATTTAATTAGTCCAGTATGAATTTTACGGCGATGAAATCATATGATTAATATGTATCAATCATAAGTTATTCGATGTTACGGGCCTTGGCGGCGTAATTCATTTTACGTCGGGGTTTGGTTTGTCGACGTCAAATTAAGTTCATTTCAGCTCAAAATGCACGTCACCGCTTTCGACCACTTGATTTTTGTGTAGACTCATCCGAATTGAGTGCAAACAATCTTAATTAATAGATTTCAATATTTTGAAGCTAACGACACAGTCAATTTTATGAACGAAGATCATTTGGTTTCGTCGGCGCCTCCTGATTTCGATGTACGTGCAGGTGCGTTGACGACTCGAGCACTTGATCAGTCGATCCTCAAGTTATACAATATTTATATCCTGACCAATTTTGATGTTCTGAACGTGATGACAAAATCCGTTTGTCGATCGAAGGTCGTTTCGACCATTTTCGGTGACGTCCAGTGCGTTTTAAGCCCCGATTTGCACGTTGTCACTTCAAATCATTCGACATTTGTGCAAACTCATCCAAATTAACTGCAAATAGTTTCATTCGATAGTTTTTCGATGTTTCAAATCTAACAACGTGATCAATTTTATGAACGGAGGTCGTTCAGATATCGTCCCAACTTCTTGACTCTAATATACGCGTTGACATATTGATAGCTCAATCGCTTTATCAATCACTCTTTAGATTATATAATATTTATATTTTGATCAATTTCGATATTCTGAATATGACGGCGAAGTCCGTTCGTTAATCTGAAGTCGTTTCGATCATTTTCAGTGACACTCAGTGCATTTTGAGCCTTAGTTTGTGTATTGTCACCTCTGACGTTCATCGAATTTGACTTGTGACACATATGTGTAGGTCAACACACATATATATTCTCATTTAGCAATATAAATATTAATATTAAAAATATTTTCTTTTTAACTAATTAAATTAGATCAATATTTACAAAAAAAGAAGAAGGGGTACATTCTTGATGTTTTAAATCACCATATATTACTAGTTAACTAAAATTTATTTGATGAGATAAAAGGAGATATAAAAAGAGTACAGAATTTAAAAATGATTTAGAAATATGTATCCTTAATCAGATAGAATTAGTGATTAAAAGTTTATTTATTCACTTGAGTAATATCATTTAATTTAACCTTTACTTTTGAACTTTAACAAAAATGAATGCGCTTGTTTTAAAAAGAGGGGTAGAAAAAAAAAAAAAAAAAAAAAGAGATAATTATAATAACCCCAGCTGCCTAAACTGCCAAACAAATTTTTTGCCACCACCCAACTACCCTTCCAGCTAATGGCAAGCCATCAGCACTCACGCCCCATGCCTTCGCGTGAAACAGTTGGATGGATTTTATTTTTTAATGAGACAGGAAAGCAAAAGGAGGTGGGCTGGTTTTCGGAGAAAAATAATAGCTCTCTCTCCCTCACTCTCTCTTGGTCCGCTGCAGGTCGCACAAGGAGGCAGGCTCCCTCTACGTTTCCGGCTCCAGCTCGATACAACGTCGTTTCCTCCGGCCCTCTCCAAAATCTCGCACAACACAACAGGTCAAGCCTGTCGTCTCTCTCCTTCTCTCTCTCTATTTATTCTCGTCGGCTCGCTCCTTCACCCTTCTCAATCTCGTTTTAAGCTAACAAAAAAGACTTCCTTCATTTCCTCTCCTAATGCTAGCTCCACCTAATCACATTTCATTTCTTAGCTGACAGCAGCAACTAGCTTGCTCCAACTTGCTGTAATAGATTCCTCAAACCGGGCAGCCACCGAAGCCAATCTCTCCTCACCTTGTTCTTACCAAAACCAACAATTCCCATCTCCAACATGCATATCCTATTCACTGTCCTTACTGTTTCGAACACCTCAACTGAGGCCAACGATGCAGAAAATCAGCAAGCCTTCCTTCCTCTACATAGGCTTAATTTTTAAAATAGGCCTGTTTATAATACTAATTATATGATTATGCACGTTAAAAAAAAATTTTAAAATAGCTGCGGTCAGTAGTGACGATTGGCGGCAGCGATGGCGTGGTTCATTAATTTTTAAAAAAAAAATTAAGTGCGTCACATTTTATGATCGCATTTGACTCATCGGATGTCGGTTGGGAGTGCTTGGTATCGTTGGAAAGATAATAAAAATCCTACAACTTTTTATGTTCACAACTTTGAATCTCGTCCGGTGAGATCGTGTTTACAAATATCGACTTGAAGTTACAAAAAACTTAGATATTGATGCGAATTAGTATTTTTTTGGATAATATAAAATACTCTCATTCTATATATAAATTGAGTTTGAATCTTTATGCAATTCTCGGTTGAATCTACTCTCTTAGCATTTGATTTAATCAAAATATTCAAATAATATAATCTGTGGAATAATACAATAAAAGGTACATGAATGACTAAGAGATAACAAATATAAAATAACGAAATACAACCCCTCCACTATCTTGGCGATACAGGTGGAATCGCACGGAGTGTAATGTGTCGGTGTGGCAGGTGGCGTCAGCGATGATGTTCGATGGTCCTCCTCTTCTTCCACGCTTTCGGACGGGTTGTTGCGAATACCTAAGTCGTAACATGAGGTATATCGGCCCGACCCCTGCGTGTGCAATGTACATAACCTCATATGGTGTCATATGGAATGGTGGTTGTCCATATGTTCATTTGCTACATGGGCATCGAGCATTACTTTCTGATATGAATCTTGGGGCGAGAGAGAATGTGTACGTAGGCCCCCTGCAGTGTCGAGGATGGACATCCATCGACGGAACATGTGTATCGATGATGCGAGTGTATTATACGTATCCATCCGTCGAGATATGCATGTTTCGCCTCAAGTCCACCAGCAGCTCTTCATATTCGTTGAAAGATCTCTGAACTTCTGTATCTTCATCTCTGCCGAAATAGCGCTGAAATATTCCCTCCGTCTTCAAGATGTGCATATAGAAGATTTAGATCGATTTCATTGTAAATAGGAAAATAAATTAAAATACTTTGCATACATACTAACCATTAAGCGTTCCCGGTGCTTTCGGGGTAATATGTCGAGGAATTATCGGTGCCTTGAGCATGTAAAGTGATGCCCATGAGCGATACCATCTCATATAGCGATTGATTCGGATCATGAGATGAATCAACGTGATGTCGAGTCCGTCATGCTCGCTTGTCAATGAAGGAGTGGTGGAATTCTAATCAACATATTCCTCATCCGTGAATGATGGATCTATCGGTCTTACATCGTGGAAGGAGGAATGCCAAAGCTAAACACGCGATCGGTAAGTACTCCACCCTCTTCTCGGTGGTATCTAGCTCCTTATCGCTCTCCACAGAACATATATCCATGCGGATCGATGTCCATATGGCTGATGACTGCAAATACAACATAAGTTATTCTTTCAAACCGATGAATTTGCCAAATAAGATTACATCAATTCGACTCACGACTCAGAAATTAGTCCGACTCATCCACTCACGAGATTGCCAATGGCATTTCCATACCCTTCGTTCCAGAAAGCCAACTAAGCCCATCAATGTCGGAAGGATCTGAGAACACATAACGTGGGTCTTAGACATGAATGTGCTCCAGGCCCATACTGCGGTAAATGTATGCATCCAGGCCATGTTCGTGCGCTTTGGTTTGGTGGCTTCATTTAATTCTCTGTATAGATGAGCGAGTACAGCTGAACTCAGAGACAACTCCCTAAATGTGTCAATAGCCTCAAGTAAAGGTAGATACTGCAAGTGAACCTCAGACCCTGAAGTATCTGGTAGAAGAAATGATCCAATGACAAATAAAATGTAAGCTCTGATATGCATAATGAACTCGAGCTCAGGTAGATCCAAATAAGAGTCACGATAGTATGTCCACCGCAGCCACCGTAGAGGTAAACAAGTACGTGCATGCGCCTGTCCCATGTGAAACTCGGATGTGATCGCTGGATGGACAGGATTATGATAGATGATATGCGGCTCTGGATGTGCTCCAATCAGCTCATCGCAACAATCTGGCCATGAAGCCCACCTTCTCTCTCCACCAACAACAGTGCCGCCAATCATCGCTGGGCCATCTATCCGGACGCCTAAAATCATCGCCACATCATAGAGTAACATCATCTCCGGTAGCCAAAATGAATTCGTCACGGCACCACGTTCCACAAGTCTTTGTCGCAGTGATGATCAAGCTTTATATCTGCATTTGAGACACAATCTAAAGCCCGGCTCATGAGGCATCCATAAATGGGTTACAGCCATTCCGAACATGATAAGTGAAGACGAACGCAATCAAATGAATCATGTTTCCAATGTATCGGTAAATTAAGAAATGAAGCACAAAACCAAGAAATAATGCTAGAAGAAAACCCATTACCAAATCCGGATGTGCCATTGTCTCCGTAATGCTATCTTGGTGTACCTCGGTCGGGGCCATAATCCTCAATCTGTAACCTCGGTGCTGCCTCCTCTACGTGGGGTGGAGCTTCATCATGAACATGTTCTCTTACAAAGTTAGCGGATAATATTGAAAAGAAATTATTACGAGTTAATAAGTTATAAAATATATTCATTGTTTATCTTTCAACGAGCATAAATTTATAAAAATTACATCATCTATTTACGCAAAAATGCTCAAATTGAGTTCATTAAGTGAATCTTTGAAAGTTACATCAAGTTAACTAGTGCACACCGGTTACTACCACCACAAAACTATAACAAGTAGTACAAAAACATAAATAACATTGACAGTGAACCTAAAAAATTACGGTCTCTGACTCTATTCGAGGACAAGTTGACTGTTGTGGCAGTTTCACACACAAATTGTGAACTTAGAAATGCTCTGTCCATTGAATTCCTATATCGCTTGTCTAGGGCGTCCACTTTCTTTTGATATTTGGTGGACAGTAACTTGGGTATGTGTCGCTACTGAATTGTTCCAACCAGTCTTCACGATCTGGTATCACATGGAACTTGCTTTGGTAAGTTTTTATGTAGTTTTGTAAGCTATAGTAGGGTGAGACAAATAGCACATGGCTTATGCGTCGTTGACCCGAGCACAATCACATCGCACCGCGGCGGTGGTAAGCTGAGGTTGTCCGCATGTACACGATCATTGTTCTCGTTTATCTCAACTTTGAAAGTTCTTGTGACATCAAACACTTGGTACTCATTCATACTTATCTCGTTGGTTCAGTACTCTACGTGACTCTCGTTCATTGTCTTGCAACAGAGCTTTAATGCGCAGGGAGAACAAGGTATCCTGTTGCCTCTCCAGTGTGGTGGATGATTCAAGACGTTTCATGAATATTGAAACTAAATTATAGTAGACTGCTGTAATCAATGCTTGGATGGGTAAACCACGAGCTCTTGAGTACACCGTTGAAGCACTCAATGCATTTGTGGTCATTGTACCATACATAACCTTCATCATGAGTTAAGGACCACGACATCCCGAGAAATCATATGCCTCCTTAATATTCTTGATGTCCATCATGTATCTCTTAAATATCTGAATATCATCAGTATTCCCAGCAAGGTACATCTTCTGATAAATGAACTCAACATCACCAATTGTCTCAGCTCTCTTAAAGTTCTCCCTCAAATGGCGCAAAAGCGTGTAGCCCAAGGAAAGATTTCTCTGACCACGAACTATACCGCATGCGAGATAAAGCAGAGATCTCCTCTTGTAGACACCAGTGGGATCAAGTGTCTTGTAATGCCGAGAAACCAATCCCGGGACTCGATGCACTCTGATTTGCGAAGGCGATGGGAAGCCATTATTTGCATCGATTCCAAGCGCACTTAGTAGAGTACCTCTATTTTACCCAAAGAAAGGTGCCATCTAGACAAAGTACTTGGCGACAATGTTGCCAACCTGTGATTGAAGGTTCGAAGGACCAGAACAATCGTTGGAATTTGTTTGATTCTGTTGAGTGTATACGATACTGTCGAGCATTGATGAGCATCTTTACATGAACTTTCCCAGATCTATAAGATTCTTCCCAACTACCAAAGATTGCCTTTCTTGCTTTCCTTGTGCATCCCAAGCCTTCATGTAAGACACTCTAATATTGAACTTTGCCTCGATACGCCCTACAATTTCGGGGTTTTATATCTAGCTGATTTCTGATTGCGGGTTGTATAAAATAACTGATGAATTCTGATGTACATTGTCTATGACCAGCATTCAGGATTGAATGAGCACAAGTATGAGCTGACCCAATCGAACCAATCTTCCATGCACCCCCTAACCTCTTAAATGAGCGTGCATGTAGGCCATATAAACAGTCTCACAGTGCAGTGATGAGTGCAGCGTGAATTTAGATTTGTTCGAAGCATATATGACATACTCAACATTGTTTGTGATAGACCGACCTTGAGCGACAAATTGTAATTGTTTCTTGTCACGAAAGCAGAAACCTTCTACGTTCATTTGGAATGCGGTTCTCCTCAAAGATTGAATTATCAAGTGGGCCCAAATGGCGTCCTCGTCTCTACAGTTGTTTGGGCACTACAAAATAGTGCTACGTATCAAGTGTTGTTGGTGTTGTTCTACTTGAGTAGCAAAATCAAATCTCTAACCACGGCGGATGGTTACGTATCCCTCAAATCTATTGCAATGCGGGTGCTATCATCCTCTTTTTCATCATCCTTCTACCTCCACTAGGCATAGTTTCATATCCTTGGTCTTGGAGATGGTAGATTAATATCATCTGCAGGTCACCCATAGCGGTAGAACTTGTCCCAAATATTCATGTTCTCTTGCTCCGGACCCACTCCGAGAAGATAGTGTAATGTTCTCGCATTTTGACTTGGCATTCCACTTTGCCTTTATTTATCTCCCTATCACCACCGGTTGTTCGTTAACTTCGTAAATGACAATAGGTTGCGCATCGCATTAAGCACAACTTCACAAACTTTGTCATCCGAAAATGTGTGTTGCAATAAATCCACATTACCTCTTGACTACAAGATTGATATTTGTCTTTGGATCTAGCGTCGACCTCATTATTCTTTTGTAATTCATCAAATTGAGATTCGTGGGCTGATTTTTCCCACCAATGTATGTTGGAATGAAGTGTTACTCTAAGTTCACCACCATAGTAAAGAACTATCTGCAGTCTAATTCATTTTCAACTATTAGTAACAAAACAACATATTATCTCGTCTCACGATGAATTCACATAGTTCAAATCGGGATAGATACAATGATGAAAGCCACTGCAACTAAAATTTAGTATTTAAGAAATTTAAATTGTGCAGAATTAGCACAATCAAGAATAGTAACACAAGCTTACAAATTCTATAATTATCAGTAAAGTCCACAATGTATCAGTAAAGTCCACAATCATCTACACCATTTTCATACTACATGTTCTACATCATAATCTTACAAATTCCACAATTATCACATTCAAGAAGCGTTGACACAAACAATTACCATAAATTCATGTTTATAAAACAATAACTTTGTAAAATTGAGGCGGACAAATAGCGCTTCACAACCAAATCGACCTCATTTCCTTCATCTCACTAAATAATTTACACATTATGCTCAACTACAATTCATAAGCATCTGGCCTTTCATTTCCTTAAAAAAGCATATTCATAAGCATAAGCATAAGCATCCACCTCAAATCTAACAATTTTCCTTCAAAATCTCACTAAATAACATCTAACAAATATTTCCTATCAAAATAACAAATCAAACTAGATCTAAAATTTCTTTTGCATTTTAAAAAAATACCTAAATCGGAAAGATCTCTCAAAGCCACTACTTCAGAACAACCGACCGGCGGGCCCTTTGGCGGAAGCTCCTTCGCCAATGCGTCTTAAGCTGATCAAATGAGAATGACGGGATAAAGGGAAAAGGAAAAATAGGAGAAACCAGAGGCTAATGTCGGTAGCTCTCGGTTCGATAATTTTAAGTGGAACAAATCATGATTGAGTACGGTCGTGGTCGCCATTCGATCGACTCTTAAATTTTTTTTAGCGTGCCTAATCACATAATTAGTATTATAAACAGGCATATTTTAAAAATTAAGCCCCTCTACATATGCAGTCCACATCTAATTCCCTTACATCTCCATCTCTTCGGTTGCTTAACCTAAGTCCCTAGCTACTCTATACCTTGCGCCGCAACCTCATTAATCCATTTGCTACTATTATCCATCCCTTCTCCAACATTTCACCTTCATCTCCAATAGCATACGACTACCTATCCTTCCCATTTGAATGGAGATCTGATTGTATATTTTATGTGAAGTGCAACAACCATGTTATTAGCTTCTCAATTCAGAAATTAGTCCAAAAGTTATATGACTATAGGTGCTTGCTGCCATATAGTTATTCTGTCTGCTCATATTTTGTCTAGAAAATCTCCATCAAGCTATATATCTACTCATATAGGATTGTTCCAACATCATCAAAAATTCTTCTTACTAGAACTTCAACTCCATTTTCATTTCAACAGAATAAATTGAGAAGACCTTCTTTTGTTGTGATGATTACTAGTGTTCACAGTTGCCTTTCAGGATCTCATTTATCAAAATTATAAAATAATTTTGTATCTGAGGAAGAGTAATTTAACATCCTTAAATTAGCTTGTTGTAATTTTGAGGGTTATTGATTAGTAGATAAGTTAAAGGGATGTAAAAAAAAATGAATGAAGAATGAGCATGCAAGAATATATATGTATATTTTGTGTTGTGCATGTATGAAGATCTTGTTAAGCTCAATAGAGGTGACGAGTTTGAAGACCACGTTATACTCAGTAGAGTTAACGGGTAGAAGATCACGGCCGTAGTGTCACAATACACTGACCGTTAAGCTTAGTAGAGTTGACGGGAAGGTCGAATAACCTCCGTCAAATTTGAGAATAATGGAGTGGAAATGAACTTAAGTATAATATAAATATAGCTTAAAAAAAGACTTAAGCAAGAGTTCATAAACAAAAAATGCATAATAATAACTAAAATAAAGAGTTAAGAAACAAAAAATTTATTTGCAAAATAAAATTAATTGGAAAAAAAAAGAAAGAAAGAACTTACTAGGGGACTTAGAACTTCACTCCAAAAGCAAGCAGAACTTTCTCACACTCAACCTTCAGATGACTTAATAGAACTGAATAGATTTGAATGAAAATGAACTGAATAATCTATCTATTTATAGATAGGAAAAAATGCTCTGTGGAGATCACTTAAAATAAAATAAGCTATATAAAGATGAATTTCGTCACCCAAGTAAAACTAAAATTTTTGAAAGGACATCTTGCTAGGAATCTAAAATAGAATCAAATTAAAAGTAATATGTTAATTTCATATTTCTTACGCCACCGAATCTGCACCACATTAATGCTAGCAGAATACGTTGGTTTAAATTCTAAATAGACTTCAAATGTATTAATTTTGCATAAATTATGGAGCCAACTATCACTCAATTTAAGCACTTCAGAATTTGTGCAATCATTTGAAATAAATGAAATATTGTACAAAATATAAAGTAATTGTCAATTAAATTTGATTTTTTCAAAATTCATACAAGTATTCTAAATGACCACATGGGCCAGACTCTTGAATGCTTAAAACTTAGATCTGCTTGATTCTAGTTTAGTCTTAGGAATGGGTCCGGGTTAACAAAACCTAAAAATCTATTATAAGAATTTCAACTTAATAAAATATCTGAGGAGCTAATTATGTCATGTGACAGTAGATCTGATCCTCTGTTAGGAGCTAAATAAAGTTGATATGATCTAAAGTTCTCAAATATATTTGATTCAATCAATTAACTACCCTAATGGCAATGTTGATTAAATATTTCAACCGGAGGGATTTTCATAATAAAAAAATCTATTTAAATTTTAATGTCAAATCATTATATATTTAAATTCAAATCAATTATAAAATGATCAAATATTCAAAGAAAAAATATATAAATAAAATAAAATTAATTATTTAAATTTAAAGTAAAATCCATCCACCCATCCGTAACCATTTATCGAGGGTGACAAATTAACAAAAAACTTGCTCACAAAGAGCTAATTTCAAATCAAATACATAACTATTTTCATACTCAAATAATCTTAAGCCTGTAAGGACCTAGTTCGTGTCCTCTATCCGCGTGATTTTGCCGCAAAATGGCACCACATAAATGGCGATTACGACCAAAGCTCTCTAACCGGGTGCTTTTGTAAAATGACACCACTAAATTACGATCATGGCGGCAGCCCGTATGTTTCCAATGACTTTGCTCTTTGAGTTGTGAATTATAGAATGTGTTTGATTGGGCAAAAAGTCATATGTGTTAATTAAAGTTGGCTTATATTTGTCCCTTTAGACAAACTCCACCCCAGGTCTAGAATGACACCTTGGACGACGTAACCCATGTATTGTTGACAAGGATCCATCAATCAAGTTGATTCACTCTCCGTAGACCCAAATCATAAGAGATAACATATTCATGGGATTTAGATTATAAGCTTTAACTTGAAATAATAAATCTTATAAATATTCAAACTCTACTAACTGCTATTATACACTAGTTATTTAATGATTCATCAACTAGCCTTAATCCAATAGTTTTCTTTCAACATTGGGAGGGATAATTAACTATAGGGGCATCCATCTAAGGTGTCTCATTCTATAGAGTAGTGGACTCTGTAGCAAGAGTACTCAACACTCCCTCCTTTGTATCCTCAAAGATTGTGGGCTCAACTCCAACCTATAGTTTAGGCCTTGCGGGCACCTCATCTGGTGTAAGTAGTTGTCTTGAAGCTGGGCTTGCTGACCAATCTGTAGAGGCTCTAATGGGCTCCATTTGGCAAACTCTTCTACGTCTTTGAGATGAAGAGGGTACCTATGTGTGGCTTGGGAATGGCTCTCTAAGTTGCACTCTAGATGGAGAAGTAGTTTCCTCCACTGTGGTTGATCATCTCTACCCTTATCTATCAAAATAGAAATAAAAAAAATATATGAATATGTCAAGAGAACATATTAAAGTTGATAAAACAAAAAGTAGTGAAAGAAAAGGGCTTTATCATTACCTGCTATGTCACCAAGTCTTGAAGAGTTACATCGAGGATGAACACCAAGCAATCTCATTTGACGCTCATATTTTCTAGAACCACGCTCCAAAAAGGTCCAAAAGATAGGCGTACCCAAGTAAGGTGGGTATAAGTGACCCCTGTATGATTGTAAGGAGAAGCCAACCGAAGATGAGAGCCTATTCCAAGTCTCAACAAGTGCAACCATACAATAGAAGCGGGATAATAATGAGTCTCAACTGGTACGATCTTGGTATTCCTAGTGTCGACAATACCTGGGATGAATTGTCTACCATCATATCGTAACGGAATATCAAAGCGAGCTACGATTAGAGGTAGCCCTCAAAATAATCGACTCATCAAAGCGATAGCAACCAACGGAAGAAGTACTCAGCCACCCTTAATGTCCGTCCACTGAATAGTAATGCATATCTACCCCTCTCATCCAAGCCATAAACAAGATCAATCTCCATTAAATGAGGTGGTAAGCCAATTATCTTCAGCTGGTGAATCAGCGAGAATCGATCTATGACTAAATGAGAGTGAAGAAGAATAGACGAATGCATTCTCGTTCTAAAGTAGATGATGCTTGATATAGTTGGATGACTGTGGGGTATCCTCTTTCCAGAAAATATGATGGACACTCGAAGCGAGCAAAAGCTCCATGTATATGTAGGTGCACCTAAGCATATAAGTATTGCCAAAGCAGCATGATATCACATAACTCGAGAGAATCAGCCTCAGAGATCATTGCAAAAATTCTATAAATTATGACTAACACAATAGGAGCCAAAGAAATATGCTCTCTTCGAGAAATTATGCTAGTATAATAAAACACTAGGATGCACAAACCCCTCTCTGATAGGGAGTACAAAGATGCAGAGCCAAGTAGTTATAAATCCTACCAAGAATAAATCTTCATCTACACTTTGTGCAACAGGAGATCCTTGCCTTACTGGCAAAACAGGCTCAACGATTTCTTCAAACAAATAACTATCTTGTGATTCGGCTAACTCAAAAAGATCATATGGTGATATTGTCTTGTGTGATAAAGCATCATTTTGTAAGAAACTACGGATCCAAGTGCTTACAAAAAGAGTGCCTCGTGATTGCATCATGCGACCTGATGCCCTGAAAGTCCGAAGATAGTGGCTCAGAAGTTCAATGTAAATGGTTGGCATAACTAGCTCTCCTCATTAGGATCCATTCGCTGAAGGACGTCTACGAAATAGCTCCACATTAGGAAAGATGCACTCTTCACAGGGACATCCGAATATTGGAAGCCCTGACACAGCTTGTAGTCCCCACAAAGAAATCGTAAGTTCTTCTAGGCCTATCCAACAGGTGTTGCTTCGTGAGTTATAGAACTTTGCCACTCCATGAGCCCAAGAAGGAGGGATGCTTCCAAAGTCAAACATAAACACATATATCACCTCATAAATACCAGTTGTCCGCATAGTATCTTGATGTGCTTGCAAAATATATTTTGCCCATGTAACGTACCCGTTGGGAGGACTAGAAGTCTGACCCACTGACAAATCTCGAGGCCAATCCAAGGAGTGTGACTGCAGTTGGCGATGACTTAGTAGATGACATTGTCCCTTTTGTTCAACGCTATCAACTGCCGGCAATAGAATGTCACAGGGTCCATAACTGAGCTGGTCTACTGTGCTTTCCAAAGGATTATACTCTCCACATTTAAATTTAACAGTACTCACCTATTGACAGGATCCTCAAAAGAGATTGAATCTAAAGCACAATCTGGTAGCATGGGGGAACGTGAAAAGAAGCCTTGATATACATCGCGATCCTTCAACATATTTGTATGCTGCTCGAGTCTGTCTCTAATGTAAGCATTTCCTTGTGAGTCATGTCTATCGATGGCATCCCAGATATACTCACTAGGCTGAGTAGATGTCATATCTATAGACCTCCTCCAATTGAGCATCGCCTCTGAAGCAATAAGAAAATAGGAGGCTTAGCATGACAAAAAAAAAAAAAGTAATGGAAAAAAAAAAGGGAAATGCGCAAATATACAACTAAGCCGAAAGGACAACAAACATAATTCACTTTAGATGCGAATCATGTTTGTTGGGGGGCATTTGTTGACCCTGCATTTAATCTAAGACTCAAGTTAAGTGAACACGACCAAATTGATGAGCTATAAATGAGATATCATATGAATTAAGTTAATAGTAACTTGGATACTTTTAAATTTGTTCGATTATCATTTACGTATAAAACAAACATGGAAAATTAATTCAAAATTTCAAATTCATCCAACAAATAAACACTAATAATATTATTTGAGTCATGTCATAAAATAAAATTAAAGAAAAAATGTTTAGACAAAAATGTGAATTCAATTGAGTGACCAACAAAAAATAACGAGTGGGGATTAAAATATATGTTATTCATCCTCAAGTTTAAGATGAGATTGAAAATAAATAAATAAATAAATAAATAAATAAATAAATAAATAACTAAATAAATAAATATATATACATATATATATATATATATATATATATATATATATATATATAAATTATTACAGAAGGAAAAAGTTTCATCTAAATGAGATAACAAACAGAATTTTAGTTCATGATATCACCTAAACTAAAATTATATTTGTAATTTTTGCTTCATCTCTTTTAATAAAATCAGACAACATAAAAAAATGATGATAACAACCTAATTTGAACTCATTCAAATAACATTTCTCCCAATCAATTATGTTAATCATTTTATTATTAAAAAATAATAAAATAAATAAATTTTATCTTATTTTAATAATTTAAAGATATAAGTAATTATTTTAAAATTATGTAAATACATATGTTTGAAAAAAATAAACAAAAATCATATGATAAATATTAGTAAGTTTGTATATTAAATACATACTTATATAAGTACAAAGTAAATAAATAAATCCATTTGATGTCATCATCCTCCCAAATTTTTTTAAAATAAAAGATAAAAAAAGGGCTTTTTTTTCTTCTCCCATGCAGCTCCTCCTTAGCCAATAGAAATGCTCCCTACCTCTTCCCCCATACTTCCTTCACGTGAGGATTATAAGAAAAAATAATTTTGATTTATAAAATAATAATTTTAATATATTATTTTAATCTATTTTAAATCGGTCAGCGAAAACGAATTTTTTTTTTAAAGTAGAAGCTATCCGTCTCTTCCCGGCCATTGTTTTCTTTCTGCTCTCGACCGAACAGGAATTTCATTTTTTTCTTCTTTTGCTCGTTTTGCTCCAGCCAACCAGCCCGCTGCCCTTCCTCTCTCACACGCAGCTAAATCGAGCATCCTTCCTCTGTTTGTCTCTATTTCTCGTAGAGTCCGCACGAACCGAAGGTGGCCTTCGTTCGTTTCCTACTCCTTTTACTTTTATTTTGTCTTTTCTCTCTCCCCTTCCGTCTATGCCCACTAGCATCCTGAAACGCCTCCCTCACCTGCTCCTTTATAGCTTGTCACCGACTCCAGCAAGCTCGCACAACCATTCCACCTCTTCCTCTTATTTTCCTTGCAAGCCCTCTACTCACCCCCTCGGGTACAAACAACAAGCACACCCTCCTATCGCGAGCCAAATCTCCTTCTCAGAATTTGTCGTTCTCTTTCCTCTTCAACACCACAGACTTCCTCACTCCTGCTGCATATCTTTGGTGAGCTCAGAGCAGCCTACATGCAAGCTTCCAATTCAAGCATCTGTCTTCTTATTGCTTTTACACTCCCTGCTCTTACATATATATCCCAACCATTTGATCCCCTCCTTAACATCAAACACAAATCAGCAAGGTGAATCACAACTGTAGTCCACTAGCCAAGGCATTGATGGAATTATCAGCTTTCCACTACATCCTGCCGACTTCACTTAGCCTTCTTCATGTCTTCCTTATCAATAGTTTTATTTATTTATTATTTATCCGAGCAGACCAATGTTGTAGCTACAGTCACCTTCTTCTCAAGCTTCCTCCAAATATCCCTTTAGAGCTAACCCCTTCATTCTTTTATTCTTCCAAACAACCACTACATGTCTCCATCTATTCCTCTCCTCACGGCACCACCAAAACAACCTGAATATTCAATCTAAAAATCCACTCTCTCTCTCTCTCTCTCTCTCTCTCTCTCTCTTCTATCTTTTTCTCTCTACCCGAGTCACTTTCAACAAATCCAGAAAGCAAAATTTTATTTAAATCTATTCAAAAAGAAAGTTGTCATATTTGATTGTCTTGTGTTATCCTTTGGAAAAGTATAATGTGATGTATATATACATGAATATATGTGTGTATGTGTTTCATATTGTGCAGGTATATTTGAAGACCCCACTGTGCTTAGAATAGCGTAGTGGGATTGAAGACGACCGATGTTGTAAGAGCATTGCTTTGCGTTAAGAAGCGTGTCGGGTGGGTCAATGGATTCACGACCGAGATCTTCTTAGAAATTCAAACTGACATGAGACTTAAATTAGATTTAAACTGGAGATAAATTTGAATAAAATGTTAAATAAAAAGTTAAAGCTAAAATATAAGTAATTTGAGTATATAAAAAAACAATATATAAATTAAAATTGCTAAATTTAAAATCAAAGTACTTACCAAAACACCCAGCGACTTATAAGAATCTTCTCTCAAACTACAAGCAGAATTACCTCGCAACTACAACTTTCAAAACACATAGAGGAATTGAATAAATCTGAATGAAAATGAATTAAACCTGCCCCATATTTATAGCTGAACATGGAATCCCCGTGGGGCCAATCGGGTAATTTTCAAAGCATATGAAAATAAAATTGCTACGGGTAGGGTGTTGAAAAAAATCGCTCAAAATTGGTAATTAGTTCGACTCGAGCTTGAGTCGTGGCTGAGTTCGAGTTGGATCGATCGAATCGAGCTCGATCCGAATGAAATGAGCCGGTTCGAAATCGGACTATGCCGATTCGAAATCCAATCGAACCGGCTCGAAATGCAAGGCTCGTTTGGCTCGAAAATGAAATCCAGGGAATTTTTAGTAGCAAATTTTTGGCATATATAATAATATAAATTGCAATTAATAGCAAACTATAATTTTATAAATTACAAATACAAATCTAGAAAATGATACAATTTTGCATGAATTTCTCATCAAGATCATAGCCACTTTAGCACAAATACTTGTGATTGATGATATCACTATTATCAATTTTTTTAATGATGAAACTTAATTTGAATTTATCATTTTAGAGATATAATCTTTTCATTGAACTAATTAGCAAGAGATAATCACTATGAATTTACTAAACCTCTAACCAACTCCCTTTCTATGATATCATTTTCATAGCATTTTACAACAATTAAGCATTTCATAAAATAAAATAAAAAAAATAATAATGTCTAAACATTGAGTTTAAAATACAAATCTAGAAAAAAAAACAAAAATATGAAAATGTCTTTTGTTTGTGGGACTCGTCGAGAAAGTAATATCCATCTTCAAGCATTAGCTTTTAAAATTTGTAATTTTTATTTTACTTCAATAATTGAATGCTCCAACCTCTAGGTTGCCAAAGCCATCCATTAGAGCCTTCAAGATAGAAAAATAAATCCCTTACAAAGTGACAAAACCTCACAAATCAAAAAATATCATGCATTAATATAGTAGTTCTGGTTGCATCCAATGAGGCTTGTTAGCCATAATGAAGCAAAATAAATGAATTTGCCCAAATTACAAATATATTCTCTTGTCATCATCAAAATTAAAAAAAAATTCTTCATGATAAGCCCTAGATCTCATATCCTCCTCCACCACCACCAACAAGGCAAAATAAAATAACCAAATGACCACGATGCATGAGGGATGGTGCAACAAAGCTAATAGCGGTCAGTTCGGGCAAAATTCGATAGCAACCACCATACCACACATCCACCCATCCAAATTCCAATAGTGAACCAACAAGCCAAAATAACCAATACTAAAAAAATCCAACACAGGTTACACAGCCAATAATAGCAAACAAAGCCATACCCATGGAAGAGGAGATCTCAGAATAACCAGCCGATTAGGCCCAAAAGGAACAAGGTTACTGAGGCAATGAAACTCTTCAAATTCCCAAAGAGGCTAGAGGCTAGGACACTACAAAGGGAAAATGCAAAGACAACAAACAACCATGTAAGAATGTAGAAATCTCCCAAGCCAAACCAGAAAAGAGAATAACAACCACCAAAAAAATTCAATCAAAAGTCCACCAAAAATAAGACAACCATATGATCGAAAGATAGGATACCATGGTTAGCTCCACATAATCTTGAATGAAACTTGGCTAAATCATTTGCTACAATAGTCTCTCCTCAAGAAATCTTATAAATGATAACCTCTATGACTTGTGCCCTCAAAAAACTGAGTTGAGTTCTTTATTTTTAGGGTGACTAACTAAGCAAACAAAATGCCAAAATAAGGCTCCAATCATGTAAGAATGTAGAATGCATGCATTAGATAAAATATAGTAAGAATGTAAGTTTGTATGTAAGATGACAAGATGAAGAAAATAGGTTTGTAAAGTCAAAATAAAATCTCAAACCAAAATTTTTTTATATTGCATGCATCAGAGATAAAATATAGTAAGAATATAAGATGAAACAATATGTTTGTAATGTCAAACAAAAATTTCAAATCTAGATGAAACTTACGACAATATCAACTATCAAGTAATATACTAATATGTCACAAAGATGAAATGGCCTCAAAGTTAGATCATCGACCAAATCATTCCACTATTAATATAAAAAATTAATCACGAAAGCCTCCATTAATCAATCACAGTTCAATTTTATCATTGGGCATCATATCGTCATCTGCCACTAACATAAAATATTAAAGCACAAAAGCAGCAAAAAATATGAGCGGATGCTACATAACCTACATTGCTGAAAGAAAATAGTCTCCAAAAATATATACAAACCGTATAGTCACATAAAAATGATCAAATAGTCGTAGAAAAGTCTCCAAAAATAAAGAGAGCATCGAAATGATATCACGATTTTCATATTTCGATTAGGATAAACTTTCGTACATTTATAACCAAGTTCTCTTCCACAAGAACATTAAACGAAATTGCAATAGATTAAAATAAAACTCATATATGAATAGAGAAAGAGAGAATTGTACTATAAAATAAAAAAGTAAGATAATATTATGGATCTTTTGATGATTTATATGCATCGAATCTAGTTTCCACTAAAGCATCTAATGTTCTTGGTGAAATTGAACTTCTATAATAAACCCGTACCACCACCGACTAAAAGTTGATTGAAACGGTGGTATTCTGGGATGGTAAAATATCTTTGGCCATCTTTGAGAGAGTCTTATATTTCATAGCGGACATTTTCCACCATTCCAAAATATCAAATCAATGCGGGCATTTCACACATGCTTCATCAAGGTATATCTCCGGTCAGGACTTACGTACTAAGAGGCCGAATCTATGAAGTCATACAAACCTACCAAATCATCATGTGAGCATTACCACCTTCAATTGTATTTTTTTCGATTGAGGTGGATATTTAGTTTCTTTGCCGTGGGTTGCATATCAACGAGTAATAAGTATAAATAAAAGTTTTTTTTTTGATTGAAGTGTCTACTTAGCGAGATGTGGTTCCAGCTTTTTGTTTCACATATGATTTGACACAATAATTACATTTAAACTTCGCACCATTTTCCCCTTTTCATTACATAATTTTCTTGAAGTGTTGCCAAACTTCAGATCGTTGTCTTTTACCCTTGATCTTAACGCTCCAAGCTATTTCACCCACACTCTCATTTTGAGTTGTTACATTATCATCAATAGGTAGGCTTGATTCACTTGAAAAACTAATAGATTTACTTTGAGAAGGACTTGCCATTGTGTCTATAAGAAATGAAACAAAAGCAATGCATAGAATCACTCAAAAAAATATAAAAAACCAGATCGGAACTATTAATTTGAACAACAAATCATCTTTGGACCAATTAATTAAAGACTAGATTAGAAGAAAGATCAAAAGCAACCAAGAAATCTTAAAGATTGGATTATACATAAAAGATCCCCATATATTTACAACCAATAAATCTGCATCTATCAACATCTACCAACAATCAACAGAACAACCAAGTTATCAAAGCGGAAAAGGTATGTGAACATCATAATATGTCCCAGAATACACAAACAGTAAACAACCTTTATAGCACCAAATAACCTTCAACGGGCATGACAAGAATCAAAGCCAAGTACTTACTAGAGGCGGTCAGGACGACATTCAAGAGGCATAGATGCGGCCCACAGTAGTGAAACAAATACAATTAGGAAATGAAATAATGGCCAATGTGGAAGTATTTCTAATCAAAATTATAAAATTTCAGAAGTCAGAAACCAGAAGGCAGAGGCAATTAGGCAAAGCCACAGTAGTGAGTAGTCAGAGGGCATTGGCAAACCGAAGTTACAGAATATTACTGAAGTTACAAAATAGGTAATGAGATCAAAAAACAACATCATCCGCAACTGCAAGTTTGCAACTACCACAACATTCAACAGGCAACAATCGTTACAAACCCAGACGGCCCAGAACCAAAACAACCAACATGCTAACCTAAAATAGGAAATAACGAGAAAAAACAATGAAATTACCAACTACCCCAAAAAAACATAGATGCATGAATGATTAAAGAACCGAAACATCCCCAAATCCAAGGTGAACCTCAAATAATGGAATAAATTGAAATAACCAACATCATGATTCCATGAAAATACCTCAAGAAATGAAACATAATCAGTATTTACGGAGCAAGGAAGCAAACCAAGCACCTGATAGTCTGACCACCATCAAATCAACAAACAAACTCAACTCGCACGATATCTCGGCGGTATACGCACTGCGATGAAGCTAGGGCACGATGGAGAAGTGAGAACGGGAGGAGAACTGGAGAAGAGAACCGAGAAGTGAGAAGTGAGAAGAGTCTCGGGTCGGGGCCTTTGGGGGGTCGAGTCCACGTAGAATAGGGAAATTAATCGGATGGTATTCTGCTTTTCGGGCTCGCGCCCAGCCTGTTGGCCGATCATTCATGAAGCCACATGGCTGACCATTCGCTCAAAGTCGCTGAAATTCGAAGCCACATTTGCTCGAAAATCGACTCGTTGCTTGAGTGAGTCGACCTCGACTTGAGATTCAGTCGACTTTCGAGTCACGATCTTTGAGCTAATTTCTCAGCCCTACCCACGGGTATATTTAAAATATACAAAAATAAAAATTGCCCATGAGCATTAAACAAATGCGGGATAAGGTGTGGTGGATAGATTTATTATTGAAATCGTCCACCTACCCATGTGCATCGACAAGGAGAAATTATTCTAAAAAATTCAAAACATGATCTTCACATGCTAATTTTAAAAAAATATAAACCTCCTAATTTATAATTAAATGTAAGAGTCAAATAGATCTACGGATTAATCATAATTAAGTTAACAGGTGCTTTGAACGAAATTCTGTGGATATCACAAAGTGGCACTATGCTTAATTTAAACATTTGGTAATTTCTACGATTACCCTAAGAGAAGAGTCACACTTATTTCGAACTAGTTTCAAACACAAAATTACTTCATCAGAAATTTGAATTCCTACACTCATCGTAGGATATTGATCCAAGGAAATCATTCTATCCTATTTTTACGTATTGCTAGGGATCTTTGCTAAAAGTTGTGAGACTTCCTTGTGGGATTCAACTCTAATTATAATCAGACTTTATATCTCTATAAAGGGATGATTAATGAATTATAAATATGTAATTTACTTAGAAGAATCAAGGCGACTTGGGAGAAGATGCAATTTAAATGATATTTTGAAATAGACAATTGTGACATTGATCTTATGTTATAAATGTTTAAAATTCATATCAACAACAATGTTACATAAGTCAATGATCACATGTTATCAATCTTGCCTAACTTAAGAGTTAAACTAATAAAGATTTCCAAAAAAATGGTTAACAAAACTTCAATATTAAGAAACTAAAATGAATTGCAAATATTCTAAAACATTCACATGGGCCCCGACACTATGCTGAATGCTTAAACTTAGTGTCTGAGGATCTTTGTCGGGTTGATTCTGGTTGGGTCTTGATTTAGTCGGGTTAAAAAATATAATGATGTTATTATAATATCTTCAACCTAATAAAACATTTGAGAAGTTAATTCTGTCATATGACAGTAGATCTGATCCTCTATTATTAAATAAATATAGTAGACATGATCTGAAATAGCTAAATAATAAATCACCCCAATAATGGTTGTGTTAAATAAAAATTTTAACTGGAGGGGATGCTTCAATCAAAATATGATTATAATTTCAAAGAAAATTAACTTAGATTGAATCTTAATCTAAATACAGAATTTAAAATATCATTGAGCTATAAATGTCTAAGTGAAATTCAATATTAAAAACTTAAAGTTAAAAATTCAATTCACCTTCTGCAATTATTTATCTCAGGTGACAAATTAAAAAACCCTAGCTCACAAAGGCGCCAAGTCAAATCAAGTACACACTTATGTTTACTCTCAAATAATCTCATGCTTGTAAAGATGTGGCCCGTGTCCTCTGATTGTGGTTTGTCCAGTAAGCTTCACATGATATAGTTACGACCAAAGTTCTCTGACTGGGTGGTTATCGCCAAATGACCCCACTATATCACGATCATGTACGTAGCACATCTATGTCTCCTCTTTGAGTTGTGAATCATGTGGTATACTGATATGACAAAACCAGTGGAGCTAACGTAGACTTAAGCCCTGCCTCCTTAGAAAAACCAAAGTCCAGGATCTTTGGATGACATAACCCATGTGTTGCTGATAAGGATCCTTCTTTCAGGTTGGGTTAACTACCTCCTCTAACTAGGGACCATGACGACCGATGACAAAACTATGGGATCTAGATTACATCATCGCTCCCCAACCATCCATTTTAAGTTAAATAATGAATTTCATAAATTTTAAATTTCAAAACTCTACTAAAATGCTATATACATTAACAGCTTAACCATAAAAAGTTCTCTCAACATTGAGAGGGGTAATTAACTATAGGGGCTTGCACCTATAGAAACTTGGAACCAGATCTAAAGTCCTCACCAAATGAGGATGAAATCTCTGGGTAGTGTATTATCTACTATATCATATGTCTTCTAAAATTTCATCCACTCTTAAATCACTCTCTTCATTGAAAGGTCAGTGGCAAATTTTTGGAGCCAACAGATTTCTGGCTACTCCGCTAGGGATATGTTTCTCTTTCCATCATTGACTAGTCAAATCTAAGCTATAATAGTAGCAGAGTCTAATAAATTAAAATATAAAAGTTATTCATAAATTAAAATCGATTGAAATTTAAAATTATTTCTATAATGAACATAATTTTGAAGTTCTTAAAATCTTTCTATATACATAATTTGTTCTTATATTCTACCATATTTGTTCTTTTTGTATCTCTGCATTTTGAAAGTGTGGGGTAATATATCAATTGTTGATTACTAATCTCCATCTTTCATTTATGCATAATGGATCTCCAGAATACCCCGTTCACTTTACAGCTAGGCAGCAGAGCTAACATTCATCTAGCTAATGCCATCATCAACACTGGAAATGCTAGAGCTACCATACAATTTGGTAGTTTTGATTTTCCATCAATCATTGTTAGAACTACTGTTGTACCTGCATGAGACAGTCATGCACAACTTGCACATCAACCGGTTTAGCAGGTTAAGTATGTTAAAGCTCCTATTACTGTTGAGGCTCCTCGAAAGAGGGCCTTAGTATTTGAAAGGTTGGGATATACCAAAGCTACGACCATGAAAAGAATTATCACTGGTCACACAATTTTAGTGGTGCATGTGAGTGCTACTTCCCTGCCAACTTTGCCCTTTGTGCAAGGCCGACATGATGCTGAAGCTTCCTCATTTGGAAGAAAGCTAACTAGAAGGTAGAGGAGGAGAAGGAATGCTGAGCTACGAGCCCATCAGTTCTCACCTGACCCCTCTGTTACACAGCCAGTCTTGCAACCAGAAGTGAGTGTTCCCACCCACAACAAGTTTGAAAATCTCAAGTGGGTGAAGAAGAAAAGCTCTACTAGTGATATTAAGCAATCATTCTGGGAGCAATGGTACCAAGCACCAATCTCACAAAGGAGGCATCCCGAGACTCTATCCTCTAGAGTGCACTGAGTACTAAAAGTTATCAAAGAAAAAGGTCTTATGAAAAAGAGTTATTAGAGGCCAATTATCAGAGAAACCAATAATGTTCCACTATATAAGCTACCATCAATGGCAGTAAAAACTCAAGATCATTTTAGATAAGCCCTGCACGATGAGCATCAGGGCGTGACACTTGGACCACATGTCCAAAAATCTGCCGCTGAAAGGTCTCAGCATAAAGGAAAATAAATCTAGAGGCTAAAGCCTCGAGAAGAAATCACTATGGAGAAGAACAAAGGCGTAACATCCGGCTTGTATTCCAGGAGATCCGCTAGTGGTAGGGCCCGATAGGAATGGGTCCCAAAAAAGAAGATCACCATTAGCCAATGGATGGTCAACACCCTCGAGAATCCTCCAGAATCCCATCACCAAATAGCTCCATCTCCTCAAAAGATAGTTGACTTTGATTGAAGCCCTCCAATTGAAGAAATGTTCATGCCGCAACCTGAGCCTGAGATCCGTTGGAGACAATGCTTAGAAGTGAGGTTACAAGAAGAAGAAGAAGAAGATGATGATGATGAGACCATAGGAATAGAAGTGGTTTATATGGTGGGTCGAGGTGATGACCAGCCAGGTACTCGATTTTATAATCAACGTCGATGTACCATCCTATCCAATGCTCCTCTTGAAAGACAAGAACAAGAAGAGCAATTAGGTTCTTCCTCAGATGATGAGAAGAGAAGAGTCAGAAAGAGAGGATAATCCTGTGTTCACCGCCACTAGCCAAGTGCAGAGGCACATCGGCGATGATGGAAAAAGATAAAGAAATTGAGCAGCTTAACACTAAAATGAATGAGATGATGGCTCAAATAACTCTCTTGATGCAGATGATGCAGAGGAATGCAGTGACAGTGCCGCTATCTGTTTTGCCCGTTAATCCTCAAGCAGCTAATATCATTTCTACCAATCCACCAGTGGAGCCAACACCTCAAACTTCTGGAGCTCATAGTGCTCATGAAGGGAATAATGAAATTAATCAATTGGCTTCCCAACCAACTCCTCAAAACTTGCTTAGTACATCGTGAACACGTGGCTTGCTTTTAAACTATTAAAATCATTATAGTTGCAAAGCAAGTAGAAAAGTTGGTAAATAAAAGTCGTCCATACCCAACCGAGTATGATCAGGTGCCATACCCAAAAGGCTATTCAGTGCCGAAGTTCAATACATTTGATGGCAACGGTAACCCTAAGTAGCACTTGGCGCAATTCAAAGTGACCTCTGGCAATACTTGGGGCAATGATGCATTGTTATTTCGTCAATTCATTAGTAGTTTAACTTTAACTACTTTTGAATGGTACACTGAATTACCAAATGACTCAATCAAGACTTTTGCTGAGTTATGTTTATCAAAAGATTCCAGTGCAGTCAAAAAGATAACTATTGCTAACCTCACCTTAGAGAAAAGAAGAAAGGATGAGTTAGTAACTAAATATATTACACGCTAGCGTAATATGAGCATGAGGTGTGAACAACAGTTGGAGGAAGAGCATGCAATCCAATTATCGATGGAAAATATTGATGATAAGATGACACCGTATCTTTGCATGGCTTCCATCACTACTTTTCAAGAGCAACTCGATCAGGCATCAAAATATAAAAAATTAAAATTTTTTAAGCCTGAGAGTCAATCAGATAAAGTAAAAAGGAGTAAGCCCTCAGACTCAAAAAGGAGTGAATCTCACACTACTTCTTACAACCTGGGTAGAGGAAAATGAATAGTCTATAATATCGATAAAGGAAAATTGCCTATTTACATTGAAGTAAGAGCCAAACAACCAATCAATCCTGAGCCCAAGCTTATCCTTGGAGGTAATGATAGACCTCAAAACTTCTCAGGTGGTGGAGAGTGCCCAAGGTAAGTAATGAGAGACACAAAACACATACAACCATCTCTCAAAGAAAAGATGAGCAAAGAATATTCTTTTAAAAGAGAAAGTGTGGCCAAATTATTTTTCCAAACTCTTAAGGCAGGGATGGAATTACCAGAATGCGAAAGGCCAGAAGAATCAAATCAAACTGATAACACAAACTATTGCCCTATCATCGAGTGGTTAGCCACTCAATTGAGGATTGTTATGCATTCAAAGACTCACTAGAAAGAAAATACAAGAGAGGTGAATTCACACTGTCCAATAGTGTTCTTATTCACCCAAACAAAGAAGCTGCAATGGTGATCACATCCTCTTTCGTGCCTCCAATTGAGAATAATATGAAAGACAATGAAGTACAAGAAGGACAATGGGAGATTGTATCCAAGAAAACTATCAAAATGTTGAAGTTGGAAGGTGTTCTTGCATCAAGTGGAAATCACCACTTGAGCTAATGTTGGAGTTGAAAGAAATTTCTAGAGTGAGCACATTAGCTTCTTAATAGAATTCTAATCGTAGCACTCTATCGCGGTATAAAGAAAAGTCTATCAAGCCTAAACCACACACATCAAAGAAGTTAGGTAATAAGAAGAAGTAGATTAAAAAGAAGTCTACTACCCAAAAGATTATTAATAATCTTGAAGAACATCAACAACTAGCAACAAGACAACCAATTAAGCTTGCTGATTTCATGTCAGAAATCATTGAAACAAATGATGAAGGAGATGATGATGAAGAATCTCTTTATGGAGTAGTCTGTTGGGTTATCCCAACGTCCTTGGATACTCCCCGACAAAATCTATTACTTCAAGATAATCCAAGAAGATGAACCACCAATGATGTGGTATTCAAGCCTTGATTGATGGAGAAGTAAATAGAAGATAGCTTGGAAGAAGACTTATGCCTTCGAGGAAGATGAGTCAGAGTCCTCAATATCACCATTGATTAAGGGCATAAAACTAGGAAGTGATTCTAAAGGCTCCATCTGATGTCAGGCATAAATAGTGGTTCTAAAGAGGAGACTTCTTTAGAAGAATCTGAGTCAGACAGAGCAGCCCTGATACAGCTAAGAAGTGGCAAGGTGCTACCGTCATCATAGAAGAAAGGAACGCCAAATAAAGGCAATATCAAGAACATAGAAGTTAATGAAAATATCATTCCCAAAGATCCAAGAAGAAGTCTAACATGGATAAAGGAATCATTTATAACATCTTGTCACACTTGAGAAGATCCCTGCATAATTGAGCGTGTATGAGACCCTTTTGATGTCACAGGATCTCTGTGAAATCTTAATTCAGGCTCTTAAGAATCTGGAGAAATATGAAGTGTACTTCGTTGAGCGGTGTATGAATAAAGTATTACAATCTAAAGAGCGTCGACAATCACCTTCTCTAAGGAAGATCTTATGCTTGGAATATCAGAACACAATTTCCCACTATACGTCTCTATAGAGAGCGATGGTGTTATAATCAATCGAATTCTAATTGATCCAGGTTCATCTGTCAATCTCATGAGTCTGAAAATATTGAAGGGATTGTCTCTCAACATTGAACATCTAGGATGGGACAAATTGATGATTCACGACTTCAATGAAAAAGGGCAAAAGCCTCTGATCTTTTACCTTGCCACTGAGATTTGGGGAGCTTTACACATAAGCCAAATTTCATGTCATTGATGCCGACACCTCGTTCAGAGCCTTGTTGGGGCATCCCTAGTTACATGAGTATGAAATAGTCCCGTTTACTTTGCACTAATGCTTGAACTACATAAGAGACAAGGAATAACATAGAATTTTTGGCAACCTTTAGCCATTTGCAGTCCATGAAGCTAAAATCTATGAAGATGTGAAATACTATTTATTGAAGGAGCCCAAGCCTCAACAATCCAAAGCTTCTATCTCAAGATTGCAAAACAACACAAAGAAGTGAAGAAGGAAAAAAAGGAAGAAAGAAGGTGACGCCGACTCTTCCTAAAGCAGCTAGTGCATCACATAAGTTGAAAAGGCTAGTCCCTCATATGGGTAGTGATACAGAAGAAGAAGATGATGATCATCCCTTTGGGCTTAAGGGAGCCAACAAGTTTCTGGTGAAAGGAGAGAACATTATGAAATACTCAGATCTTGAGTATGATTCTGAACCTACCTATGAAAGTGAAGTTCAGTGTATCTCTTTAAGAAGGATGGCAGACTTGTTGATATCAGAAGAATCATTAGTGATGGTTCCCTTTCAACACTTCAAAGAAATCACTCCACATGAAGTCCACATTGTTGAAGAGTTAAAGACTTTCTATGTGCCTCCTTTTCCTGGAAGTAATGAATGTGGAATTTCATTTTACAAATTTAAGGAGTGCTATCAACAAGATTCTGATTGACTCATGCAACAAGAATGCCAAAATATTATCCTCCAAGGATTCACAAGATGATGCACAAATTGAGAGTCAATATTGGAATAGACAAATGGTGAGCTCACTTTTTTGATACCCTCTGGGGTCTAAAAAGTCCACAGACCTTGCGAAAGTGTGATAATAATACATCTAAAGGTCTTAGATACATCCGACGTAAATATCATCGAAGAAAAATCTATTATGCAATAACAGAAGAAGAGATTGATATTAAGATCCAATATGAAAATGATCCTCATGAAGTCAATCTTACAAATGTTGAGGTAGAAGCCAAGCCAGCACCTGATGAGCTTGAAGATGGTGGACAATTAGCTACCATGGATGAGTTGAAGGAAATCAACTTGGGAATAGAGGATGATCCTCACCCAACTTTCATCAGTGCTATTCTACCTGATGAAAAGGTTGAAGAAATAAAAGCTCTGCTATGTGAATTCAGGGACTGCTTTGCTTGGGGTTACCATGAAATGCCAGGCTTATCCCTTGAGGTGGTAGTTCATAAACTTTCCATTAAACTAGATGCAATGCCTATTAAGCAAGCTCCTAGGTGAATGAGACTGGAGATTAAAGAACAGGTAATTACAGAAACTAAGAAACCGAAGCATGCTTTATTCGAGAAGAAAAGTGTGGTGAAATTTTATAAGAAAATTTCTAAAAGAAAAGGGTATACTTCCATCTTCACTCTATATGGGATAAAATGATGATAGAAATATACTTTCTTATTTTAATGCATTTTTAATTCCACATAGATCTGTAGATATTTTTATTGAGGGTGATCGGGTATGACATTGAGGAGAGGTATACTATCTCGAAAGATAGAAGTTACCACCCTACAATGGAACTAATAACCTTAACAAGGACTCTAAGGATAATGGGTCTGCATGTGTACCAAAGATTCTTCCCTTACTTTGCATGGAAAAGTAAAGTAAGGTTTATTTTAAATTGGTTTGTTAAGTTCCCTACAGGGGTAAGCCCCCATAGTTAATTACATTCTAAGTAATGAGATCCCTTAGAAATACTCTTAATTAAGGTAAATGATCATTGTCTCCAAAGATTTCAATAGGTAGGACTATCAATTGATTAATTTATTTTGGACGATCAAATGGGATTGATCAAAGAGAGAGAGAGAGAGAGTTATTATCGAAGCCAAAGGAAGATAAGTAAGAGATGCTCATGATGCTTAAAACCTAGTTAGCATCTTAAACTATCCTATGGTTGGGCTTTATATTTTTGAAATTGAATTATTTATTTGAATTGAATTTTATTAGAAGTTTAGAGCTGATTCCATAATATAAGGTTATGAAAATGCCTAAGATGTAAGGATTTATGCTTATGGCCCATATAAGGGAGAAGCAACCTCAAAACCTAAATCTAGGGAGTTTTGACATGGGCCAAAAGCACGACCAAAATCTAAGGCAAAAATGGGTATTTGGTTTGCCTCCACAAGAGAGGACAAACCACCCGACTTCTTAGACTTACAACTGCTTGGGGGTGACTGCCAACTAACTCATCCTACAATTTTAAATTCATGTAGGCAAGTCATATGCTTTTTGCAAGATAGCTAGGTTATTATTTATTTAGAAAGAGACTAAGTCCTTAAACTCACTCCCTAAGAGACTAGATCATGTAAGGGCATGAAAAATGACCTAGATCTAATAGAAAATATATTACATATTATTTTTATTTTTGGACAATCATTTGACTCAGGCTTATAGGATTCATATGCCTAATGCATGAGAAGTAAAATTATTGGCAAAAAAATAAATCTAGGGAGTTTTGGCATGGCCAAAGCATGACCAAAATCTAAGCAAAATGGGTATTTGGTTTGCCTACAAGAAGACAAACCACATTCTTAGACTTACAATTTGCTTGGGGTTTGCCAATAACTCATCCTATAATTTTAAATTCATGTAGGCAAGTCATATGCTTTTGCAAGATATTTGTTATTTATTTAGAAAGAGACTAAGTCCTTAAACTCAAGAGACTAGATCATGTAAGGGCATGAAAAATGACCTAGATCTAATAGAAAATATATTACATATTATTTTATTTTTGGACAATCATTTGACTCAGCTTATAGGATTCATGCCTAATGCAAATTATTGGCCAAAATGAAAGGGAGGATGTGTGTTTCCATGGCTTCAGGTCAAGCCAAGTTTGTTTGGCAAGGTGGAAGCCCTCCTCAACAATGTAATAATATGCTTTTACATGATGTTATAAAGAAATACTCATCAGTAAGGTTGCTAATTCTTTTATCTTGATTTTAACTTCTTTAAATGAGGTTATGAGTTGTTTATTTTAATCTTGAGTTGATTAATTTGATGAAATTATTTTTCCCAAAGCCTAATCATCATGCCATACATCAGCAAACTAGGAAAACATGCCATGTTAATGCACTAAACAAAATATCAAATTATAAAGCTAGAAAAAAAGAATAAAGGCCATTTGTGGTAACATGACCAAAAATAAATTGGTAGCTACCCTTATACAACAGATTACAAATGAATTAATTTACAATCAATTAAGAAAATTCATGTTATGGGGTCTTCACTTCTTCTTTCTTCTTTCTTCTTTTGGTCCTTCTTTTGGATGGTTGGAAGGTGGTTTAACTTCATATACATAAGATGAAATCTTATGATATATCTACTCCCCATAACAATCATTCCAAAATCCTAATTGTAAAAAATACATGAAAAGAAAAAGTAACTCTAAATCTATAAAATAGAGATTAGCTAATACAAGTCCCAAGCATGTATATTGGACTTAGTACCCAACACATGGGTGACCAAGTCCACCTGGCCTATTAGATTATGTTTAGGGGTATAAGCATCCAAGCTATTTTTATTACAATGCCCTTAGCACAATCCCCTAAAAAAATGATTAGACTAAAACATCCCCATCCATTCTATATTCACCCCATCAGACTAAATAATACATCATAAAATAAAAACATCAAACCATGCACCAACTAAAGCTAGAAGTGGTGACTTAATGTGTTGCTTTAAAAGGTTTATTGTGGTATATAGCTAGTCTTTAAGGTTTAGATCTCCTAAATATGAAGATGATATCCAACTTAGAGGGTGATTTTGTTTAAGTTGTTTAGTTGATTTGGATTGATTTTATTTGATATTTTTTTTAGGTTTGAATGAACCTATAATTAATTACTAAGTGTTGTAAGAAGGAAAAGAAAAGGGAAACTTCTCTTTCCTTCCCTACCTTAAGTAATTTTCTGAAGTAGATTCATATTTGATTTTATTTAGTGAATGTTTTATTATGTGTTTTAATTAATCCTAAGTTTAGACTTTCCCTAAATAAACCTATTCAAAAAGAAAGACATTTAAGATTAAGTAAAGTGAATTAAGATCACAAAACACACATCACTTCATTTTCTATCTCATTATGTATAACATGCATATGAATGAATCCTTAGCATATCTGTATATACAAATGGAAATGTTTAGCATGCTTTATGATGAATGCTAAGTGAGTTTCTTAAGAAAATTTGAATGCTTTATGATGTATGATTTTCATTAAGTAAAAAAGAGGTTTTCTTATCCATTTTTCACATGCACACATGTATATATGAAAGGCATAAGTGATGCATGCCATTATTAACCAGGGGTGTAAGGTACAAGACCTACTTAGGATAACTTAAAGCCTTGCAACCCTGGGGTTGTCCAGACTAATATACCACTTTCCTTAAATACAAGCATATGTATAAAAGAAATGAATGGAAAAGAAAGATGCAAAAGTTTGTACTTATGTTTGGACTTAGTTATGAAATTTATATGTGTAAGTGTAAGGATCTTTCTTAAATCATAACATGGAAGAGGATAAGAATAGATTTAAGCAAGTGTTATGTTCTTTTAAAAGAACTATACACTTTGTAAATCTTATTCAAATCCATATTTAGAGGAAAGAAAAGAATCAAACATAAGACATATTTTTATATTCACATGCGAGCTTATAAATAAATTATAAGTACACACTTTCAGTTTTAGGTATTTGATTTATAGATTTTGAAAGTAGTTTTGAATTTAATAGTGATAATAGCCATTCATATCTTTTTTTACTTTAGCCAAAACATGCAATTTGACATAAAGAAACATTTCATTTTTGAGTTTGATTTTTGAAAAGCATGAATGCATGAGACTCATATGACATGTACATTTAACATGTTAGGAAAGAACAAAAGTGATGAAAGTATGTAAACACATTCACCCTAATTAATTCCTAAAGATAATCTTATGAAATAAGAAAGCTTAAAGCAAATCAAATTATTTTCTAAGAAGGTTTGATTTTATTTTGAGTTTGATTTAATTTGAGAAATGTGAATGAGTTTGCTATTCCTAACCCATTCTCATATATGTTTAGTTTAATTTTTTAGATGATTAGATCAATTTTATGCTTTGATTAGGTTAAGGTATGAATTAAGTGTGTTAATTATCCCTTACCTATACCATCTTAGCATACTTAATCAAATGATTATGAGCCAACGAGATGATAAAAAATCACACAAGGAATTTATCGTGCAATGCACTAATACATTTGGCTCATGATTAATGATTAATTAAGCTAAGCAGTTTAACTTGAGTACTTTCATAACCCACCTCACACATGTGAGTTGGATTTTAATTTCCTTAATTGTACTTAGGCTCTTGAACACCTAAGAATCCACTGAAGATAGATTAATTGAGTTCTGGAAAGTTTTTAGAATTTTATGAAATTAATTAAGGGGGATAATTAGTGAAGTAACCCTTAATTAATGACGTATTAAGGAAGAAAATGGGGTTTAGGGAATATCTTAAGGAAAGTATCCCAAAATTATTCCTAAACCTCATATTCACTTAATTGACTCAATTAGAGGGCTAAACCAATAATTATACCCTTAATTAGGCCTAATTATATTAAGAGAGTGATTAAGGAATGAACTAGCAATTCCTCTAATTAAGCAACCAATAAATCCTAAGAAATTAGGAGAGGCAGGGGTCATCCCACTAATTAAGCACAAGAAGTTTGGGATTAATCGGTGAAGTAATTAAAGGGTAATTAGCAAAATAATATTCTTAATAAAACCCAAATTCAGAAAAAAGCACTACTCAAAATCCATTAAAATTAATTTTACAATATTCCATATTCAACTATCTATCCAATGCAATTTATTTCATATTTTTTTGATTTTTGTAGGCTTAGATATGAATTTAGGAAGTTTTCATAATTAATTAAAATATTTAATAGCCTAATTAAGTATTTAATCGTGTTGGCACCATTGGCTGACGCGGCATGCACTTTCCATGTAGTGTGATGGGATTGGATCTTTAACTTGTCACATCGTAGTCTTTGTGTCGGCGTGGCTTCTGCTTTTCTCTCCATTCGTCGAGGATGGGAGGTTAAAGTCGCAGTTCTAAAGGATAAATCTGTGGATGCTACGTGTTTTAATCATGGCCATCCATCCAAAATGCATGGATGGAAGACCCATGATTCTTCCATTCTTCCCGGAGAATGGACATCATCCATCTTCATGATTGAGCTCGATTGAGCTCGGATTGGATTGAAATTCAACCCACACCATCTAGGCACAATGGCAAGCACATCTAATGGCTAGAATTCTATGGGATTAAAATTCCTTTCACAAAGCTCCAAACCATATTGAATTTAAGCTCAGAAAAAATGGTTAACCTTACCGGTGCTCGATTCCCTTGGAGAAGCATCGTCTAGTGGAGACAAAGCTTTGCTGAAGTTTGGAGGCTCTAAGATTGGGTAGATCCTCCTATGGGCCAACTCCTCTTGCACTTGAGCTCAGTTTTGATTGATGTAGATCCTCCGTTGCCTCAAGAGCTTGAATGAAGACTTGGGGTGAGTTCGATCGAGCTCCCTAAGGGTGCTTGCAAAGGAATTGGGTTAATTTTGCGTGTGGAGTAAATTTTGTTTTCGGTGGAGCTCCCCTATTTTCAAGTTATAAAAACTTAGAAGATAAGATTTCAAACTCTCTCTAGGAATCTTGGGAAGACTAGCTAGGGCTTGCTCTGAGTTCTTATGCTTCAATTGAATTAGGGAGGGTGTGGATTGAATTGAATTAGGGGGAGTATATCTCTCCCAAGGGCAATCGGACGGCTGCAAGCCTCCTTGCCATTTTGATCCAATTGACCATCTTGAGTGGGTTTGTTAGGCCATTTAGGGTGTCCTTGCAATCGATTTGGCCAGAGGAGTGGAATGGTGAAGCTCCCATGTGCCTAAATCAAGTGGAGGAGGAATTCCATGTGGCCACTTTCAAGCACATGGTCAATTTTGGGTTTGAGATGGGTTTGGCTGGCCCAAACCCATTGGGTCATGTGCACTAGGTCTATTAGTGACCATTTGGTCCATTAAGAGGATGCCAAGTGTCCATAAAAAGGAATTCACCAAATTTCAAGTAGTTTTATTTTGGGTTACCCTATGGCCTAGGGGTAAAATGGTCATTTGACCTTGATTTCAGTTTGGGCATGTTTGGTATGATTGAAAATAGGTTTGGCCGAGTTTCATTGAATTTGAAGTTGGTTTGATATGATTTGGCTCATGTTGACCCATTTCAGTTAAAATGGGTCAACTTGGGTCAAGTTGACTAATTGGTCAAATTGTGTCAAACCCAAGAGTTAGGTCAAGTTCATATGACCATTTGAAATGTTTGGGTAGCTTTGGTTTGATTCAATTTGGTTTAGGTTTGAATTTGGTTCAATTTAGTTCATTTAGGTCAAATGGGTCAAGTTGACCAATTTGACCCATTTGACCTATTTGGGTTAGGTCATGGGTTGGTTCATGTTTGGTTGGTAATGTGAAATGGATTGGTATTTTTATCTCCAATCAATTTTGGTTAAGTTTGAATTTGGCTCAATTTGACCCTTTAGGTCAAGTTGGGTTCAAGGTCAATTGGGCTAGGTTAGGTCTAGTTGGCCAATTGAGATTTTGGTCAAGTTCATCAATCATTTTGGGATGAACTTGACCCATTGGTTTCAATCAATTTGGCTTAGATCAAGTTTTGACACATTTTAACTTTTTAGGTCAAGTTGGGTCAACTTGGGTCAAGTGGCCAATTGGGTTAGGTTAGGCTTAAATGTCGACTTGGTCAAGTTCAAACATTGATCATGAATGAACTTAGATCATTGGTTTTAATCAATTTGGTCTATGGTTGATTTTGCTATGTTGGGCTTCATTTTGGCTAAGTGTTGACTTGGTCAACCCTTAGGTTTGACTTGGTTTGATCCAATTTAAGTGATTGATCATCTCATGATGATTGTTGATAATGATGAGAGGTTTAGGTGGGCTTAGTTCAATCCAATTTGGTTAGGATTAGAATTTGGCTCATAAGGGTACTTTAGGTCACTTTAGGTGAAGTGAGCCTAAGTGGGTCAAATGGTTTGGTCAAAGCTTGATTTGATTTGATTTAACTCACATATGGACTTATGATTGAAATATAAATCCATTTGTAAATGGTTTGAAGTCAAATGGGTTTTGATTCATTTGACAATTTCAAGTTCAAAGGGTGAACATGAGTTTGACTTGGTTTGATTTTTTGAAGTTTTGATTTGGTGATTGAAGTTTAAGTTTATATTTGGATTCATGATTGAAGGATTGATTGAATCATGAAGAAAAATCAAGGGTTTGACTTGATTTGAAGTTTATTTAGCTAAGTTCAAGATTTTGACTTGAAAGGCTTAGGTTGGATTTTGATTGAATTTAAGTTTGATCTTTGGAGTTGGTTTTGGGTCATTTGAATTTATATTTCATTTATATATGTAAATATAAATGAGAATATATATGGTTTATGGGAACAATTCAAAGATTTGAAGTGATTTGAACATGATCTAGGCTAAGTCCTTAAGAGAATATCAAAGTGACTTAGGAAAGATTTATGATTTGAATTTGAATTTGGAATTTGATTTGATTGATTTGAATTTATATTTCATTTATATATGTGAATATAAAGGAGAATATAAATTAGTTGTGAGAAAATTTCATGAGTTTGAATTGATTTGAACATGATTTAGGTTAAGTCTTTAGGAGGGGATTAAAGGACTTAAGAAATGTTTGGAATTTAGAATTTGATTTGATTGATTTGAATTTATATTTTATTTATATATGTGAATATAAATGAGAATATAAATGAGTTGTGAGAAAATTTCATGAGTTTGAATTGATTTGAACATGATTTAGGCTAAGTCCTTAAGAGGGGATTAAAGGACTTAAGAAAGATTTTGAACTTGGAATTTCATTCATAAGCTTCAATCATGGATTTCAATCATGTGGAATTGATTTGGGTTTGGAGAAAATCAATTTAAGCTGGAATTGATTTAGGTTTGATGTTGATTTGATTTGGAGTTTGATTTGAAGGAAGGAAGTGAGGAATGTGGTTCAAGCTATAGGGTAGACAAATTTTCTTAACACCATTAAGGTATGACCTATTCCTATGGGTAACTCTTTTAAGTCTCTAGGGCTACGTTGAGTGTCCACTTAATCACTAGATGTATCTTAAGACTAAAGATCTCTTAAAGTCTAAGAGGAGTCTTATGTCTAAGATGGAGGGGTTGAGAGCTCATCCTAAAAATGAGGTCAACAAAGGGTGTCTAATAGGTGTGGTGTAACTGACAAGGAACATCACACATATTGGTGTGGCGAAATGATCACACAACGATCATGAGAACTAGAGACTACTCTAGCCCAAGGTATAGAAGGAATCCAGAGCTTAGTGGAATGTGGCTCTACTTATGTCAATGACATAAGAGAGGGAAGGAGGAATCCACTAGGGATGGAGTATGTGAACCTTCCACTAGGAAAGCAGGTTCGAGTCATCCACAAGGGGATGAGAGGTTTGATTTGATTTGAGTATTGCTGGGGAGAATTTTAATTTTATTAATTGAGTTCCACTGGGGAAGAGGGTTGAATTTATTTCAATTTGTTATTTATTTAATTGTGTTTATTTTGACTCCATTGGGGATAGACACGTGAACTCTCTACTGGGGAAGCGAGTCCAAGTCATCCACCAAGTGAAGAAAGGTTGTGAAATCCACTGAGAGAATTCTAGATCCGCTGGGGAGCTTGAAAGATTTGTATCTCACTGAGGAGAAGAAAAAGATATGGTTTGAATTGATTAATTGTTTTTGTTTTATTTTATTTGTGTTTAGCTCTTTTAAATTTGGATTTTGAGATGGACCCTGTTGGTTTGCGGTGGACTGCACTGAGTAGGAGCCATGGAGGCCTAAACCTAACTCAGATTCACCAATCCAAAGGGGTGGTCTACTAAACACATAGTAGAACTAGCCAACCAAAAGGATGCCTTTCGATTTACAACAGCTGTACCAGGAAGAAAGCGTAGTAGACTTACATCCTCCAAAGTAGGGACCAGTTGCTGGGGTGATCTATTGACAAGATAATAGATTGAACCCAACCTAGGGTTGACTATTGAGTGAATGCCACTGGGGGACTTAGATCAACTCAATGATAGTCAAGATTAATTTCATTTATTAGTTTGTTTTGATGGGTCCCATCAGCTTGCGATGGATTGCACTGAGTAGGGTCCATGGAGGCCTAGACCTAATTCAGACTTACTAATCTAAAGGGAGTAGTCTACCAACCATAGGTAGGACTATCCAACCAAGGATGCCTTTCGGTGTACAATGGTCAAGTTTTAAGAAGGAGGCATGAGGATTCACATCTTCTAAAAATAAGAAGCCACTGGGGTGATTAGTTGCTTTGGGTGACAAATCGGACCCGACCTAGGGATGGCTATTGAGTGGATGTGGGACTTAAATCTCAAGATAGTCAAAAGTTTATTTTGATTGATTTTGTTGGTTTGTGATGGATCTGCGAAGGAGCTTATATTGCTAGACCTATCTGATTTATTGAACCAAATGGGTAGCTTCCCGGCGATGAGAACTATCCGGCCAAAGGAGTTCCTTTCGGTTTGCAATAATCAATTTAAGAGAAGAAAGCTCGGGGACTCACATCTTCCACTACAAAAGACCACTGGGGTGATCGGTTGCTTTGGGCAACATATCAAACCATACCTAGGGCTGCTAGTCGATTTGCGATAATCATGTTAGAAAGAATGCGTCATAATCTTACATCTTCCAAAGCGAAATGACTGTTGGGGTAACCTGCTTATGGCAAAATAGATTGAACACAACCTAAGGGCTTCTGGTGAGTATGGGGATCTCTCTCAAGTAGTCAGTAATTCCGGGAGTTTCTATTGCCCTAAAGATAGGATGCTTATTTGGGAAAAGGGGCCCTTTGGGGGCTTAAATTCCTGATCCACAAGAGAATATTTTTGTTTATTTTGTTTGTTTAGTTTGCTTGTTTATCATGGACCCTATTGGTTTGTGATAGATCAAACTGAGAAGGAGCTTATATCAGCCTAGACCTATCCCAGATTTACTGAACTAAGGGATAATCTGTGCATCTGCTGAACAAATTCTCCAACCATAAGGGTGGCTACATGAAAAGGGGAATTGTCCAATCCAAAAGTAACCCAGGTAGTGTCTAAATGGGGTGGCAAAGGATGTGATCCAAATAGAGTGCTCGTAGGGGATTGGGCCGCTAAGGGCTTGATCCAACACCCTGGAGAAGATGACATGGCTTGTCATATATCAAATAAGTATTCGATGGCCAACTCAAGGAGAAAGTATGGGGACTCGCATCTACCAAGAGTGGTGTATCCACTGGGTGAGTTGCTGTCAGCATAGCAAACATCAACCAACCTAAGGTGTCCATCAATTTGCAATAATCAACCTAGGAAGAAAGCTCGAGGACTCACATCCTCCTATAGCAGAACTAATTGTTGGGATAGTCTATCAGCTTGTCAGGTGCCATCCGACTTAGGGTGACTACTGAGTGAATGCCACTAGAGGACTTATATCAACTCAAATGCAGTCAAGAGGAAAGGAGTCTTTAAGAGACTTATCTTAAACCTCAAATATATTCGACCTAGTTAGATATGATAATTAATTCAAGAAAGCTTGGGGACTCACATCTTCTTAAACAAAATTAACATAAGGTAGCTTACTGGTTGGGTAGTGAAGTCTACCATACTAACAAGGTGCTCATTGGTTTACAATGATCAAGCTAGAAAGAATGTGCATGGACTCACATCTTCCAATCAACTGACCACTGGGGTGACATACTAGCGAGGTAGTATGTAGACTCGACCTAAAGCAGCTAATGAGTGAATGCCATAAAAGAGCTTGGTCCCACATCAAAGTAGCCTGAGATAAAAGGTATGTGTTTATTTTTGTGCTTGTGTTAAAGAATAGGATGCCTCTAGGGTACTCTTACACCTACCTTAAACATGCTAGGGAATTTGATGAAGTGCTACCACAGGTGGAAAACGGGATTTCCACCAAGAAAGGATGCTGCTCGGGTTCTCTTACACCTAACTTAATTATGCTAATTCAAATAGGATGCCTCTTGGGTTGTCTTACACTTATTATAATAATGCTGGGAGATTGTGTTTGTGTTGTGAAAGAGGGATAGGATGCCACTGAGGGACTCTTACACCTACCCTAAACACGTCATGGAGGATTTACAAGAAAATCAAACAACACTTCAAAAAAAGAGAAGATTTTGATGAAATGGAATTAGATTTTTGCTGATTGATAGAATTATTTTCAAACATAATTTTTATGGGTAATATTTCTTTAAATAGAGCCCATTAATTAGAAGCATCGGGTGTTTCCCTTTACAATCAATAAGTTGGTAAAATCCTCCTTGATAGGCCTTCTTTATGACATAGGGGCCTTCCCAAGTGGGTTCAAACTTGCCTTCAATTTTTCGAAGGGAAATAGTTGGTCTCCTTAGGACTAACACAAGTTCTCCTACTTTGAAAGACCCTGAGCGGACCAGCTTGTTGTGAGCTTGAATCATTTTGGCCTTGTATAACTCGAGGTTCTAGCACACTAGTAGGCTTTTCTCCTCCAAACCTTTGAGCTCTTCTAACCTCAACTTTGCATTCTGCTATATAGTGATCTTGCTACCCAATGCTATCCTTAGTGATGGGAGTTGAACTTCTAAAGGTAGAATGGCTTCGAACCCATACACTAAGGAAAATGAGGTAGATTGAGTTAGAGTTTGGTATGTGGTGCGGTAGGCCCACAAGGCTTCAACTAGCTGCTTATTCCACTGTCGCTTGTTGTCCTCAAGAGTCTTCTTTAGTGTTTAGATGAGAGTTTTGTTGAATGCTTCTGCTAAGCCATTTTCTCTGGGGTAGTAGATGGTGGAGTATCTCTAATCTATACCATGTCTTCTAGCGAAGCTGTTGATCTTGATGCTTTTGAATGCAGTACCATTATCAGATATAATTCATCAAGGCACCCCAAACCTATATACAATATGATTCCTGAAAAATTGAAGCACATGCTGAGCTGTGGCCTTAATTGTGATGGTTAACTCTAGAGTAATCAAAGCCTCATACTCAACTTCATTGTTGGTGCAATTGAAAAGATAGTATGCTTTCACATGATTAGTTAGAGAACTATTCCACTGCCTTTCCTGGAAGAGTAGATCGTGGTGCTTCCCCTTTATGAATAGAAGCTGCACCATCAAAATACATCTCCCATCAGCGGCTATCAACCTCCCCTAAGTTGATGATTTATTCATTGGGGAGATCATCACTAAGCAGATAATTAGCAGAAATTGGGTATGCTACTAAGAAATTAGCTAGTGCTTATCCTTTTCACCGCAGAGAGTCTAATGTGATATCTAGAGAATCATGGACCATCATGCCAAATGTCTGAAGCGCTTGGCTGTCAGATACTACTGATGGATTGGTTAAAATTTAAGTTCACCTTATGAAAGCATATAGTGTGACTTTGAGATGCAAAGATCAAAGCCAAACAATTTCTCAATAGGATAGTTTACTTGGCAAATGATGGCGGTAGTAGAGCGTTCTCCCCTTTGTCATTGGCAAGCCAGAGAATTGAGAGAGTCATCCAATAGTGTAGAAGATGAGTAACTTGAGGATAGCGGCTTACTTCACCAAATATTGCTTGATGTCTTCAAAGGCATCGACACTTATCATCCCACTTGAACTTGGCATCCTTTTGATAAGTGTTGAAAGAATGCATCCCGATAGGTTAGAAATAAAGCATCTTAAATGGACATCCTTGAAGGATTTGAGTTGAGTTAAACTCTTAGAGGTGGCATTTTAAGATAACTTTAATCTTTTCGGATCTATTTCTATTCCCGGTGTCGGACAACAAACCAATTTACGAAGTTACTCAATGTGCACTTGGGATTAAGATTATATTATCTTAACCATTCAAAACTACTCTCAAGTCAATATGATCTTTCTTTTCTCGCTCTTGACTATATCATCAACGTAGCATCGATGATGGATGAGTTTGTTGAAGATCTGTCATGGCTCATTGGTTATGTAGCACATTTTAAGACTAAAAGGCATGACCTATAGAAGATTCATTAGGGTTCAAAAAAGTTTCTTTCATATTGGAGACATCTTGATTTGGTTATAGCAAATGACCCATCCATGAAAGAAAAGCGCATGAGATTAGGCAATGTCCACCATTTGTTACGCTTGGAAGAGAAACTCATCCTTAGGACATACCTTGTTTAAGTCCCTGAAATCGATGCATATGCAATTTGGTGATTCTTCTTCTTAATTGGGATGCCACTAGCTAACCAAATAGGATATTTTTCTTCCCTGATGAAATCAACATCGATCAGTTTCTTGACTTTAGAAATGACCTATTGTTAGATTTCTAATCACATACATTTAGGAGCTTGCTTGATAGGGTTAGCGCTAGGATCTATTGCTAGCTTATGGACTACTACGTCAGAAGATAATCCAGGCATCTCTTCATAACTCCATGCAAAGTAGTCCTTAAACTCAGTCAATAGCCTATCTAAGTCATTTGTTTCTTCTTCATTCCCAGCGAACTAAGCATTTGAATGGATCTCCTCTTCTTCTTACGGTGCATCTTAGATTTGGAGATCATCTCATTTGAAGTTTCTAAAACACATTCTCATAATAGTTAGTGTTGTGTGAAAAGAACCTGCTCGATCACGAATGATTGGTAACAACTAAGCAGTAATCATCGTCATCGATTGGACCCACTATACCGAATCCTAGTCCTGCTCTTGATTGTGCTTCCCTGCTTGTATTGTTCTACAGCTTCTTAAAATATTCTGACCTGTGCCTGGACCATGTATGATAAACCAAACCTTTATGTATAAGATTATGAACATAAGGCGAGTAAAAGTCAAATGGTAATTCCATTAATTATTTGTATGAATTCTCCTCAAGTTCTGCATCAAATTCAGGACTTGAGGAGAATGATCCTAAAAAGAATCTCTTCGACTTCATATCACTGGAAGACATAGGGGCTTCCTTAATTACCAAACCTTCAACTTTTTGGGGTGAAAGTGAAGTTAGAGCTAAGGTTCCCAACTACCACCTAATAGTTTTACATGAATCTGATTCAAATACTTTGCTTTATCTGGAGGCCTGGTCTTCAACGCTGTCCGGCTCGAGTGTCACCTCTAATAAAATCCACTAAGAGGGGTTGGCTGGTATGCTAATCACATTAGACTCATCCTCTGAACTAGATTCCTAGTCTAAGTGAATAGTAGGTACTCCTATGAACTGGAACATAACCTCTGTTGGCTGATGGCCAACTAGAGTCTTCCACCTCAGGCCCTCTATTTACGCCTCTACCTCTGGAGGTTGAGTCATCTACCCACATGTCCATATGAAGGAATGTGGGTGGAATGTGATGTCTTGGATCTATTTCTTCTTCAATTACCCTTTCTTTGATAGATTTTCATTTTTTTCTTTTTCTCTTGCCTTTTCTTTTTCTTCATTTTCTTTTCTTTTGAATTTGAGTTTTGTCAAGTTCATGAAAGTGTTTTGAGGAAGATAGTAGGTCACATCCTCATATATCTCAACCTCTCTTTCTAACTAAAAATAGCTTTTCATCTCCATTGACATGGTATTCAATCCCATCCTTCCTAAATTTGATGCACTAATGGAGGTAGGATGGAATTATCTTGTTCTAATGTATCCAAGGCCTACCAAGCAAAGCAGTCAATGAAGTATTCGAATCAATGATGTAAAACTTGGCTTCAGTCTTCCAATCACATATCTGCAAAGGTAACATTATAGAATCTAAAGCTCGCTCATCTTATTTATTGAATCCTCTCAACATCATTCGATCTCCTTGGAGTGTGGAGATGTCGATCCTCAAATAGGCAAGAGTCTTTAGACTCAAAATGTTCACGATGCACTAGATCATGAGAACTCTACAAGTCGAATCGCCCATGTCCTGTGATGTAGAGGGGACATTGTGCTCCAAGTCCCAGAAGAAGGTCTTCATCTGAAAGTGATCCCAGCTTCTTTGTGTAATGTGCCTCCTCACCAATAGCAGCCAGCTGAGCTAAGCATATTTCAGGATCAAGGAGAGCCTTGATTAATGATTCCCTCTTCTCTTTGGATAAGATAATGGCATCGTATATTCTTAGCTTAGATGACAGCTTTTTTAGATGAGAGAGGACATTGTAGTCCACCTTGGCCTGATCCTCCACAAGCATATCCAAGGGTGGAGCATCTGTGGTGGGGTTTCTTGATCCTCTATACCAATGACTTATTTTCCTCTATCTTGAGTTGTTGCCCTAGGAGGTAGAACCTTGCCACTACAGAGGTTGACTTCAGTGATCTCTTGTGGCATGGTAATGGAAGGTTCTATCTACACATCAGACTCACCTACAACTTCTCTTATGGGACCCTCAGAATCGGATGATTCCAAGTCTATCTCAAGAGGTGAACCCGTAGCATTCAGAGTGGGAAAGTCCAACTATGAATCAAAAAAAGGAAGGTTAAAATTATTATAGTTATTTTACTTGAAGAGTTATCATTAGAATAGACAACCCATCGAAGTGACACATATGTAATTCAAAGCTTTATTCTTCAATTTCTTGGATTTGATAGGAGGTACAAAGTAGAAATCAAGTAAAGTAAAGTAAGAGGGTGAGGATTTGATGCCCTCATCCGATAAGATGTCTACTAAAGAACTAACCTAAGTAGTGGTAAATGCAATGGTAGACTAGAGGCTAAACTCGATCAGGTTGCACTGGCTATCCCTGCGTACACGTGACCGCTGCGAGCTCCCTTTCCTTGAAGTTGGCTGAAACTTGCAAACCTTCCTTGATGTTGGAGGTTTGATGACTCGTGCACCTACAAGGAAAGTTTCATGAACATCTTTTAGAGGTTTTGGATAAAGAGATATCCCAACCTTCTTTAGTTTTGGAAGGATCACAAGTATCCCCAAGGATTACCCTAATAGAAATGGATGGTTGTTCCACAAGGTATTCCTTCAGGATAACTACATCACCGGTCTTGAAGCTATGTTCAAGCCAATCCTTAAATGTGAAGCAATCCTCCAAAACATGACCTAGCATATGGTGGTAGGAGTAAAAGTTAGGATCATGGCTTTTGCCCACTTCCTCCGGTCTCCTAGGTTCAGTAAAATCAGCTTCTTTAAGATATTCTTAAAGATCTTCCTGATTACCTCTCTCTTAAATGAATAAGATTTGTGAAGTTTATCTAAAAGAGTAGGTGGACCATAGCTACTTGGCGGCGGGTATGTGTACCACTGCTGGTGATGATGCAGCTGAAGAGGATGAGTAGGCCATGGAGGCTATGGTGGCGAGAGGTCGCCTCGATGGTGGTAGAGGTGGAAGCGATGGCCCGAGGTCGGTCTCTGACATCTCTCTAGTTTCTTCCCTTATCCACTACTGTCACTACCCGGGCTTCTTCTCATATACCTTCTATGGCTTTGCTTTGGCAACTAGTCTTGGAAAGGTAACTATTTGGCCTCTCCTTATAGACTAGTCACCTTGTTGATTAACTTCTCAAAGGTTTTGATAGTGAAGCTTATAAGCATGAAGGCGATCGGGCCATGGATATTCTTTAGAAGAATCTCAATGGCACGCTATTCAAACAGCGGCGGCTTGCATTTCATACTCAAGTTATACCATCTGAGAATATAGTCAACAAGAGACTCACCTTGGTGTTATTGTGCTACAACGAGATCGCCAATAGTAACCCTTTACTGAGCTCCAGCAAACCTCTTGATAAAGAGTTGCTCCAACTTAGCAAATGTCTTTACTAAACTATTGGAAAGTTTAGCATACCAATCAAAAGCTATCCTTGCTAGGCTACTAAAAGAGGCGTAATAAGTGTCATCGCCACCTGTTGCAACAACTAGCCCTGTGCAATATGTCGCCTCGGGTTTTCACCGCCATCAAAACTCTTGAAGGAAGGTGGCACAAACCCTTGGGATATTGGATTGCATCAAATTCCTCTTAGGGTCTACCCTTTGGAACTTATGATCCTCCTGCTTGAGCCAATGCTTCCTTCACCCGCTCAACCATGATTGATATCTTTTCTCTGTATGGAGGTACTTTCCACTACCTTCCTATACATGCCGGTGCTACCTTGCTCTAATGGAGGTAAAGTCTTGGGTCCAAGACATGCACTAACTCGCGACTAGTCTTATAGTAGGATGAACTGCTGGGCTTATTTTTGAAGTACTGAGACTACTGCTAACAAGTCCTCAAGCTGCCTTTCCATCCTATCTATTTGTTCATCTTTCTATTTTAATTGATATCGAGGTGTTGGGTCGATGGTTGTTCTGCTTAACCTCATCACCTTCCATAGCTCGCTCTGAGGAGGGATCCCGGTATCTACCATGCAAACCCTGAATCTCCCAACAAATCATCTTCATTGGGGATCAAAGCTGATCTTCTCCTCATCGACGCCATATCCTAGATCTCCTTCTTTCCATGAAATAGTGAGCTACTATGTCATCTAAAGAATGATATCCAACTGGCACAAATGCTTTTGAGACGTGATGGGATCACATCATGAATGAGGCACCGACTCCTCTAGCCGGAAAATCAACCTTGTGAGGGATGTACTCACTAGAAGATATGCACTCTCGGCTATCACTAACTCTATGCAGGGTGACACTCCTAGGAGGTTCTATGATCATGGGTGCAACGTCACCCTCCCTCTCACACGTAACCATCTCCAAATCTGCTACATTGGTGATGGTGAAGGATGACCACTATGCTTCGATCCATTCCTTCCGCATACCACAATGAAGGTTGAGCGAGAGCTTGACCCCGCCACGAGGGCGTAGATGAATGGGATCCCTTGCGTATGGATCACCAGGTCCTCTTCGGATATGGCCTTCATGGCCTAAGAGATGTTGATACATGAACGCGACGGATGGGGTAGAGTGGTGTGGTGGAGACACCACGACTCTCTCTAGGCTCCTCCTATGATGAGTAGTCCATGAAGTAGAATATTGTCTGTGATCGAGCAGGTAGCACCATCAGAAAAAAATGAGTGGCCGACCGCCACCAAACCTCCACCTCGCTAGTGATATGATAGTATGGGCCTCCCCTCTCTGTAGATCTTTTCCACACTGGGGATAATAGATCTCAAGTCAAATTGAGCCTTAGACTCATAATGTCTGGAAGCACCGCCAACCTGACATAGAATTGAACGGAGGCCAACATATGACCTCCTACCCTGACTGACTGTGGGTTGGAACTAAACCACTATGGAGGTGAAGTAGGGATCCTTCTAGCATCCTTTCTATCAGACCCAGAGAGAGGATGGAATGGGTTCGCTGTAACCAACAGGGAAATCGAAGTGGGAAACTCTTCCATAACTGACCGTGTAGTTGTCCCCATCTCCCTGGCGATGCGTGTATTGTACCACTTAATCATGCAATTTTTGTTCCTCCTCTGAGTCTTGGTGGTGAGAGTAAGAACTAGACCCAACCTCAAAAGTTGGGAGACAATCTGGGATTAGAGGAGCCTTACCCTTGAGGGTGCTAATGAGTGTGCTAGCCCTACTGGCAGGGAAACAACGCACACTGACTGCACATGGCATTGACATTACACCTTATAAAACTGCCATTGCCTTCCTCTTTGTGAGGGATATAAGTCGATGGCAAGTCAATTTGAATGACTGGCTTCGCCACTATGGTCTACTGAGAGGGAATGCCCTCACAATCTTCACCCCCCCTCAAACCTAATCCAAAATGATGAGGTGGCCGACGAGGAAGTGGCCGATCCGGCCAAGTCCATCCCATGGGGAAAGGTAAACACATTTTGCGACCATTCTATCAAAAAATTGAGACAATAAATCAAAAAACTATGAACAAGAGTCTGCAATGTTGAAAATAAACTTGAATCAGATTTATGTTGACTTTGAATTTCAAATTTAGAATTTGAACAAACACTCAACATTTTGAAAATGTTAAGTCGAGTTCAAATGATTTGGAATAGATTTTGATGTTTTGATTGGAAAGAGTAATTGTTTGGATATAGAATCCACTTTCAACAAATTTGGATATGTTGAAAATGGGTTCAAATATTTTTGTTTGAAGAGATGCTTCCATAGGATCATATTTGAGTTTTAATTTTGATCTTGAGGATCATTTATTTAACAAATTTAGGTATGTTAAAGTAAATGGTCAATTTTCTTTTATTTTGGATTTAAGATTTTTGGAATTCATTTACTTAGCAAATTTGGGTATGCTAAGTGAGATGTTTGAAAATAATTTCTTCTTTTTGTTTCTTTGTTTATTTTGCTTTGTGAATCATTTTGTGATTTTGAAAAAGAGAAATGAAATTTCCCATTTAGCAAATTTGGGTATGCTAAATAAGGAAATCCAAGTGTGTTTTATTTTGTGAAATTTTTTGAAAATAGAATTCTTAGCAACTTTAAGTATGCTAATAAAATCCTAATGTGTTTCTTTCAATTTTAATTTGATTTTGAAAAGTAGGATCCTTAGCAAATTTAAGTATGCTAAGGGAATCATAATGTGTTTCCTTTTGATCCTGATTTATTTTTGAAAAGTAGGATCCTTAACAAATTTAAGTATGCTAAGGAAATCCAAAATGTGTTTCTTCTGATTTTGATTTTGATTTTGAAAAGTAGGATCCTTAGAAAATTTGAGTATGCTAATGGAATCCTAATGTGTTTCTCTTTTGATTTTGATTTGATTTTTTGATTGAAAGTGAGACTTCATTTTAGCAAATATGGTAAAAATGAATTTCACTTAATTTTGAAATAGAAATTTCACTTAGCAATTTGAGTATGCTAAATGGAATTCCAAAAGATGTGTTCAAAATTGTTGTGTTTTGATTTTTTGAAAATGGAGACTTCACTTTAACAAATATGGTATGCTAAAGAATGAAGTTCCAAAAGTGTTTTTGAAATTTTAAATGGAAATTTCATTAGCAAATTTGAGTATGCTAAATGAATTTCCAAAAATGTGTTTCAAATTTTTGTTTTGGATTTTGAAAAGGGGAGACTTCACTTTAGCAAATGGGGTATACTATAATGAAGTTCCACATGTGTTTTGAAAATTTTTTGTGGAATGGAGATTTCACTTAGCAAATTTGAGTATGCTAAATGAAATTTCAAAAGTGTGTTTTAAATTTTTGTTTTTGGAAAAGGGAGATTTCATTCTAGCAAATGGGGTATGCTAAATTGAAGTTCCAAATATGTTTTGAAAATTTTGTTTTGGTCAATTTTTTTGAAAAGGGAGATTTCCATTTACAAATTTGGGTATGTAAGATGGAAATCAATTATGTTTTATTTTTCAAAGGTGTATATTTTGTGTGTGATTATTGCTTTTTTTAGAGAGGAAATCCCAACCTAATCATTTGTGAAATATGTTAAGTGGCATTTCAAAATAATGTTATTTTATTTGGAAATGAAATTTTCATTCAATAAATCTGGGTATATTGAATGGATATATTCATATGCTTTTTTAAAATTTATTTATTTATTGAAAATGAGACCTCCACCCAATAAGTGTGGGTATATTGAATGGAGAGGTTTCATATGTGTTTCTTTTGAAAATATGAAAATCCCAACCTAACACATGTGGAATGTGTTAAGTGGAATTTCAAAATCATGATTTTGCTTGAAGAGATAATATCCATTTAACACATTTGGATGTATTGAATGGAAAGGCCCATCTTCAAATTTTATGCTTGATTGTTGGAATTTTATTTTTGAAAATGAGGTCTTCACCAAAAATGAATTGAGTGAAGAAACTCATTGGTACTTTTAGAAAATGTAATTGTTGGAACTTTATTTTTGTAAAGATGATCCTACATATAACAATCATGAAGATTGTTAGATGAAAGTGATTTAAGAAAACTTTTGTGCAAAATATCTTATTATGTGCATTTTGAAAGAGTGCTTTTTGAAAAGCAAGATTTTTATGAAGGATTTATTTTATCTTTATTATTTTAGAATGAACCTTTCCTTGACATGAAAATGGTAAGGAAAAAGTCTTTAATTAATTCTCTTTATTTCATTTTTTATTTTTATCCATTGGAGAACCCAACGGGGGTTTTAAGACCAACATGGGTGAGGTCCTAAAACCTAAGGATGTTGGCTAACTTAACTTCAGAATGAAATGAGCTAAGTGCCAGTGAAATGAAAGATAGTTTTGGATTCATACCAAAGTACAAACCCACTATCGGTACTTGGAGACAACGATCATTTACCAAAGATGGAGAGAGGAACCATCCCCAGCGGAGTCGCCAAAAAAATTTGTGGTGAAATTTTATCAAAAAATATCTAAAAGAAAAGGGTATACTTCCATCTTCACTCTATATAAGATAAAATAAAGATAAAATATACTTTCTTCTTTTTATGCATTTTTGACACCACGTAGATCCTCAAATATTCTTATTGAGGGTAATCGGTATGACATTCAGGAGAGGTGTACTATCTTGAAAGATAGAATTCACCACCCTACAATGGACCTAATCACCTTAACAAGGACTCCAAAGGATAATGGGTCAGCATGTGTACCAAAGATTCTTCTCATACTTTACATGAAAAAGTAAAGTAAGGTTTATTTTAAACTGGGTTCGTTAAGTTCCCTACAGGGGCAAGCCCCCATAGTTAATTACATCATAAGGAATGAGATTTCTTAGGAATACTCCCGATTAAGGTAAATGATTGTTGTCTCCAAAGATTTCAATAGGTAGGACTATCAATCGATTAGTTTATTTTAGAAGATCAAATGGGATTGATAAGAGAGAGAGAGAGAGAGAGAGAGAGAGAGAGAGAGTTACTATTGAAGCCAAAGGAAGATAAGTAGGAGATGCTCAAGATGCTAGGAAATCTAGCGAGCATCTCAAACTATCCTATGGTTGGACTTTATATTTTGAAATTGAATTATTTATTTTAGTTGAATTTTTATTAGAAGTTTAGGGCTTATTATTTCATAATATAAGGTTATAGAAATGCTTAAGAGGTGAGGATTTATGCTTATGGCCCACAGATGGAGAAGCAACCTCAAAACCTAAATCTAGGAAGCTTTGGCGAGGGCCAAAAGCATGACCTAAATCTAAGGCCAAAATGGGTTTTTGGTTCTGTTCCACAAGAGAGGACAAACCACTCGACTGCTTGGACTTACAACCACCTGGGGGTGGCTGCCAATTAACTCCTCCTATGATTTTAATTTCATGTAGGCAAGTCATATGCTTTATGCAAGATAGCTAGGCTATTATTTATTTAGAAAGAGACTAAGTCCTTAAACTCACTCCCTAAGAGACTAGATCATGTAAGGGCATGAAAAATGACTTATATCTAATGCAAAATATATTACATGTTATTTTTATTTTTGGACAATCATTTGACTCAAGCTTATAGGATTCATATGCCTAATGCGTGAGAAGTAAAATTATTGGCCAAAATCAGTGAGAAGAGGAGGTGTGTTTCCACCATGGCTCTCAAAGGTCAAGCCAAGTTTGTTTGGCAAAGGTGGAAGCCCTCCAATCAAGAGTGTAATAATATGCTTTTATGCATGATGTTATAAAAGAAATACTCATCCAGCTAAGGGGTTGCTAATTCTTTTATCTTGATTTTAACTTAGGCTTTAAATGAGGTTATGAGTTGTTTATTTTAATTTTGAGTTGATTAATTTGGTAGAAAATTTATTTTTTTCCTAAGAGCCTAATCATCATCCAGGCCATACATCAAAGCAAGGAAGAAACTAGAAAAACATGGCATGTTAATGCACAAGCTAAATAAAATATCAAACATTTTATAAAGCTAGCGTAAAAGAATAAAATGCCATTTGTGGTCGAGCACTACCGCACAAACCCAAAAATAAATTAGGTAGCCGAGCTCTGCCCTTATACAACCCGGATTACAAATGAATTAATTTACAATCAAGTAAAAAAAATTATGTTATTGGGGTCTTCACTTCTTCTTTTCTTCTTTCTTCTTTCTTCTTTTGGTTCTTTCTTTTGGACGGTTGGAAGGTGGTTGCTCCAAAGGATTCACATGGTACATAAGATGAAATCTTATCACCAATGCTCATCCTACTCTCCCATAACAATCATTTTAAAACCCTAATTATAAAAATACATGAAAAGAAAAAGTAAATCTAAACACTTGCAAAATAGAGATTAGTTAACAAATCATATAAGTCCCAAACATGTATATTGGACTTAGTACCCCACACATGGGTGACCAAGTCTACCTAGCCTATTGAATTATGCTTAGGGGTATAAGAACCTGCACAACAAAAGTAATTATATTTTTATTATAGCACCCTTTAAGCACAATCTCCTACAAAAAATAATGATTAGACTAAATCATATTACCATTCATTCTATGCACATTCACCCTAGCATCCAGACTAGAAATAATACATCATAAAATAAAAGCAAACATCAAGCCATGCACCATCCTAACCTAAAGCTAGAAGTGGTGACTTAACCAAATGTGTGTGCTTTAAAAGATTTGTGTGGTATGTTTAGCTAGGGCTTTAAGGTTTAGATCTCCTAAGTATGAAGATGTCCAACTTAGAGGGTGGTTTTATTTAAGTTGTTTAGTTGATTTGGGTTGATTTTATTTGATGTTTTGTTTAGGTTTGAATGAACCTACAATTAAGTGTAAAGAGAAGGAAAAGAGAAGGGAAACTTTTCTTTCCTTCCCTACCTTAAGTAATTTTCTAAAGTAGATTCATATTTGATTTTGTTTAGTCAATATTTTATTATGTGTTTTAATTAATCCTAAGTTTAGACTTTCTCTAAACAAACCTATTCAAAAAAAAATACATTTTAAGATTAAGTAAAGTGAATTAAGATCACAAAACACACATCACTTCATTTTCTTTGTCAACATATATAACATGCATATGAATGAATTCTTAGCATATCTATACATATAAATGAAAATGTTTAACATACTTTATGATGAATGCTAATGAGTTGTTAAGAAAATTTGAATGCTTTATGATGCATGGTTTTCATTAAGTAGAAAAGAGATTTTCTTATCCATTTTTCACATGCACACATGTATGTATGAAAGGCATAAGTCAGTATGGCATCATTGCTAACCAGGGGTGTAAGGTATAAGACCTACTTAGACCTACGTATAGCCTCGGAACCCCGGGGTTGTCCAGACTAATATACCACTTTCCTTAAATACAAGCATATGCATAAAAGAAATGAATGGAAAAGAAAGATGCAAAAGTTTGTACTTATGTTTGGACTTGGTTATGTAATTTATATGTGTAAGTGTAAGGATCTTTCTTAAATCATAACATGGAAGAGGATAAGAATAGATTTAAGCAAGTGTTATGTTCTTTTAAAAGAACTATACACTTTTCAAATCTTATTCAAATCCATATTAAGAGGAAAGAAAGGAAGCAAAAATAAGACACATTTTTATATTCACATGCAAGCTTATAAATAAACTATAAGCAGCACACTTTCAATTTTAGGTATTGTTTACCTCATTTTTAGAATGAGCTCTCAACACCTCCATCTTAGACATAGGACTCCTCTTAGACTTTAAGAGTTCCTTAGTCTTAAGATTAATCTAGTGATTAGGTGGACACTCCCCTAGCCCTAGAAGACTTTGAAGGTTTAGCCATAAGAAGAAGTCATGCCCTAGGGGTGTTAGGAATTTTCCTACCCTTAGCTTGAACCACTCCTCACTTTCCTTCTTTCAAGTCAAACTCCAAATCAAATCTCATTTGATTTTCTCCAAATCCAAATCAATTCCATGATTGAAACCCATGATTCAAATTTATGATTGAAACCCATGGCAAAAATCCATCAAAAATTCCTAAGTCCAAATTTTGCCAAAGTCTTTAATCGTTCCCTTAAGGACTTAACCAAAATCTTGATTCAAGCCAATTCAGAACTTTGAAATTTTCTAATGATCCATTTATATTCTCATTTATATTCATATATATAAATGAAATATAAATCCAAACCCATCAAATCAAATTCAAAATTCAAAATCAATTCATGAAATTTTCTCAAGCCCCTTTAATTTTCCATTAAAGGACGTAGCCAAAATCAAACCTATTGAAACCCTTGGGATTTTCTCAAAACTTATTTATATTATCATTTATATTCTTATATATAAATGAAATATAAATATAAATCAATCAAATAAAAGCAAAATTAAATTCCAAATTTAAAATCCTTGAAATTCACTTAAATCCTTTAATTTCCCTTTAATGGATTTAACCTAAAATTTGATCAAACCATTTCAAACTCATGGGATTTTCTCAAAAATTATTTATTTTCTCATTTATATTCTCATATATAAATGAAGTATAAATATAAATCAATCAAATCCAATTCAAAAATTAAATTCCAATTTAAAAATTCCCTTAAATCCTTTAAATCCCCTTTTTAATGGATTTAAACTCAAATCATGATTAAACCACTTCAAATATTTGAAATTTTCTCACGATCAATTTATATTCTCATTTATATTACATATATAAATGAAATATAAATTTAAACAATCAAAACGAATTCCAAAAATCAAACTCAAATCAACTCAAAATCTAATCTAGGCCTTTCAAGTCAAAATTTTGAACTTAGCCAAATCACTTTCAAATCGAGCCAAACTCTTGATTTTCTCTCATGGTTCAATCAACCCTACAAACATGAGCTCATATATAAACCCAAACTCCAATCAAGCAATCAAAACCAAGTGCAAAATCAAACCCAAAATCCCTTCATATTCTTCCTTTGAATATGAAATTTTCAAATGGATCAAAACCCATTTGACTTCAAACCACTTGTAATTGAATTTATATTTCAATCATAAGTCCATATTCAAGTTCAATCAACTTCAAAACAAGCTTTGACCCACTTAGGCTCACTTGAGCCGAAGTGGCCTAAAGTACCCTTATGAGCTAACTTTTGATCCTAACCAAATTGGATTGAACCAAACTCATATATACTTCAGATCATGATCAACAATCATAATGGGTTGATCAATCAATCAAACTGGGTCAAACTAAGTCAAACCTAAGGGTTCACCAAGTCAACACTTAACCTAAAATGAAACCTTACATAGCCAAATTCCACCATAGGCCAAATTTCACCAAGTCAACACTTAACCTAAAATGAAACGTTACATAGCCAAATTCTACCATAGGCAAAATTGATTGAAACCATTGATCTAAGTTCACTCATGACCTATGTTTGAACTTGACCAAGCCAACATTTGAGCCTAACCTAGCCCAATTGGCCCACTTGACCTAAGTTGACCCATTTTAACCTAAAGGGCCAAAATGTGTCAAAACTTGATCTAAGCTAAATTGATCCAAACCATTAGGTCAAGTTCATTATAAATCACTTGTTAAACTTGACAAAAGCCTCAATTGGCTAACTAGACCCAACCTAGCCCAATTGACCTTAGACCCAACATGACCTAAAGGGGTCATGTTGAGCCAAACTTGAACTTAACCCAAATTGATTGGAAATAAAGATACCAATCCACTCCATATGACTAACCAAACCTAAACCTAAACCTACCCTTGACCTACCCCAAATAGGTCAAATGGGTCAAATAGGTCAACTTGACCCATTTGACCTAAATAAAGTCATATGAGCCAAAACCAAATATATATCAAATTGAACCAAACCAAAGGCACCAAAACATTTAAAATGGTCATATGAACCTCACCCAACCCTTGGTTTAACCCAATTTGACCTATTGGTCAACTTGACTCAAGTTGACCCATTTTGACCTAAATGGGTCAACATGAGCCAAACCTTATCAAATGGATTCCAAATCCATTGAAACTTGGCCAAACCAAGTTTCTCCACATACCCAACATGTCCAAAGTGGAAAAATAGCAAAATGACCATCCAACCCTTAGACCATAGAACAAATTTTGGCCTAGCCCATTGGTAATTTGGTCATACCCTCTTCACAATCACTTGAGGCTTTCTTAAAAGCTCAAGGGGGGCTTAGTAATGAGTGGTGCACCCAACCCAATGGGTTTGGGTCAGCCCATTTGGTCCCTAAACCAAACCTAACCACTTAGAGCAAAATTAAGTTGTCAAATTCCCTCTTAAGCTCAATTTGATGCACATGGGAAGTTGGCATTCCACTCCATGGATCAAACCGACCATGTGCACACTCAAAATAATCAAAATAACCCCTCCCATCTCAGCAATTGGATCAAAATGGAAAGGAATGGTTCGGCCGTCGATTGCCATAGGGGGAGATATACTCCCCTAATTCAATGAAATTTCATTTTCACTCATTGTCGATTGGAGCCTAAGAACCCAGAGCAACCATCTCAGAGCCTTCCCAAGCTTCTTAGATAGGATTTGAATTCCCTATCTCTTGATTTTGCACAGTGCAAAATTTAATCCATTAGCCTACTTCCTCCATACTTGATCTCCTTCCAATTACTCTTGCACACTCATCAGAGGGTCAAGTCAAACTTGCCCAAGCTCAATTGAAGTCCCCGCAACAAGGAAGAGCTCAATTGGATCAAAGTCAAAGCTCTAGTGAAGTTGTGTTGGTCTACCCATTGATCCACTCAATCCCAAGGCCTAAGAATTTCAGGGCTTCGTCTCCAAACAAGCTACCTCATCGATCGGCGTGTGATCACCTCGGTGAGGTATGAAATTTTTTGATCACTAAACTTAATGTGGTGTGGAGCTTTGTGAAAGAAATTTTCACCTCATCAAATTTTGACCGTTGGATTTGCCGCTCCTAGTCTTTAGATGGTGTGGGTTAAATTTTGTATGATTCAATGCTAGATCGAGCTTGGATCTTCCCTTTGATCATGGACGGTCTTTGTTATCCATTCGCGTGTTTTAGATGGACAATAGAGATTATTTAACACATTTTAGAAATCAATTATCCTTTATAAACCGTGGATCCAGCCCTCATCTTTAATCGACGGAGATATAGCGCATGTGCCACCACCTTTGGTGACAACTTAAGTTGTCCCCTCACGCGGCGATGCATGTTGGCCGACCGTCGCATGCGTCATGCGTCGTGAGTGATTAAGCATGGATTTATTAAGGATATTAATTAATTCCTAATTAATCTATAGAACTTCTAAAATTCATAATTCCCTCTAGAAAAATAAAAAAAATGTAAGAAAAAATGTTATGTAAAGATAATTTCATCTAGAATATTTTAAAAATAGTTTCAATAGATTTGGAATTACTCTTTTCTCTAAATTTGGGATTCTTTGAGAATCTTAATTAGCTAATTATCCTTTAATTAGGTCATCAATTAATCTCAAATTTATAGGATTCATTTTAGGGGATGACCTCTGTCTCTCCTAATTTTCTTGAGATTCATTGAGGGCTCAATTGGGGAAATTACTATCTCATTCCCTAATTATCTCTTTCATGTAATTAAGGGTAATTAAGATATGATTAGGGTTGATTAAGTTATATCCAATAAGTGGGAGGTTTATAAAATAATTTTGGGGCATTTCCCCTAAGCTATTCCTAAATTCCTCTTCTCTCCTTAATCTGCTCTTAATTAAGGTTTAATTCATTAATTATCCCCTTAATCAAGTTTCAAAATTTCTAAAAAGATTCAGAACTTAATTAATCTACCTTTGGTAGATGTTTAGGTGTTTAATAGCCTAAGTTTAATTAAGAAAATTAAAATCCCATTCATAAGTGTGAAAGGGTATTTTGAAATTACTTAAGCTAAACCCCTTAGCTTAATTAACTTTTAATTGTGAGCCAAATTACATTAGGCCTTTTCATTATTAGGTGCATTGCAAATTTAAATTCTTTGTGGGTTTTATGTCATCTCATTGGCTCATAATTACTTAGTTAATTCTTCTAAGGTGGTGTAGGTAAGAGATAATTAAGTCACTTAATTCATACCTTAACCTAATCAATACTTAAAAATGGATTTAATTATCTAAAAATTAAACAAAAATACAAAACACATGTGGGAATGGGTTAGGAACAACAAACTCATCTCACCTTTTCAAAATTAAATCAAACTCAAACTTAAACAAAAATCACTTTGAAATTCACTTTGATTTATTCTAAATTTTCTTATTCTAAAAGAATGTCTTTAAGATTTAAATTAAAGTGAGTTTGTTTACATACTTTCATTACTTTGAATCTTTCCCCAACATGTTAAGTTGTATGCCATGTGATTTCATGCACTCACAATTTCATGTTTCAAATATTAAAATGAAATTGTTTACTTTATGTCAAATGTGCATGCGTTGGTTAAAGTAAAATATGAGTGGCTATTATCACTACTAAATCCAAATTATTTTCAAAACATATAAATCAAAAACCAAATATGAAAGTGTGTTACATATATTTTAATTATGAGTTTGCATGTGATAGATTATAAAGGTATGGTTAGCATAGGTTTCCTTTCTTCCTTATGTTAGCATAGTTTTGAATAGGAGTTGGTAAGATGCAGAGTTCATTTGAAAAGAACCCAACACTCACTTCATTCCATACCCTATTCATCCCTATGCTATCACCTAAGAAGGGTGGCCTATACTTTCTTACTTAAATTGCATAAACAAAAATGAATCCATTAAACAATTTTTGCATTCTTCTTTTCCATTTCATTTCTTTTATACATATGTTTATATTTAAGGAAAGTGGTATATTAGTCTAGAAAACCTCGAGGTTGTGAGGCTTTAAGTAGCCCTAAGTAGGTTTTATACCTTACACCTCTGGTTAATAATAGCGCTGTACTCCCTTATGCCTTTCTTACCTTCATATGTGTATGTGAAATTTTGGATATGGAAAACCTTTTCTACTTAAGAAAAATTATGCATACTCAACTTCTAAATTTTCTTAAATAGATTACTTATCATGCATCATAAAGTGTGCTAAATACTCTCATTTGCATGTATAGATACACTTAGGGTCCATCCATATGCATGTTATATATGTTGGGAAAGAAATGAAGTAATGGATGTTATGTGAATTTTGATTCATTTTATTTAATCTTAAAATGCCTTTCTTTTTGAATAGGTTTGTTTAAAGTTTATCTAAACTTAGTATTAATTAAAAGATGTAATCAAAACATTCACCTAAATCAAACTAAAATGTGAATCTACTTTAGAAATTACTTAGGTTAAGGGAAGCAAAGAAAGTTCTCTTCTCTTTCCCTCTCTTCAAAACTTAGTAATTAATTGTAGGATCCACTTAAACTAAATTAAAACATGAAATACAATCAACCCAAAATAATTAAATAACTTAAATCAAACCCTCCTCTAAGTTGAACATGTTCTTCACACTTAGAAAATTTAAACCTAAATCCATAGCTAAGCATACCACACAAGCCTTCAAAGCACACACATTAGCCTAAGTCACCACTTCTAGCCTTGGGTTAGGTCAGTGCATGGTTTGATGTTTTTTTTATTTGGTGATGTATGTTTTAGACTGGATGATAGGGTATATGCTCATAGAATGAATGGTAGGACGCTCTTAGTTTAACTATTCTTTTCTATATGGGATTGTGCTTAAGGGGCGCTATCATAAATAAAAATATAAATACTTTTGCTTGCAAGTGCTTTATACCCCTAAGCATAATCCATAGGCCAGGTGGACTTAGTCACCTATGTGTGGGGTGATAAATCCAATATACATGCTTGGATTTGTGTGGTGTGTTTTAGCTAATCTTTATTTTACAAGTGTTAGCTAGATTTACCTTTCTCTTTTCATGTAAAAAAATTGTATAATTAGGTTTTTGAATGATTGTTATGGAGATTCGGATGAGCATTGGTCATAAGATCTTATCTTATGCACCATGTGAAGCCTTGGAGCATCTACCTTCCAACCATCCAAAAGGAGGAACCAAAAGAAAAGAAGAAGAAAGAAGAAAAAAAGAAAAGAAGAATGAAGAAAGAAAGCTTAAAGATCCCCATAATGATGAATTCCTTTGCTTAATTGTAATTATATTCATTTTAATCTAGGTTGTATAAGGGTAGAGCTCGACTACCCAGTTTGATATTTTTCGGGTTTGTGTGGTGGTGCCCGACCACAACGGCCTTTTATTCTTTTTGCGCTTAGCTTTATAAATTGATTGTTGATTTGTTTAGCTTGTGCATTAAGTGGATTTTTTTCCTAGCTTCTTCCTTGCTTTATGTATAGCCTGGATGAGGATTAGGCTCTTTAGAAAAAATAAATCTTTTACCCAACTTAATTCAAATTAAATTAACTCACCTAAAGCTTAGGTTTAAATCAAGATAAAAGAATTAGCAACCCCTTATGGATGAGCATTTCTTTTATAATATCATGCACAAATGCATCTTATTTCACTCTTGATTGGAGGGCATCCACCTTTACCAGAGAACACGGCTTGACCTTTGAGACCTGTGGTGGAAACTCACCTCCTCCCTTCTCGCTAATTTTGGCCCATAATCTATATTTCTCATGCATTAGGCATAAAAATCCTATTAGCTTGAGTCAAAATGATTGTCCAAAATGAAAATAAAATGAAATTTGAATTGTATTAGATTTAGGTCATTTGAAGCATGTCCCTTTACATGATCTAGTCTCTTTAGGGAATGATTTAAGGACTTAGCCTCTTTCTAAATAAAAATAGCCTAACTATCTTGCATTAAGCATAAAGACTTGCCTACATGTATTTAAAATCATAGGAGGAGTTAGTTGGCGACCACCCCTAGGCGGTTGTATGTCCAAGCTGTCGGGTGATTTGTCCTCTCTTGTGGAGGCAAACTAATTACCCATTTACCTTAGATTTAGGTTGCACTTGCGACCCTCATTGAAGCTCCCTAGATTTAAGTTCTGAGGTTGCTTCTCCCCTTTGTGGGCTATAAGCATAATTCCTCACCTCTTAGGCATTTCCTTAATCTTGTGTTAAGAAATCATATGTCCTAAATTTCTAATAAAAAATACAACCCAAACAAACTAAATCAATTTCAAAAATGTAAAGCCCAATTATAGGATAGTTTGAGATGCTCATTAGGTTTCTAGCATCGTGAGCATTTCCTTCTTATTCTTATTTAGCTTCGATAATAAATATCTCTTTGATCAATCCCATTTGATCTTCAAAAATAAATAAATCGATTGATAGTCCTTCCTATTGAAATCTTCAGAGAAAATGATCATTTACCTTAATCAAGAGTTTTCCTAAGGAATCCCCATTCCTTAGGATATAATTAACTATGGGGGCTTGTCCCTGTAGGGAACTTAACAAACCGATTTAAAATAAACTCTAATTTACTTTTCCATGTAAAGTAGGGGAAGAATCTGTACATATGCAGACCCATCATCCTTAGAGTCCTTATTGATTAGGTCCATTAAAGGGTAGTGAATTCTCTTTCGAGATAGTACACTATTTCCTTGATGACGTACTCGATCATATGAATAAGTACATCTACGGATCTACGTGGTGTCCTAAAAAGATGAATTTCTATAAAGGGTATCCCTTTCTTTTTCTACCAACAGATTTTGAAAGTTGACTCCCTCTTATATAAAAATTTTTCACCATAAGATTTTTCTGGCGACTCTGCTGGGGATGGTTCCTCTCTCCATCTTTGGTAAATGATCATTGTCTTTGAGTATCAATAGTGGATTTGTACTTTGGTATGAATCCAAGACTATCCTTCTTTCCGTTGGCACTTGGCTCATTTCATTCTTGAGTTGAGTTAGCCAACATCTTTAGGTTTTAGGACTGCATTCTCGTTGGTCTTAAAACCAACGTTGGGTCCTCCAATGGGTAAAATGAAAAGATCTAAAATAAAAAAAAAAAATATTTTTAAGACTTTCTCTTTATCATGTTCATGATAAGGAAAGGTTCATTCCAAAATAATAAAGAAATAAATAAATCTTCCATAAGAACTTTGCTTTTCAAAAAGCACCTCTTCAAAAATGCAGTTAATAAAGTATTTTCCACAAAATTTTGTCACCCTCATTTAGCAATTCCCATGATTGTTACATGTAGGGATTTTCAAAAATAAAACTAACAACATCTTTCCAAAAGCACAAATGAACATCTTCTTTCAAATTACTTTGATGAAGATTTCATTTTCAAAATAAAATGAACAATCATCTTTCCAAAAATTAAAATTTTTAACAAGCACACATGAACCATTCCATTCAATATACCTACACTTGTTGAATGGAAGTTTCATTTTCAAACAAAATTAAGCTTTTAAAAAGCAAAAATGAACACCCTTCTTTCAATTCACTTTGATGAAGATCTCACTTTCAAATAAAATGAATCATCTTTCTAAAATCAAAGTAAAAAAGTTTTCAAAAGCACATGTGAATCCTTTCATTCAATATACTCACACTTATTGAATGTAAGTTTCATTTTCAAACAAAATTAAACTTTTCAAAAGCACATATGAACATCCTCATTCAATATATCCAAATTTATTGAATGAAAATTTCATTCTCAAATAAAATAAAATTTAGAAATCAAATATCCCACATATGTTTTAAGTTGAATTCATCTCTTTCAAAAGCAACAATTAATGATCTCCATTCTACATACCTAAATTTGTTGGATTGAAATCCTCTCTTCCAAAATCAAAAATCAACAATCATAATCCAAAAATTTTCAAACATACATTTGGAGCTTCATTTAGCATAATCAAATTTGTTAAGTGAAGTTTCCAAGCCCAAAATCAAAAAAAAAAAAAAAAGCAACAATCATATTTCAAAAACTTTTCAAAGTACATTTTGGAACTTCATTTAACATACCCAAATTTGTTAAGTGAAGTCTCTAAATTCAAAATCCAAACTTTTTCTAAACACATTTTTGGAACTTCATTTAACATACCCAAATTTGTTAAGTGGAGTTTCGAAATCCCAAAATCAAAAATTTTCAAACATTTTCTAGAACTTCATTTAACATACTCAAATTTGTTAAGTGAAGTTTCCAAATCCAAAATAAAAAATCAACGATCACATTTCAAAAATTTTCAAACAACTTTGGAATTTAACTTAACATATCGAAATTTGTTAAGTAAAGTTTCCAAATTCCAAAACCAAAATTTTCAAAATATATTTTTTGGAACTTCATTTAGCATACTCAAATTTGTTAAGTGAAGTTTCCAAATCCAAAATCAAAACTTAAACAATCACATTATATATATATATATATATATATTCAAAACACTTTTTGGAACTTCATTTAACATACCTAAATTTGTTAAGTGAAGTCTCCAAATTTAAAATCCAAAAATTTTCAAATAACTTTTTGGAACCTCACATAACATACCCAAATTTGTTAAGTGAAGTCTCCAAATTCAAAAATTTTCAAACAACTTTGGAATTTCATTTAACATAATCAAATTTGTTAAATGAAGTTTCCAAATTTCAAAAGTCAAAAATTTTCAAACACATTTAGAATTTCATTTAACATACCAATTTGTTAAGAGAAGTCTCCAAATTCAAAATTCAAAAATCTTCAAACAACTTTGGAATTTCACTTAACATACCCAAATTTGTTAAGTAAAGTCTCCAAATGCCAAAACCAAAATTTTCAAAACATATTTTTTGGAACTTCATTTAGCATACTAAAATTTGCTAAGTGAAGTTTCCAAAACCAAAATCGAAACTTAAACAATCACATCTAAAAAAAAATAATAATTCAAACACTTTTTGGAACTTCATTTAACATACCCAAATTTGTTAAGTGAAGCCTCCAAATTTAAAATCCAAAAATTTTCAAACAACTTTTTGGAACCTCACCTAACATACCCAAATTGGTTAAGTGAAGTCTCCAAATTCAAAATTTTCAAACAACTTTGAAACTTCATTTAACAAATTTGTTAAATGAAGTTTGCAAACCAAAAATTCAAAAAAATTTCAACACACTTTCTGGAACTTCATTTAACATACCCAAATTTGTTAAGTGAAGTTTCTAAATCCAAAATCAAAAATCAACAATCACATTTCAAAAATTTTCAAACAACATTTTGGAGCTTCATTTAACATACCAAATTTGTTAAGTGAGGTTTCCAAATTTCAAAATTCAAAAATTTCAAACACACTTGGAACTTCATTTAACATACCCAAATTTGTTAAGTGAAGTTTCAAAATCCAAAATTCAAAAAATTTCCAAATAATTTTGGAACCTCATTTTACATACCCACATTTGTTAAGCAAAGTTTCCAAATCCAAAAATCAAAAAAATTTTAAACAATTTTGGAACCTCATTTAACATACACAAATTTATTAAGTGAAGTGTCCAAATCTAAAATTCAAAATTTTCAAAACACATTTGGAACTTCATTTAACATACCTAAATTTGTTAAGTGAAGTCTCCAAGTCCAAATCCAAAACAAAAATCTTTAAAACACCTTTGGAACTTCTTTCCTTAGCATACCAAATTTACTAAGGAAAAGTTTCCATTTTCAAAACCAAAAACAAATCAAAAATTTTGAACACACAATTTGGAGTTTCATTTAGCATACCCAAATTTGCTAAGTGAAATTTCCATTTCACAAAACCAAGTGGAATTTCATCTTTAGCATACCAAATTTGCTAAAGTTAAATCTCCACTTTCAAAACATTAAAACAAAATGAAACACTTAGGGTTTTCTTAGCATACCAAAATTTGCTAAGTATCCTACCCTTTTCAAAAATCATAATATTCCAAACAAAATGAAACACTCTGGATTTTCTTAGCATACCCAAATTTGCTAAGAATCCTATTTTCAAAAGTTAAACAAAATACACTTGAATTCTTCACTAAGCATACCTAAATTTGCTAAGTAAGAATTCCAAAAATTTTCAAAAAAATTAAAATAAAATAAAATTCACAAAAAAGAAACAATCATTCTCAAACACTTCACTTAGCATACCTAAATTTGCTAAGTGAATGAAATTCCAAATCAATCAAACAAAAATAAAATCATTTGACCCTTACTTTAACATACCCAAATTTGTTAAAGGGAAGGGTCCACAAAATAAAAAAAAAAACATGAACCTTTGGAAGCATCCTTATTAAAAATTTTGAATCCATATTTCAGCATACCCAAATTTATTGAAGTTGGATTCATATTCAAATTCTTCTTTCAATCAATCTCTTCAAATCTGTTTGAACCCCACTTAACACTTCCAAGTTGTTAGATGTGGGTTTAAATTTTCAAAATTCAAACTTAAAAAAAATCTATGGAGACAGAAAATTGATACATGTTCATTTTCCATTATAGATTCTTTTCAGTCAGTGCAGTGTAGTTCAGTGTTAGTTTACTATAGTCAGTGAAATGGTTAGTTCTCAGAAGTTTGTCTTCACCTTCCCCCACGGTATGGATCTAGCTCTAGATCGGTGACTTCTTTCGTCTAGACCATAGCCACTTGATCCACTTTGGCAGAGGATTTGAGGGGGCCAAAATCACTTGTGAGGGCATTCCCCTCACCACAGTCAGCAGGAAGAAGGTGACCGGGTAGAAGCCGGTCATCAGGATAGACTTACCTTCTAATTCAGGTGTCTCCTCACTAAAGAGGAAAGCTATGGTAGTACCACAGACTTCAGCTATTACAGTTCCAGCAGTACCGGCTCCAGTTGTAGTTCATCCTAGAGTTGCCCATGTTTCCCCAGTGCGGGCTAGTACCCTACCATCTGTACCCTCCAAGGGTAAGGCTCCCCTAGTTTCAGGGATTTTCTCCCTGATATTTGATTATGGGTCTAGTTCGTACTCCTCCCGTCCTACCCGTACTTAGCGTAGGAACAAGAACCGTATGATCAAACGGTTCCACACTCGGATAGCCAGAGAGCTAGAGGAAGCAGCTAGATCAGCTATGGATGAGTCTCCCATGATCACTTCACCACTGGTTACAAAAAACTAGTTTCAATCCTCTCTCTGGATTAGATAGAGAGGATGCCAGGAGGATCCATTCATCACCTCCTCCAGTGGTGCAGTTCTAACCAGCAATTTCTTGGAGTAGGAGGTCGTACGCTGGCCTCTGCTATATTCTATGCCAGGTAGGCGGAGCATACGGATGCTCAGAGTCCGGGACATAGTTTGACCTTTGATGTATTATCCCTCGTAGCGTAGGGAGGAAGATTTAGCGAGAGGGCCTGAGGCCCATACATCACATTACTAGTAGAGTGATGGAGGTTGGCCGTCATCATTGCTTTGATTGATTTTCCAGTTCGGCATACTACTCGCGCCAACCATACTAATAGTATTCTTCTGATTGGGGCTAGCCACTACAGGAGGCGGTTCACGTGAGAGTCGGTGGTGTCTCCGCTTACCCCTCACACCATTGCGGTCGCAGGTTGCATCTCCCATTCCATCTAAGGCCATGAAGGCCTGCATTTGGGGAAAATGTACCCATTGGTGATTATGACCAAGGATCCTACTCCTCACCCATTGTGGTAGGGTTGAGCTCTCCAACTCGACCTTCTGCCCTAGTGGTGGTGCGGAAGGAGTGGCGACCCCGAAGCATCATGGTCATTCCTTCACCAACTTCACCCATACAGCTGGATGTGGAGATGGTGATAGTTATCATAGATATTCCAGGTGACAGATTTAGTTGTAGTAGTTGTAGAGGATCATCCTAGGATTGTTACCCTTATTACAGCTAGTAGCAGTTAGAAGTATCATTCTTCCAGTGAGCATAGTCCACACAGGATTGACTCCCCAGTCCAAGGTGAGGTCTGGTGCCTCTCAGTGCATGATAGCGATCACACCGGTCAGCCTAAATTATTTGTACCAGCTCAGTTGGATCATTCCTTATATGACATAGTTGCACACTATTTCATGGAGAAGAAGGAGATATTGGGGTACGCCTAGTCGATGAAGAGAGAGTTAGTTTTGATCCTAATGAAGATGACTTGATGGGGGATTCAGCTGGTGTATGCATGGTAGACACTAGAGGATCTCTTCTTAGGGAATAATAGGCCATGGAAGGTGATGAGGTTGATAAAGAGGGCACCGCAAAATCAGCACCTCCAACATCAGTTAAGGTAGAAGCACGAGCAGATTGATAGGATGACACGTTAGATACAAAACTTGTTAACAGCTATGTCAGTGCTTCAAAAATAAGCCCCTCCAGTTCATCCTATTATAGTCAATGTCAATCAGCCTGAGTTAGTGCATGTCTTAGAACCGGTTAAGACTCTACCTCCCATTGAGCAAGGTAGCCCTAACCTATATAAGAAGGTAGTGGAAAGTACCTCCATACATGAAAAAAAGATCTAAAATCCATGGTTGAGCAGCAGGTGAAGGAAGCTTTGGCTCAAGCTTGGGGAGAATCATCAGTTCCAAAGGGTAGACCCTACCCAGATGAATTCGATGCTATCCAATATCCTAAGGGTTTTGTGCCTCCTTCCTTCAAAAGCTTTGATGGCAGTGGAAACCCGAGGCAACATATACCACATTTCAAAGCCAGTTATTGCAACGCAGGTGGAAGTGACACTTTACTCTTTAGACTCTTTATCAGTTGCGTAGTGGGTATTGCTTTTGATTGGTATCTTTGAGCCTACGATTGATAAAGACATTTCTTGAGTTAGATACTCTTTATCAAGAGGTTTGTTGGAGCTCAACAAAGGGTTACTATAGGTGATCTCGTTGTAGCACAACAGCACCCCGATGAGTCTCTTGTTGATTATATTCTTTGATGGTGTAACTTGAGTATGAAGTGTGAACTGCACCTATCTGAACAACATACCATTTAGATTCTCTTGAAGAATATCCATGGCCCGATCACCTTCATGCTTAAGGGCTTCACTATCAATACATTTGAGAAGCTAATCAATAAGGCGGCTAGTCTACAAGGAGAGGCCAAATAGTTGCCTTGTCAAGATCAGTTGCCCAAGCAGAAGTCCCAAAAGGTCAATGAGAAGAAACCTGGAGTAATAGCAGTGATTGACAAGGGGAAGTAGCTAGTTAGAGATCAGTCTGAGAGACCATGACCTCAGCAGCCTCCACCTCCTTTGCCACCACCAAGGTAGCCATACCAGCCTCTCGAACAGCCTCCATGGCTAAGACCACCTCGATATACCGACAACATGGCATACATGCCAGCTGTCGGTATGGTCCACCTACTCTTTTAAATAAGTTAAACAAACCTTATTCTTTTAAGAGGGAGGTAATTAGAAAAATCTTTAAGAATCTCTTAAAGAAACGTGATTTCCAGCTACCTGAGCTTAGGAGGCAGGAGGAAGTTAGCAAAAGTCATGATCCAAACTTTTACCATTATTATCGTATGCTAGGCCACATTTTGGAGGATTGCTTCACATTCAAGGACTAACTTGAACATAGTTTCAAGACCTGTGCTATAGTTATCATAAAGGAATACCTTGTGGAACAACCTTCCAATTCCATCAGGGTCATCCTTGGGGATACATGTGATCCTACCAAAACCAAAGAATGTTGGGATATCTCCTTATCCCAACCTCTAAGAAGATAGTCCAAAAGATCAAGAAGCTTTCCTTGTAGGTGCTTGAGTCAGCTCAAACCTCCAACACAAAGGAAGGTTTGCAAGTTATTTATGCCAACTCTAGGAAAGGAGGAGCTTGATGTAGCATGTGTCGACCCGATAGCCCTTTAGCAAACCGTTGTCCGACCTCCATAGGTTGTAGGTTCCACACTGGTAGCTTCTTCCATTTCAGCTAGTTCTTTTGTTTCTTCTACTAGTAGAACTATTGTATCAGTGATAAGGGCACCAAATCCCTTACTCCACTCACTCTACTTGATTTCTACTTTGTACCTCCAAACAATTCTAAGAAATTGAAGAATAAAGCTAGCTTGAATTATATCTATGTCACTTTTGATGGTTTATTTTCTTCTATGCCTAATGATAACTCTTCAAGTCTAAATAACTATAAAAATTTCAATCTTCCTCTTTCTGATTCAGAGTTAGACTTTCCAACTCTGAACACTATGGGTTCACCTCTTGAGATAGACTTGGAATCATCCGATTCTGAGGGTTCCAGAGGAGAAGCTGTAGTGAGCCTGAAGTGCAGGTAGAACCTTCCACCACCTTATCTCAAGAGATCACTGAAGTCAACCTCCATAGTGGCAAGGTTCTACCTCCTTGGGTAGCACCTCAAGATAGAGGGAAATAAGTCATTGGTGCTAAAGATCGAGAAGCCCTTCTATAGGATGCTCAACCCTTGGATATGTTTGTGGAAGACCAGCTGAAGGTGGATTACAATATCCTTTCTCATCTAAGAAAGTTGTCATCTAAGCTAAGCATATATGATGCCCTTGTATTTTCCAAAGAGATGAGGGAATCACTAATCAAGGCTCTTCTTGATCCTGAGATATGCTTAGCTTAGTTGATCGCTATAGGTGAGGAAGCACACCATACAAAAGAAGCCCAAGGGATTACCTTCACAAATGAAGACCTTCTGCTAGGGGACTTAAAGTACAATCATCCCCTCTACATCACAATCGATATGGACAGGTTTAGACTCACCATGGTTCTCATGGACGCAGGTGCATCGGTGAACATTATGAGTCTAAAGACCCTTGCCTATTTGAAGATCAACATCTTCACTCTCTGAGGAGATCAGATGATGTTGAGAGGATTCAATGATCAAGGTGAACGGGCTTTAGGTTCTATAGTGTTACCTTTGGAGATCGGTGACTAGAATACTGAAGCCAAGTTCTACATCATTGATTTGAATACTTCGTTCACTACTTTGCTAGAAGGCCTTGGATACATCAAAATAAGATCGTTCCATCCTCTCTTCATAAGTGCAATAAGTTCAGAAAAAGATGAAATTGAATATCGGGTCAATGGTGATAAAAAGCCATTTTAGTTAGAGAGGTTGAGATTTATGAGGATGCAACCTACTATCTTCTCAACACACCCTTTCTCATGAATTTGGACAAAATGAAAATGCAAAAATAAAAGAAAAAGAAAATCAAGAAAAAAGAAAGGATAAAAGAAAATTAAAAGAAAATGGAAATCCAAGTCCACAAGAAAGGGGAAATGAGAAAGAAATAAAACCACATCTCACATTCCACCCACAGTCCATTCCGTCATATGGACGTGTGGGTAGAATGGCTCAACCTCCACCAAGCACAGGTGGAGGTAGAACCAAAGGCAGTTCCAGAGGTGGGAGACCCCCTAGTTGGCATTCATCCAATAGAGGTTGTGTTCCAGTTCACAGGAGTACCCTTATTATTCACATTAACTTGGAATCTAGCTCAGAGGATGAGTTCAATGTGATTAGTATACCAGCCAATGCCTCTCAACGGGGTCTATTGGAGGTGACCTTAGTTCTCAGATAGTGACAAAGACCAGGCCTCAAGCAAAGTAAAGCATTTGAATTTGGTTTATGTAGAACTATTAGGCATCAGTTGGGAACCCTAGCTCTAACCTCACTTACATCTCAGAAAGTTGAAGGCTTAGTAGTTAAGGAAGTCCCTAAGTCTTCCAGTGACATGAAGTAGAAGAGGTTCTTTTTGGGTTCATCATCCTCAACTACAGAGCTCGATGTAATACTTGAGGAAGATACTTTTAAAGAATTAATGGAATTACCAGTTGATTTTTACTCTCCTTGTGTTTAAAATCTTATATAGAAAGGTTTGGTTCCTCACACTTGGTCCAATCACAGGTCAAAGTACTTTGAAAAATTATGGAACAACTCAGGCAAGGAAGCATAATCAAAAGCAGGACTAGGATTCGATATAGTGGGTCCAGTCGATGATGGCGATTACTGTTTGGTTGTTACCAACCATTTGGAGTCTAATAGGTTCTTCTCACACATCCCCAACTCTTATGAGAATGTGTGTTTAGAAACCTCAAATGATCCAAATGATCTTCAAGTCAAGGATGCACCTCTAGAAATTTGAAGAAGAAATCCATTCAACAATAGACAAGCTCAAAGAAATCAACCTCGGGATAGAAGAAAATCCTCCCCGATGTACATCAGTTCATTACTGAATGAAGAAGAAACCAATGACTTAGTTAGGCTATTGACTGAGTTTAAAGACTGCTTTGCATGGAGTTATGAAGAAATGCCCAGATTATCTCATGACGTTGCAGTCCACAAGCTAGTAATAGACTCTAACGTTACCCCTATTAAGCAAGCTCCTAGACGCATGCAATTAAAAATTGAACAACAGGTCATTTCTGAACTCAAGAAACTGGTCGATGCTAGTTTCATTAGGAAAGAAAAGTATCCTACCTGGTTAGCTTGTGTCATCCCAGTTAAGAAGAAGAATGACCAAATTCATATTTACGTCTATTTTAATGACTTAAACAAGGCATGCCCTAAGGATGAGTTTCCTCTTCCTATACTAGAATTAATGGTGGACATTGCCTTATCTCATACAGTCTTCTCTTTCATGGATGGGTCATCACTATAAATTTAAATGTCTCACGAAGATGAAAGAAACCGCCTTCAACCCCAATCAAAATCTCATTTATAGGGTCGTGCCTTTCGGCCTTAAAAATGCTGGTGCTACACACCAACGGGCCATGGCTCAGATCTTCAATGAACTCATCTATCATCAGGTTGAGTGCTATATTGATGATCTAGTAGTCAAATGTAAAGAAAAGGAAGACCACCTCTTTGACTTGAGAGTGGTTTTCAAACGGTTAAGATAATATAACCTGAAAATGAATCTCCTGAAGTGTGTATTTGGAGTAGCTTCAGGAAAATTCCTTGGGTTTATTGTTCAACATTGGGGAATAGAAATAGATCCTAAAAGATTAAAGCTATCTTAGAAATGCCACCTCCTAAGAGTTTAACTCAACTCAGATCCTTTCAAGGATGGCTGGCGTATCTAAGATGCTTTATCTCAAACCTATCGGGGAGATGCAAGCCATTCTCTGCACTTATCAAAAAGCATGCCAAGTTTAAGTGGGATGATAAGTGCCAGCATGCATTCAAAGATATCAAGCAGTACTTGATGAAGCTGCCAGTTCTCATAGCCCCTATCTGGGCAGGCCACTCATCCTTTACACTACTGCATTGGATGACTCGCTCGACACTTTGTTGGCCCAAGCCAATGATGATGGAAAGGAGAGTGCACTCTACTACCTCAGCCATCTGATCCCTATTGAAGCAAACTATCAACCTATTGAGAAACATTGCCTAGTTTTAATCTTTGCCTCCCAAAAGCTACAACACTATATGCTTTGTCATATGGTGAACTTGATCTCAAGGATGAATCCACTGTAGTATCTCATGACATGGCCAATGCTATCCAGATGTTTGGCACATTGGTCCATGATACTTTTGCAGTTTGATATCACTTTCGTACCCATCCGTACGGTAAAAGGACAAGCACTAGCAGATTTTTTAGCAGCACACCCACTTCCTTCTGATTCTCTGCTTAGTGATGATCTCCGATGAACAAATCATGAACTTAGGGGAGGCCAGCAACAACCAATGGGAGAAGTATTTTGAGGGTGCTGCTTCTTTTCTTAAAGGTGGAGCACCATGATCTATTCTCCTAGGCAGGGGTAGGAATAGTTCTACTAACTCCAAACTGTGATGTGATGAGAGTCTCATACTACCTTTCCAATCCTTATAACAATAATGAAGCTGAGTACGAGGCTTTGATTGCCAGTCTGGAGTTAGTCATCACTATCAGTGTCAAAAGCATCAATATCTTTGGGGATTCTCAGTTGGTTATCAACTAGATTGCCGGGTCCTATAAGGTTCTCAAACCCCAGCTTTGTTACTACCATGAGTATACCATGAAGCTATTGGCCCAGATTCTAAAGTTACCATCTATAAGGTTCCTCGCGAGAAAGCAAAAGCGGTCTTTGGCCAAACTTGCCAAATTGGCATGTCGGAAGATGAGTCCATCCCAATAAGGGTCAGAAATTGACAAGTCCTATCCCTTATTGATACTGAACTCATCGAGAGACTTTCTCTTGAAGGGGAGGTTGTCGTTGCCGAAAAGGATGAGGAGCTAGATTGGAGGCAACCATTCATAGATTACTTGAACACTGGCAAACTACCTCAAGAGAAATCACAAGCCCATTAGGTAAAATAGAGCTCTCTCCTATGCTTTTATTTTTGGTACCCTGTACCGTCGATCCTTTGACCAATTATGGTTACATTATTTAGACAAACATGAAGCTCATGGCATTGTAACCGAGGTACATGCAGGTTTATGCGGAGCTCATCAATCCGGTCCGAAGATGAAGATGAAGATCAAGAGACTAGGATATTACTGGCCTTCGATGATTTTAGACCGCATGTATGTAGCTAGAGTGTCAGGTGCACGGTATGGTCCTCCACCAACCACCCAACATTCTACACCCTACATTGGCTTCATGACCATTTGAGTGTTGGGGTATCGATATTGTGGGTCGATCGATCCTCCTTCTTCCAAGGGTTACCGGTTCATTTTAGCTGCCACTAACTACTTTTCTAAGTGGGCGAAAGCCATCCCACTCAGAGAGCTCACAACTCAGCATGTGCTTCAGTTATTTAGGAACCATATCATAGATAGGTTTGGGGTGCCTCGATGAATTATATTCGATAATGATATTACATTCAAAAGCACGAAGATCAACAACTTCGCCAAAAGATATGGTATAGACTGGAGATACTCTACCATGTACTATCCCAGAGCAAATGGCTTAGCAGAAGCATTCAATAAAACTCTCATCCAGATTTTGAAGAAAATTCTTGATGACAACAAACGACAGTGGCATGAGCAGTTGGTTGAAATCTTGTGGGCCTACCGCACCACATACCAGACTCCGACTCAGTTTACTCTATTTTCCTTAGTGTATGGGTTTGAATCCATTTTACCTTTAGAAGTTTAGCTCTCATCACTAAGGATAGCAATGGGTAACAAGATCACTACAGAGCAGAATGCAAAGTTATAATTAGAAGAGCTCAAAGGTTTGGAGGAGAGTCGCCTAAGGGCGTGCCAAAATCTCAAGTTATACAAGGCCAAAATGATTCAAACTCACATCAAGTCGTCGACCTAGGTCTTTCCAAGTATGAGAACTTGGGTTAGTCCTAAGAAGACCAATTGTTTCTCATCGAAAGATAGGAGGCAAGTTTGAACCCACTTGGGAAGGCACCTATGCTATAGAGAAGGCCTACCAAGGAGGATCTTATCAGCTTATTGATTGTAAAGGGGAACACCCGATGCTTCCAATTAATGGGCTCTATCTAAAGAAAAATTACCCATGAAATAAATCATGTTTTAAAATAATCATTAATAAAAAGAACAAAAATTTGATTCCATTCATCAAATATTCTCTTCTTTCAAAGTGTTATTTGCTTATCTTGAATCCACCATGACGTGTGTAGGGTGGGTGTAAGAGTCCCCTAGTGGCATCCTATCCCTCTTTCACAACACAAACATAACCTTCTGGTGCTATTATAATAGGTGTGAGAGAACCCAAGCGGCATCCTATTTTGATTAGCATAACTAAGTTAAGTGTAAGAGTCTCCCAGCGGCATCCTTTCTTAGTGGGAATCCTGTTGCCATCTGTGGCATCATTTCATCGAATTCCCCAGCGTGTTTTAAGGTAGGTATAAGAGTCCCCCAGAGGCATCCTATTTCTTTTAACACATGCACAAAATACAAACACAAATCTTTTATCTTAAGCTATTTTGATGTGGGAGCAAGCTCCATGTGGCACTCACTCATTAGCTGTTTTAGGTCGAGTCTAAATGCTACCTCGCTAGTATGTCACCCCAGTGATAATTTGTTGGAAGATGTGAGTCCCCATATTTTCTTCCTAATTTGGTCATTGCAAACCAACGAGCGCCTTATTAGTATGGTAGGCTTCACTGCCCAGCTAACAAGCTACCTCATGTTGACTTTACTTAAGAAGATGTGATTCCCCATGCTTTCTTCTTGAACTAGTCATCATGTACTAACTAGGTTGAGTATATTTTGAGGTTTAGGGTAAGTCCCCCAGAGGCTCCATTCCTCTTAACTTCCTTTGAGTTGATATAAGTCCCCTAGTGGCATTCACTTAATAGTCACCCTAGGTTGGATAGAACCTGTCGAGCAGAAGATGACTATCCCAGCAGTCAATTTTGCTATAGGAAGATGTGAGTCCTCGAGCTTTCTTCCTAGGCTGATTGTTGCAAACCGATGGGCACCTTAGGTTGGTTGATGTTCATTATGCTGACAATGACTTACTCGGTGAGTACACCACTCTTGGAAGATATGAGCCCCCGTCTTTCTCCTTAAGTTGGACACCGAATACACATTGAATTTATGAACAACCATGTCATTTTCATCAGGGTGTTGGATTAAGCCCCTTAGCGGCCCCATCCCCTATGGGCACTCTATTTGGATCAAGTCCTTTGCGACCGCATTTAGACACTACCCAGGTTACTTTTGGACTAGACAGTTCCCCTTTCCTAGTAGCCACTCTTATGGTTGGAGAATTTGTTTAGCGGATATGCAGATTCTCCCTTGGTTTAGTAAATCTAAGATAGGTCTAAACTAATATAAGCTCCTTCTTAGTTTGATCCCTCACAAACCAACAAGGTCCGCATAAAATCAAACTAAAATAATCAAACAAAATTAATTTTCTTATGGATTAGGAATTCAAGCCCCAAAGGGCCCCTTTTCCCAACCAGACATCCTATCTTTAGGGTAGTGTCAATAGAACTCCCTATAGAAATTGCCTGACTACCTAAGTTGAGATGAATCCTTGGGTCGATACTCACTCCGTAGTCACCCTTTCGGTCAGGTTCAATCTATTTTTCCATAAGCAGGTTATCTCGACAGTCATTCTACTTTGAAAGATATAAGACTATGACGCATTCTTTCTAGCATGATTAACACAATTTGATGAGAAGCCTAGGTTAATTTTGATTTGTTTCCCAAAGCAACTGATCACCCTAGTGATCTTTCATAGTGGAAGAGGTGAGTCCCTGAGCTTTCTTCCTTTCAATTGATCATTTCAAACGGAAAGGCACTCCTTTGGTCGGATAGTTCTCCCATCGGTCGGGAAGCTACTCCCTTTGGTTCAGTAAATTTGAGATAGGTCTAGGCTGATATAAGCTCCTTCTCAATGTGATCCATTGCAAATCAACAGAATCCAATAAAACTAAATCAAAAATCTAAAAATAAAATCTAATCTTTGACTATTCTTGAGTTGATCTAAGTCCCCCAGCAGCATTCACTCAATAGTCAGCCCTAGGTCGGGTTCAATTTGTTGCCCAAAGTAACTGATCACCCCAATGGTTCCTTATTTCTAGAAGATGTGAGTCTCGTACTTTCTTCTTAAAACTTGACCATTGTAAACCGAAAGGCACTCCTTTGGTTGGATAGTCCTACCTTATGGTTGGTAAACTACTCCATTTGGATTGGTAAATTTGAGTTAGGTCTAGGCCTCCATGCCTCCTATTCAATGCAATTCATTGCAAACCAATAGGATTCATTAAAATAAATCTAAAAATAAAATCTATCTTTGGCTATCTTGAGTTGATTTAAGTCCCCCAACGGCATTCACTCAATAGTCAGCCCTAGGTCAGGTTTGATCTGTTGCTTTGCCAACCGATCACCACAGTGGTTCCTTATTTTTAGAAGATGTGAGTCCCCACACTTTCTTCTTAAAACTTGACCATTACAAACTGAAAGGCACTCCTTTGGTTGGATAGTCCTACCTTATGGTTGGTAGACTACTCCCTTTGGAATGATAAATTTGAGTTAGGTTCAGGACTCCATGGCCCCTATTCAGTGCAATTCATCGCAAACCAATAGGATTCACTAAAATAAATCTAAAATTAAAATCTAATCTTTGACTATTCTTGAGTTGATCAGAGCCCCCAACGACATTCACTCAATAGTCAACCCTAGGTTGAGTTTGATTTGTTTCCCAAAGTAACTGATCACCCTAGTGGTTCCTTATTTCTAGAAGATGTGAGTCTCCACGCTTTCTTCATAAAACTTGACCATTGTAAATTGAAAGGCACTCCTTTGGTTGGATAGTCCTACCATGTGGTTGGTAGACTACTCCCTTTTGGAATGGTAAATCTGAGTTAGGTCAGGCCTCCATAGCCCCTATTCAATGAAATTCATCACAAACCAATAAGATTCAATAAAATAAATCTAAAAATGAAATCTATCTTTGGCTACCTTGAGTTGATTTAAGTCCCCTAGTGGCATTCACTCAATAGTTAGCCCTAGGTTAGTTTAATCCGTTGCTTTACCAACCGATCACCATGGTGGTTCCTTATTTCTAGAAGATGTGAGTCACCACACTTTCTTCTTAAAACTTGACCATTACAAATTGAAATGCACTCCTTTGGTTGGATAGTCTACCTTGTGGTTGGTAGACTACTCCCTTTAGATTGGTAAATCTAAGTTAGGTCCAGGCCTCCATGACCCCTATTCAGTGCAATTCATCGCAAACCAATAGGATTCATTAAAATAAATCTAAAAATGAAATCTATCTTTGGCTATCTTGAGTTAATTTAAGTCCCCTAGCGGCATTCACTCAATACTCAGCCCTAGGTGTGGTTTGATCTATTGCTTTGCCGACCGATCACCCAGTGGTTCTTTATTTCTAGAAGATGTGAGTCCCCGAGCTTTCTTCTTAAAACTTGACCATTGCAAACTGAAAGGCACTCCTTTGGTTGGATAGTCCTACCTTGTGATTGGTAGACTACTCCCTTTGAATTAGTAAATCTGAGTTAGGTCTAGGCCTCCATGGCCCCTATTCAGTGTAGTTCATCGTGAACTAATAGGATCAATCATAAACTAAACAAAAAAAATCTAAAAATGAAATCTATCTTTGACTATCTTTGAGTTGATTTTAGTCCCCAATGACATTCACTCAATAGTCAGCCTTAGGTTGGGTTCAATCTACTTCCTTGCCAATAGATTACCCAACAACTGATCTCTACTTTAGAGGATGTAAGTCTACTACGCTTTCTTCCTAGTACAGCTGCAGTATACTGAAAGGCATTCCTTTGGTTGGATAGTCATACATTATGGTTAGTAGACTTCTCCCTTTGGATTGGTAAATCTGAGTTAGGTCTAAGCCTCGATGGCTTCTACTCAATGTGATCCATTGCAAACCAACAGGGTTCATCTCAAAATCTAAAATCTAAAAATTTGAAACAAACAAATCCAATGAAACAAAATAAAATAAATAATTGATCTAAATCAACCCCTTTTGCTTCTTCTCAGTGAGATACAAATATTTCTAGTTCCCCAAGCAGATCTAGAATTCTTATTCCTCAATGGATTTCTCAACCCCTCCCTTATGGATGACTTAAACTTGCTTCCCTAGTGAAAAGTTCATTTTTCTATGCCCCATGGAGTCTAAACAACAAACAAAAACAAATCAAATCAAACAATAAAATTGAAACAAATTCAACCCTCTTCCCTCAGCGAAACTCAAAACAAATTTCTCATCCCCTTGTTGATGACTTGAACATGCCTCCTTACTGGAAGGTTCACACTCTATCCCTTAGTAGATTCTTCCCTCTCTTATGTCTTGGACATAAGTAGAGCCACATTGCATTAGGCTATGGATCCTTTCTACTTTTGGGTTAAGAATAGATTTTTTCTGCTAATGCTTATGATCTTTCGGTGTTGTTGATCATTTCGGTCAACACCAATACTCGTGGTGTACCTTATCAGTCACACCACACCTCTGGGGTTCCCTTTGTTGACCTCATTTTTAGAATGAGCTCTCAACACCTCCATCTTAGACATAGGACTCCTCTTAGACATTAAGAGTTCCTTAGTCTTAAGACACATCTAGTGATTAAGTGGACACTCCCCTAGCCATAGAAGACTTAGAAAGGTTTAACCATAGGAGTAGGTCATGCCCTAGGAGTGTTAGGAATTTTTCTACCTTTAGCTTGAACCACTCCTCACTTTCCTTCTTTCAAGTCAAACTCCAAATCAAATCTCATTTAATTTTCTACAAATCCAAATCAATTCCATGATTGAAATCCATGATTGAAATCTATGATTGAAACCCATGACCAAAATCCATCAAAAATTCCTAAGTCCAAATTTTGCCTAAGTCTTTAATCCTTCCCGTAACCAAAATCTTGATTCAAGCCAATTCAAACCTTCAAAATTTTCTAATGATCCATTTATATTCTCATTTATATTCACATATATAAATGAAATATAAATTCAAACCCATCAAATCAAATTCAAAATTCAAAATCAATTCATGAAATTTTCTTAAGTCCCTTTATTTTTCCATTAAAGGACTTAGCCAAAATCAAACCTAAATCATGATCAAACATATTCAAACCCTTGGGATTTTCTCAAAACTTATTTATATTCTCATATATAAATGAAATATAAATATAAATCAATCAAATCAAAAGGAAAAATTAAATTCCAAATTTAAAATCCTTGAAATTCCTTTAAATCCTTTAATTTCCCTTTAATGGATTTAACCAAAATTTTGATCAAACCATTTCAAACTCATGGTATTTTCTCAAAACTTATTTATATTCTCATTTATATTCTTATATATAAATGAAGTATAAATATAAATCAATCAAATCCAATTCAAAAATTAAATTCCAATTCAAAAATTCCCTTAATTCCTATAAATCACCTTTTTAATGGATTTAACTCAAACCATGATTAAACATCTTCAAATCCTTGAAATTTTCTCATGATCAATTTATATTATCATTTATATTCACATATATAAATGAAATATAAATTCAAACAATCAAAATCAATTCCAAAAATTAAACTCAAATCAACTCAAAATCTAGTCTAAGCCTTTCAAGTCAAAATCTTGAACTTAGCCAAATCACTTTCAAATCAAGCCAAACTCTTGATTTTCTTTCATGATTCAATCAACCCTACAATCATGAGCTCATATATAAACCCAAACTCCAATCAAACAATCAAAACCCAAGTCCAAAATCAAACCCAAAATCCCTTCATATTCTTTCTTTGAATATGAAATTTTCAAATAGATCAAAACCCATTTGACTTCAAACCACTTGTAAATGGATTTATATTTCTATCATAAGTCCATATACAAGTTCAATCAACTTCAAATCAATCTTTGACCAAGCCATTTGACCCACTTAGTCTCACTTGACTCAAAGTGACCTAAAGTACCTTTATGAGCCAACTTTTGATCCCAACCAAATTGGATTGAACCAAACATATATATCTTTCTCATCATGATCAACAATCATCATGGGATGATCAATCAATCAAATTGGGTCAAACCAAGTCCAACCTAAGGGTTGACCAAGTCAACACCTAACCTAAAATGAAACCTCACATAGCCAAATTCCACCATAGGCCAAATTGATTGAAATCATTGATCTAAATTCACTCATGGCCTATGTTTGAACTTGACCAAGCCAACGTTTGAGCCTAACCTAGCCCAATTGGCCCACTTGACCCAAGTTGACTCATTTTGACCTAAAGGGCCAACATGTGTAAAAACTTGATCTAAGCCAAATAAATCCAAACCATTAGGTCAAGTTCATTCCAAATCACTTGTTGAACTTGACCAAAATCTCAATTGACCTACTGGACCCAACCTAGCCCAGTTGACCTTAGACCCAACATGACCTAAAGGGGTTCATCTTGAGCCAAATTTGAACTTAACCCAAATTGATTGGAAACAAAAATACCAATCCACTTTATATGACTAACCAAACCTAAACCTACCCTTGGCCTACCCCAAATAGGTCAAATGGGTCACATAGGTCAACTTGACCCATTTGACCTAAATAAAGTCATATAAGTCAAAACCAAATATATACCAAATTGAACTAAACCAAAGGGACCAAAACATTTCAAATGGTCATATGAACTTGACCCAACCCTTGGTTTGACCCAATTTGACCTATTGGTCAACTTGACCCAAGTTGACCCATTTTGACCTAAATGGGTCAACATGAGCCAAACCCTATCAAATGGATTCCAAATCCATTGAAACTTGGCCAAACCAAGTTTCTCCACATACCCAACATGTCCAAGAAAAATAGCAAAATGACCATCCTACCCTTAGACGATAGAACAAATTTTGGCCTAGCCCATTGGTAATTTGGTCATACCCTCTCCACAATCACTTGAAACTTTCCTAAAAGCTCAAAGGGTCTTAGTGATGAGTGGTGCACCCAACCTAATGGGTTTGGGTTAGCCCATGTGGTCCCTAGACCAAACTCGACCACTAAGAGAAAAATTGAGTTTTCAAATTCCCTCCTAAGCTCAATTTGAGGCACATGGGAAGTTGGCATTCCACTCCATGGATCAAACCGACCATGTCCACACTCAAAATAGTCAAAATAACCCCTCCCATCTCAGTAATTGGATCAAAATGACATGGAATGGTTCTACAATTGCCATAAGGGGAGATATACTCCCCTTAATTCAATGAAATTTCATTTTCTCTCACTATCGATTGGAGCCTAGGAACCCAGAGCAACCATCCCAGAGCCTTTACAAGCTTCTTAGATAGGATTTGAATTCCCTATCTCTCAGTTTTGCATAGTGAAAAATGGGGAAGCTCAATCCATTAGCCAACTTCCTCCATACTTGATCTCCTTCCAATTACTCTTGCACACTCCATCAGAGGGTCAAGTCAAACTTTCCTAAGCACTGAGTGAAGTCCCCACAACAAGGAAGAGCTCAATTGAATCAAAGCTGAAGCTCAAGTGAAGTGGTGTTGGTTTACCCATTGATCCACTCAATCACAAGGCCTAGGAATTTCAACAGGGCTTCGTCTCCACCAGATGAAGCTACCTCATCGATCTCGAGTGCCGGTGATCACCTCCAGTGAGGTATGGAATTTTTCGATCACTAAACTCAATGTAGTGTGGAGCTTTGTGAAAGAAATTTTGCCTCATTGAATTTTGACCGTTGGATTTGATGTTCTTGTTCTTAGATGGTGTGGGTTAAATTTTATATGATTCCATGCTATATCGAACTTGGATCTTCCCCTTGATCATGGATAGTCTCTATTGATCAAAGGGAAGAATTTGGCTCATCTCAACCGTCCATCCGCACATTTTAGATGGACGGTTGAGATTATTTAACACATTTTAGAAATCAATTATCCTTTATAAACTATGGGTGGATCCTTAGCCGCCCGATCTTTGATCAGACAGCTGAGGATATAAGTGCGTGCACCGCTGCCGCCTTTGTGAGGTGACAACTTAAGTTGTCCCCTCACTCACGCTCGACTTAATCATGCCGCCAGTATGAGGATTACTAGTTAAGGGTATTAATTAATTCCAAATTAATCCATAAAACTTCTAAAATTTATAATTCCCTCTAGAAAAATTAGAATAATATAAGGAAAAATGTTATGAAAAGATAATTTCATATAGAACATTTTAAAAATGGTTTCAATGGATTTTGATTTACTCTTTTCTCTGAATTTTGGTTTCTTTAGGAATCTTAATTAGTTAATTATCCTTTAATTAGGTCATCAATTAATCTCAAATTTCTAGGGTTTATTTTAGGGGATGACCTCTGCCTCCCCTAATTTTCTTGAGATTCATTGAGGGCTCAATTGGGAAAATTGCTATCTCATTCCCTAATTATCTCTTTCATGCAATTAAAGGTAATTAAAGTATGATTATTGGTTTACCCTATGATTAGGGCTGATTAAGGTCAGATCTAGTAAGTAGAAGATTTATGAAATAATTTTGGGGAATTTCCCCTAAGCTATTCACTAAACACCATCTTCTCTCTTAATCTCCTCTTAATTAAGGTTTAATTCATTAATTATCCCCTAAATCAAGTTTCAAAGTTCTAAAAGTTTCTAAAACTTTATTAATCTACCTTGGGTAGATGCTTAGGTGTTTAATAGCCTAAGTTTAATTAAGAAAATCAAAATCCCATTCATAAGTGTGAAAGGGTATTTTGAAATTACTTAAGCTAAACCACTTAGCTTAATTAATTTTTAATTGTGAGCCAAATTGCATTAGGCCTTTTCATTATTAGGTGCATTGCAAATTTAAATTCCTTGTGGGTTTTATGTCATCTCATTGGCTCATAATTACTTAGTTAATTCTTCTAAGGTGGTGTAGGTAAGGGTTAATTAAGTCACTTAATTCATACCTTAACCTAATCAATGCTTAAAAATGGATTTAATTATCTAAAAATTAAACAAAAATACAAAACACATATGGGAATGGGTTAGGAACAACAAACTCATCTCACCTTTCCAAAATTAAATCACACTCAAACTTAAACAAAAATCACTTTGAAATTCACTTTAATTTATTCTAAATTTTCTTATTCTATAAGAATGACTTTAGGATTTAAGTAAAATGAGTTTGTTTACATGCTTTCATTACTTTGAATCTTTCCCCAACATGTATGCCATGTGATTTCATGCACTCACAATTTCATGTTTCAAATTTTAAAATATTTCCTAAACCTCATATTCACTTAATCAAAACTTAATTAACTCAATTAGAGGGTTAAACAACTAATTATACCCTTAATTAAGCTTAATTACATTAAGGGAGTGACTAAGGAATGAACTAGCAATTCCTCAAATTAAGTCACCAATAAATCCCAAAAAAAATAGGAGTGGCAGGGGTCATCCCACTAATTAAGCACAAGAAGTTTGGGATTAATCAATAGAGTAATCAAAAGATAATTAGCAAAATAATATTCCTAATAAAACCCAAATTCAAAGAAAAGCACTATTCAAAATCCATTGAAAATAATTTTAGAATATTCTATATTTAATTGTCTATCCAATGCAATTTATTTCATATTTTTCTGATGTTTCTAGGCTTAGATATGAATTTAGGAAGTTTCCATAATTAATTAGAATCTTTAATAGCCTAATTAAGTATTTAATCCTGTCGGTGCCACATGGGCCGCTAACACGGCATGCGCTTTCCACATGGTGCGACGGGATTGGATCTTTAACTTGTCACATCGTAGTGCCGCGTCAGCGACAATGCTATGCGCTTTCTCCTCAGCCATCCGATCAAGGATTGGACAGTTGAGGTTAAAGCCGTGATTCTAAAGGATAGATTCATGGATGTTACGTGTTTTAAACATGGCCATCCATCCAAAACATGCGATGGATGACCCATGATTCTTCCCTATATTTTCCTATGGAGAATGGACACCGTCCATCTTCTAAGGCATGATCCGAGCTCGATTGAGCTCAGGTTGGATTGAAATTCAACCCACACCATCTAGGCACAATGGCAAGCACATCTAATAGCTAGAATTCTATGGGATGAAAATTCCTTTCACAAAGCTCCAAACCACATTGAATTTAAGCTCGAAAAAATGGCTAACCTTATCGAAGGTGATCACCGACGCTTGATTCCCTTAGAGAAGCTTTGTCTAGTGGAAACAAAGCTTTGCTTATGTTTGGAGGCTCTGAGATTGGGTAGATCCTCCTATGGGCCAACTCCACTTGCACTTGAGCTCAATGATTGAAAAGTAGATCCTCCCTTGCCTCAAGAGCTTGGATGAAGACTTGGGTGAGTTCGATTGAGCTCCCTGAGGGTGCTTGCAAAGGGAATTGGGTTAATTTTAAGTGTGGAGTAAATTTAGTTTTCAGTGGGGTTCCCCTATTTTCAAGCTATAAAAATTGAGAAGATGAGATTTCAAACTCTCTCTAGGAAGCTTGGGAAGACTAGCTAGGGCTTGCTCTGAGTTCCTATGCTTCAATCGAATTAGGGAGAGTGTGGATTGAATTGAATTAGGGGGAGTATATCTCCCCCAAGGGCAATCGGATGGCCGCAAGCCTCCTTGCCATTTTGATCCAATTGACCACCTTGAGTGGGTTTATTAGGCTGTTTAGGATGTCCTTGCAATTGGTTTGGCCAGAGGAGTGGAATGGTGAAGCTCCCATGTGTCTAAATCAAGTGGAGGAGGAATTCCATGTGGCCACTTTCAAGCACATGGTCAGTTTTGGGTTTGGGTTGGGTTTGGTTGAGCCAAACACATTGGGTCATGTGCACTAGGTCCATTAGTGACCATTTGGTCCATTAAGAGGATGCCAAGTGTCCATGAAAAGGAATTGACCAAATTCTAAGTGGTTTTGATTTTGGGTTACCCTATGGCCTAAGGGTAAAATGGTCATTTGACCTTGATTTTAGTTTGGGCATGTTTGATATGATGAGAAAATAGGTTTGACCAAGTTTCATTGAATTTGGAGTTGGTTTGATATGATTTGGCTCATGTTGACCCATTTAGGTCAAAATGGGTCAACTTGGGTCAAGTTGACCAATTGGTCAAATTGGATCAAACCAAGGGTTGGGTCAAGTTCATATGACATTTGAAATATTTTGGTGTCTTTGGTTTGATTCAATTTGGTCTCAATTTGGTTCAATCTAGTTCATTTAGGTCAAATGGGTCCAAGTTGACTACTTTGACCCATTTGACCTATTCAAGCTAGGTCATTGGTTCTATGTTTAATTGGTTACATGAAATGGATTGGTATTTTTGTTTCCAATCAATTTTGGTTAAGTTTGAATTTGGCTCAATTTGACCCTTTAGGTCAAGTTGGGTTTAAGGCCAATTGGGCTAGGTTAGGTCTAGTTGGCCAATTGAGGCTTTGGTCAAGTTCAATAATCATTTTGGGATGAACTTGACCCATTGGTTCAACCAATTTGGCTTAGATCAAGTTTTGACACATTTTGACTTTTTAGGTCAAGTTGGGTCAAGTTGGGTCAACTTGGGTCAAGTGGCCAATTGGGCTAGGTTTGGCTCAAATGTTGACTTGGTCAAGTTCAAACATTGATCATGAGTGAACTTAGATCATTGGTTTCAATCAATTTGGCCTATGGTGGATTTTGACTATGTCGGGTTTCATTTTGGCTAAGTGTTGACTTGGCGACCCTTAGGTTTGACTTGGTTTGATCCAATTTAAGTGTTTGATCATCTCATGATGATTGTTGATCATGATGAGAGGTTTAGGTGGGCTTAGTTCAATCCAATTTGATTAGGATTAGAATTTGGTTCATAAGGGTACTTTAGGTCACTTTGGGTCAAGTGAGACTAAGTGGGTCAAATGGCTTGGTCAAAGCTTGATTTGAGTTTGATTGAACTCACATATGGAATTATGATTGAAATATAAATCTATTTGCAAGTGGTTTGAAGTCAAATGGGTTTTGATTCATTTGACAATTTCAAGTTCAAAGGGGTGAACATGAGTTTGACTTAGGTTTAATTTTTGAATTGAGTTTTGATTTAGTGATTGAAGTTTATGTTTATATTTGGATTCATGATTGAATAACTAATTGAATAATGAAGAAAAATCAATGGTTTGCTTGATTTGAAGTTTATTTGGCTAAGTTCAAGATTTTGACTTGAAAGGCTTAGGTTGGATTTTGATTGAATTTGAGTTTGATCTTTGGAATTGGTTTTGGGTTATTTGAATTTATATTTTATTTATATATCTGAATATAAATGAGAATATAAATGGGTTATGGGAAAAATTCAAAGATTTGAAGTGATTTGAACATGATCTAGGCTAAGTACTTAAGAGAAAAATCAAAGTGACTTAGGAAAGATTTATGATTTGAATTTGAATTTAGAATTTGATTTGATTAATTTGAATTTATATTTCATTTATATATGTGAATATAAATGAGTTGTGAGAAAATTTCATGAGTTTGAATTGATTTGAACATGATTTAGGTTAAGTCCTTAGGAGGGATTAAAGGACTTAAGAAATGTTTGGAATTTGGAATTTCAATTTGGAATTGATTTGATTGATTTGAATTTATATTTAATTAATATATGCAAATATAAATGAGAATATAAATGAGTTGTGAGAAAATTTCATGATTTTGAATTGATTTGAAAATGATTTAGGCTAAGTCCTTAAGTGGGGATTAAAGGACTTAAGAAAGATTTTGATCTTGAAATTTTAATCATAAGCTTCAATCATGGATTTCAATCATGGGTTTCAATCATGTGGAATTGATTTGGGTTTGGAGAAAATTAATTTAAACTGAATTGATTTAGGTTTTATGTTGATTTGATTTGGAGTTTGACTTGAAGGAAGGAAGTGAGGAATGTGGTTCAAGCTATAGGGTAGGCAAATTTTCTTAACAACCCTAAGGCAAAACCTATTCCTATGATTAACTCTTCTAAGTCTCTAGGGCTAGGTTGAGTGGCCACCTAATCACTAGATGTATCTTAAGACTAAGGATCTCTTAAAATCTAAGAGGAGTCTTATGTCTAAGATGGAGGGGTTGAGAGCTCATCCTAAAAATGAGGTTAATAAAAAGTATGCAGATTGAATAGCCAACATTGTCCCAATGAGAAAGAAGAATGGTCAAATCCATATCTGCATTGATTTTTGAGATCTAAATAAAGCATGCCCAAAAGATGATTTTTGCTTACAATATCAGAACTACTAGTAGACAATAGTTCCAACTATGACATGTTCTCATTCATGGACGGGTCATCGGGGTATAACCAAATCAAGATGGCTCCTGAAGATGAGAAGAACACATCATTTAGGACACCAATTGGTATATGCTATTACACAATAATGTCGTTCAGATTAAAGAATGCTGGAGCTACTTATCAAAGAGCTATGACATGCATCTTCGACGAGTTGATTCATCAAAAAGTAGAATGTTATGTCGATGACCTCGTCGTTAAAAGCATGGATCGTGAAGATCATCTTGATGATCTAAGGATTGTATTTGGGAGAATAAGAATATATAATCTCAATATGAATCCCCTCAAATGTGGTTTTGGTGTTTTCTCAGAAAAATTTCTTGGATATGTTGTAAGGCACAGAGGAATTGAGATTGACCCCAACAAAATCAAGGCAATTATTGACATGTCACCACCGAAGAGTTTGCGTCAGCTCCGCTCGTTATAAGGACAACTCGCATTTATTCAGCATTTTATATCAAATTTACATGCAAATGCCAGTCCTTCTCAAAATTGATGAAAAAGAATGCTCCATTCAAGTGGGATAAGGAGTGTCAAGAAGCTTTCGATAGCATCAAAAAATACCTATTAAATTCACCAATTCTTTCAGTACCAATTCCAGGGAAGCCCCTTATTTTGTATATAGCTGCATTAGAAGAGTCTCTTGGAGTATTATTAGTATAACAAAATGAAGAAGGCAAAGAAAATGCATTGTATTATATCAATCCAAGATTGATAGGAGTAGAAGTAAGATACTCTTCAATCGAGAGGCATTGTCTAGCGTTGATCTTTGCAGTCCAAAAGCTCTGACATTATATATTGTCGCACAAGATAACACTCATCTCAAAGATCGACCAGTTGAATTTCTTGATGGAGAGACCAACATTGACAGGTCATTTAGCTAGATGAGCAATTTTACTCCTATAGTTTGATATTACATATGTTTCTCAAAAAGCTATGAAGGGCAAATACTAGCATATTTTTTTGCAACACATCCTATCCTAGCAGACTCTCCACTTAATGATGATTTGCCAGATGAGCAAATTTGCTCATTCATGAAAGAGAGAAGTTGCAAATATGTATTTTGATGGAGCATAATCAATCAAGCCTGCTCAACCACCAAATCTTCCATGAGCAAGAGCTAGCATCGACCTCATTTTCATAACATCGAAGGAGGAATAATGAGACACTCGTATGGACTGACTGACCCCCAAACTAATAATGAAGCTGAGTATGAAGCATTTATAGCAGGCCTTGAAGAAGCCTTTACCATTAGTATAAAGAAATTATAAGTTTTTGGAGATTCTCAATTGGTCATCAATCAAGTCTTGGGTATTTATAAGATGAATAAGCTTGAGTTGGCCTATTATCACAAACAAGTGCTCGAGTTGATAAAAGAAATTCCAAGCATCACACTGACCCAAGTATGTCAATTAAAGAATAGTAAGGCGGATTGCCTAGCAAAGTTGGCTAAAGAAATGGCTAGCATGAATGATGACTATGTGATGATTAATGTCTTTACTCGTCAAGTTTTACAACCTACAAACCCATATTCCCCGCAGTAGGGGACATCAAACTCAGGCAAGCAGAAAGCAATTCAAATTGCTCCTCACTCTCCTAAAGAATGGCAAGTACAAGAGATAGAAAAACTCAAAAGTACTATGAACAAATCGTGCGAAGCTTTCATAGTGGAAGAGCCTGATGATTGGAGACAACCCTTCATCGATTATTTCAAGGAAAGCAAATTACTGAGCAATAAATCACTAGCCACACAAATTACAAAAAGAATCTTATGATATGCTTATGTCAATGACACATTGTACCATAGATCCTTTGGACAAATGTGGCTAGGATGCTTAGGGACGGATGAAGCCAACAAAGTTATGTCCGAAATTCATGAAGGACTTTGTGGGGTGCATCAGTCAAGTCCTAAAATAGCAATAAAAATTAAGATGATGGGATACTATTGGCCTTCAATGGTGAAAGACTACATAAATAATGCTGGAAAATGTCACGAATGCCAAGTCCATGGGGATCTCATTCATCAACCTCCGAATCCTCTACACCCAATAATAGCGTCCTAGCCATTTGAAAGTTGGAGCACAAATGTAATTGACCGATCCTCCATCATCGATGGGATTATTTTAGCACGACTACTTCTAAATTAAGCCGCTCGCTTCAAAGAAGTCATTAACGAAGTTGTTGACTTCTTCACTAATAATGTTGTATATAGATTCAGGGTGCCATGAAGAATCATTTCTAACAACAACCGGCTTTCAAGAGTGCAAAGATATACAAATTCATTGATCAATACAAAATTCATTGGTAGTACTCATCAATCTACAATCCAAGGGCCAATGGTTTGGCAGAGGCCTTTAATAAAATCTTATTGAAGTTGCTCAAAAAGATTCTCACTAAGAATAAAAGAGAGTGGCACACTAAAATTATGGAAGCACTCTAGGCATATAGAACAACTTATAAAATGCCAACCAAGACCACTCTTTATGCTCTAACATTTGGAGTTGAAGTTGTTCTACCATTAGAAGTTGAGCTACCATCACTTCAAGTAGCTGTCCAATTCAATCTTACTCAAGATGAGAATGCTCACCTGCGAATGGAAGAGTTGGATGTGCTTGATGAAGTTAGACTCCAAGCTCAACAAAGTTTATAAATTTACCAAGCGAGGATATACAAAATATTCAATAGTTCAGTACATCCTCAGACATTCTAGGAAGGTGAATTAGTTCTAGTGCTAAGAAGGCCAATCATCCCTCATTGCAAGATTGATGGTAAATTTAAAGCTAACTGGGAAGGTCCTTATGTCATAGAGAAGGTGTACGAAGGAGGAGCCTACCAGCTTATTGACAAGAATGGTCAACGATCGATACCACCAATCAACAGTCGATATCTCAAGAAATATCATAACTAAATACCGATAAGTATATAAATACTTAAATGAATCATACACTAGTAAGGCTTTCATGTCAAATACATATGTAATGTCACTTGAAGATTCTCTCATAAAATGAGAATGCATTTCAAGTTACTGCGAAAGCCTCCTGTTAGACAGGGGGCATTTTTATATATTTAGTTAAGTTGACATCGTGCTTCAAGTCAAGATCCTTAGATGAATATATATATAATAATTAGAATGAGCTCTATTTATTTATATTAAAGCAGTTTAAACTCTGTAATGCATTTTTGAACTAGTCTATAATCCTCCTATTAGATAGGGGGCATTTTTTTAGTTTTTATAAATCAAAGCTGTTCAATCCTTCCTCGCGGAAAGAGAGCTTGTATATGCATAGGTTGACATCGTTTTATGCCAAGATCCTTGAATATATCTATAACTATTATTATTAAAGTTGCAGGTCTAACAAGAATAAAAAGAATCTACTTCAATGCATGAAAAGACAGTTCTAAATATCAAAAGTTTTCCTCTAAGATTCGTCAAATATCGAAGATCAAGTCAAAAGAACTCCTAATTTCATAAGCTTCAATCAACTAAGTTGAAAAAATATCAACCCCTATGTCATCAAGTATAGGACATGAATGGGTTCTAAAGGTCAAACTCAATAATCTCACAGGTGGCCGAGTTGCTGATGCTCTCCTCACTCAACAAGCCGCAAGAAAAGGCCGCAGTGAAAAAGCCCCTGTTTGTCAATCTAATGATAAGACTGTCAAACCATCACAACTTAAGTAAAAAAACTCAGTAAAGGTGGACTCAACAAGCCCACAATCCGAGTTGTTGATGCTCTCCTCACTCATAGCCACAAGAAAAGACCTCAAAGAAAGCCGTCATCCAATGATGATAGCTATTCAATCAAATCAAATTCAAATAGTGATGAAACTAGAATCCAATGGATCTTTCTACTGATCTATACTAAGATAATCAAAATAACTCTTAATGAGCCTCAAATCAATCTATAGTAAGAAAGCGGACCAAAGAAATTCCATAGTTCATACGGAGCCAATGGCCAAACTAGAGGATTTTGTGGTTATCTAGTCTGTTAAAGCACTCATTGTTGGATTGATAACTCAAGAATTTAGACCTAATATAAGTCGGAGGGCTAGGTCATTGGTATACATCCTTCAATGAGTCTATCAAATCAGCAAGCATAAGACTGAAGGCATGTATACACTTCCTGACAAGTCAACATAGACAGTTCAGGTCAATCCTTCATCAAGTTTGCTAAGTAAAGGTTAGGATAGAAGGAGCTACAAACCTCAAAACAATCAAAACTCAACCCTACACTATGCCCTCTAAAGCATTAAGCATAAGGCAAAAAATGTTTCGATTTCATCTGACAAGTCAACCAATACAAATCAGGTCAACTTCTTCCATCAAAGTCTGCTAAGACTAAGACCAAGATAAGAGGAATTTCAAAACTTCAAATCCACCAGAAATATAATAGTCATCAAGTCCAATACGCATGAAGCACATGGCTAGTAACTCCCATTATTTACTAATTAAGTTATCACTATGATGCTAAAATAATTGACATGATGAAAAGAAAATAGAGATCAACATTCAAGTAATAAATCTCATCAAGTGCTACAACAAAAGGGGAATAAATATCAGACTCCAAGGAATAAAACATCTCACTAATATGAAGATATAAATATGTATATATGAAAGTACATTAAAGGAGGCGACCCTGTATATCCTAAAGACGTGCAACGAGTGTGGTGATTGTCTGGTATTCAGCCTCTACAATTTGCAACTCCTCTACTGCACAAGCTAAGGCAGCATCGGCATCTGTCATGGCACGATGCCAAATCTGGTATCGGTGCTGCTCTTTTTCTATGAATCGAACTCTCCTGTCCTGCTCCACCTGAAGTTAAGACTTACAGGACATCATATCTGTGAGCTCCCTCCATAAACCTCTGATCTTGTCTAAGAGATTGGTCATCTTAGTCTCGACATCAACTAATCTCTATTGGAGATATCTCAAAGCCTGAGCACTACTTTCAAACTCATCATGAGCTAAGTCAGTGGCTTCCTGTCACATTCTGATGCGCTCATGAAGCTCAGGTAGTGAAGCTCGAGTCCACATAATGGAAAGCGACCTCATTTGCTTAACCTGGGACTCGACCTCCCTACATAAGCTCTCCCAGAATCTTAACTCCATATCCTCCAAGCCAAAGTGAGCAAGACAATCTAGAAGCATGTTGGCATCTGAGGTAAAGCATTTTACAGACTCAAGTGACTCCAGATCCAACCGTGAAAGCAAATCTCGCAAGAACACTAAGTTGTTATCTTGCATCGCTCGATTTCTCAGGTCAGAACCTGAGGAGCGTCGACAGTAAATCACAGATTGGTAGTCCGCTCCGGCAGGTGCTATGCAAATAAAGCAAACAAAAATCATTGTTATCTAAAAAAAAACATCACTAGTAATAAAATTAAAGAATGTATACAAAAGAATGAAAATCATACCTGAAGAAGGTGACCCAGGATGACCAAACTGTTCATCCGACAATGACGGTTGTGGCACTCCTATGAAATCAAAAGTTGAGGAAGGGTATGCTGGAATAGTCAGTGCAGTAGTAAAGCCAAACCCTTCTACATGAGACATCTCCCCAAGCCAGTGAGCAACAACAAGGGGTGTCGAAAGTGGAAATGGATCCACCTGAGGTGTTTGTGTCTCAGGAATAATAGTCATAGTCGGTGCGGTGCTGAAGCCCAACTCTCTAGCATAAGAGGTCTCCTGCACCAATAAGCACAAGAAGGTCCGTGAAGTGGAGGGCATCCATCCAGGTGTCTCCTTCTCTAGAGTAGTGGACTTTGTAGAAAGAGTACTCAATACTCCCTCCTCTGTATCCTCAAAGATTGTGGGCTCAACTCCAACCGATAGTCTAGGCCTTGAGGGCACCACATCTAGTGTAAGTAGTTGTCTTGAAGCTTGGCTTGTTGACCAATCTATAAAATCTCTAGGGGGCTCCATTTGATGAACTCTTCTACGCCTTCGAGATGAAGAAGGTACCTCTGCGTGGCTGGGGGATGGCTCTCTAGGTTGCACTCTAGATCGAGAAGTAGTTTCCTCCATCGTGGCTGAGTCATCTCTACCCTTATCTATCAAAATAGAAATAAAAAATATATATAAATATGTCAATAGAACATATTCAAGTTGATAAAATAAGAAGTAGTGAAAGAAATGGGCTTTGTCATTATTTGCTATGTCACCAAGTCTTGAAGAGTTATGTCGAGGCCTCTGCCCACGAGGAACACCAAGCAATCTCATTTGGCACTCATATTATCTAGAACCACGCTCCAAAAAGGGTCCAAAAGATAGGCGTACCTAAGTAAGGTGGGTATAACTGACCCCTATGTGACTGTGAGGAGGAGCCAACCGAAGATGAGAGCCTGTTCCAAGTCTCAACAAGTGCAACCATACAATAGAAGCAGCATAATAACGAGTCTCAACTGGTATAATCTTGGTACTCCTAGTGTCCACAATACTTAGGATGAATGGTCTACCATCATATGTAGTCACTTGGGAAAATCCAAACTGACGAGCTACTCAATTAGGCAGGTAGTCATCTAAAATAATAAACTCATCAAAATGATAGCATAACCAACCTGGGCGCATATTGAAGAACTCAGCCACCCTTAATGTCCGTCCATTGAATAGTAATGCATATCTACCCCTCTCATCCAAGTCACCAACAAGATAAATCTCCATTAAAAGAGGTGGTAAGCCGACTATCTCTGGCTGGTGAATCAATGAGAATCGATCTGTGACTAAATGGGGAGCGAAGAAGAACAGACAAATTCGTTTTTGTTCTAAGTTGATGATGCCTGATATAGTTGGATGATTGTGGGGTATCCTCTTCCAGAAAATATGATGGACATCAAAGCAAGCAAAAGCTCCATGTATATATAAGTGCACCTAAGCATATAAGTATTGCCAATGCAGTATGACATCATGCAACTCGAGAGAATTAGCCTCATAGATCATTGCAAAAATTCTATAAATTTTGGCTAACACAGCAAAAACCAAAAAAATATGCTCTCCTAGAGAAATCCTGCTAGCTGCTAATAAAACACAGGGATGCACAAACCCTTATCTGATAGGGAGTACAAAGATGTAGAGCCAAGTAGTTATAAATCCTGCCAAGAATAAATCTTCATTTACTTTGTGCAGGAGATCCTTGCCCATGGAAAAAACAGCTCACAATTTCTTCAAACAAATAACCATCGCATGATGCGGCTAACTCAGAAGGATCATATGGTGATATTGTCTTGTGTGATAAAGCATCATTTTGTAAGAAACTGCGGATCCAAGTGCTTACGAAAAGAGTACCTCGTGATCGACGTATGCACGATGCCCCTGAAAGTCCGATGATAGTGGCTCAAGAGTTCAATGTAAATGGGTGGCATAACTAGCTCTCCGTGTTGGGACCCATCCACTAAAGGACGTCTATGAAATAGCTCCACATCAAGAGGGATGCACTCTTCATAGCGACAGCCGAATATTGAAGCCCTGACATAGCTTGTAGTTCCCACAAATAAATCGTAAGTTCCTTTGGGCCTATCCAACAAGTGTTACTTCGTAACTCCCAGAACTCTGCCACTCCACGATCCCAAGAAGGAGGGACGCTTCCAAAGTCAAACATAGACACATATATCGTCTCATAAATACCAGTTGTCAGTAGAATATCTTTATGTGCTTGCAAAATATATTTTACCCATGTAACGCATTCGCTTTGGAGGGCTAGAAGTCGACCTAATCTTGAGGCCAATCCAATGAGCTTGCAGGGCGATGACTCAGAAATGACACGCCCCTTTGTTCAACGCTATCGCCGCAAATGTAACGATAGGTTCCATAGTTGATCTCTATGTGATTTGGATTATATTTCTCATTTCAATTTAATAGTACTCACCCATTGAGGAGGATCCTCAAAAGAGATTGAATCTAAAGCACAATCTGGTAGTATGAGGGAACGTGAAAAGAAACCTCGATATACATCAAGATCCTTCAACATATCTGTATGCTGGTCGAGTTTGTCTCTAATGTCAGCATTTTCTTATGAGTTATGTCTGTCAATGGCATCTCAAATATACTTCTCACTAGGCTTAGTAGATGTCATATCTGCAGACCTCCTCCAATTGAACATCGTCGGTGAAGCAATAAGAAAATAGGAGGCTTAGCATGACAAAAAAAAGTAAATGAAAAAAAAAGAGAGAAATGCGCAAATATACAACTAAGTCGAAAGGACAACAAACATAATCGCTTTTAGATGCAATCATATGGGGCATTTTGTTAACTATTTAATCCAAGACTCAAGTTAAGTGAACACGACCAAATCGATGAGCTATAAATGAGATATCATACGAATTAAGTTAATAGTAACTTGGATACTTTTAAATTTGCTCGAATATCATTTACATATAAAATAAACATGACAAATTAATTCAAAATTTCAAATTCATCCAAAAAATAAACACAAATAATATTATTTGAGTCATGTCATAAAATAAAATTAAAAATAAATATATGTTATTCATCCTGAAGTGTTTAAGATCAGATTGAATATATATATATATATATATATATATATATATATATATATATATATATATATATATATAAATTATTACAAAGAAAAGTTTCATCTAAATGAAATAACAAACTGTATTTCAGTTCATGATATCACCTAAATAAAAATTATATTTGTAATTTTTACTTCATTTCTTTTAATAAAATCAAGCAACATAAAAAAAAATGATGATAATGGCCTAATTTGAACTCATTGGAATAACATTTCTCTCAATCAATTATGTTAATCAATTTATCATTAAAAATAATAATAAATAAATAAATTTTATCTTATATTAATAATTTAAAGGTATAAGTAATTTATTTTAAAATTATGTAAATACATATGTTTTAAAAAAATTAAAAAAATCATATGATAAATATTAGTAAGTTTGTATATATTAAATACATACTTATATAAGTACAAAGTAAATCAATAAATTCATTTGATGTCATCATCCGCCCAAATTTTATAAAAATAAAAGATAAAAAAATGTTTTTTCTACTTCTTATCCCTTGTAAGCAATTAATGCCCATGCCTCTCACCTCCTCCTTAGCCGATAGAAATGCTCCATACCTCTTCCCACGTACTTACTTCACGTGAGGATTATTAGAAAAAAATAATTTTGATTTATAAAATAATAATTTTAATTTATTATTTTAATCTATTTTAAATCGGTCAGCTGAAATAATTTTTTTTTAAAGTAGAAGCTATCCATCTCTTCTCGAAAAAAATATATATTACGTGCAAAATTTGGACATAGCTTTACGTCCAGACTCCAATAATAGCATAACATATATTCATTATAAAAAAAATATTTTCTCACTTAACAATGTCACTTTTATTTTATGCTTAACGATGCTATTACACATATTCAACCTACCGTCAAACAATGATGAACGACGCTCAATGCGAGAGATATTTAAAAGAAATATATAGAGAGAGATTTAGGGCATAATATATATTTTTTCAAACAAACTGAGATTAGAGAGAGAAATATAAAATCTCATTTCATTCTTCGGGAAGAACCGTGAAGATGGAGAACGAATTTGAAAGTTGTTGAGTGGATGATATTGTGACCAATTTAGTGGATGATATTGTGACCAATTTAGCGGATGATGTATTAATAAAAATGCATCGATAAATTTTTCTGAACCACTTTATATGTACAACTTTTTTAAGGTTTATTAGTGATATTATTTGAAATTCTTTTATTTAATATATATTTCATACATTATTAGGAGTTCTTTATAAGAGAACTTTGCTTATTTTATGAACTGTTTTGTATGTATACTCTCTGTACTCTCATGAGAGTATAGCCTATTTTATCTTTTCTTTAGATTTTTGACCCTGTTTGGATAGAATATGATTAGTATACGGCATTACAAGTTGTTTGGAGGCGGTTTGGTTAGTTTTTAGAGCAAATTTATAAGTGTACTCTTTGTACTCTCATGAGAGTATATATTACTTTTTCAATTCCTGTCAAATTTTTTAGATTATTTGGAGAGAATATGGTTATTAGATTCCATTAGAAGTAATTTGCAGGCTGAATGATTGGTTTTGGAGATAGATTGTCATGTGTACTCTCTGTACTCTCATGAGAGTACATATCATTTTCTCATTTTTTCCATTATGTTTGACATGTTTGGAGAGAATATATTATTAGATTCCATTAAAAATAATTTGGAGGTTGATTGATTGATTTTTAGGAGAGATTTGCATATGTAATATCTGTACTCTCATGAGAGTACATATCATTTTGTCATTTTTTTCAATTTCTTTGGCCTGTTTGGAGAGAAAATATTTATTAGATTCCATTAGAAGTAATTTGGAGGCTGAGTGATTAATTTTTATAAGAGATTTCAAGATATTCTCATGAGAAATATTTTTTTCAATTTCACAAATTTTTGGCCTATTTGGAGATAATATGTTTATTACATTCTATTAGAAGCAATTTGGAGACTGAGTGGTTGATTTTGGAGGCAAATTAATATGCGTACTTTCTATACTCTCATGAGAGTACAGACCATTTTGTTATTTTTTCTCAATTTTTTAGCCTGTTTGGAGAGATTAAGTTTATTAGATTCCATTTGAAGTAATTTGGAGGCTAATTGGCTAGTTTTTAGGAGAGATTTGCATCTGTACTCTCTGTACTCTCATAAGAGTATAGATTATTTTTTCATTTTTTTCACTATGTTTGACTTGTTTGGAGAGAATATATTTATTAGAATCTATTAAAAGCAATTTAGAGGCTGAGTGATTAATTTTGGAGGCAAATTGGCATGTGTACTCTCTTTACTCTCATGAGAGTATATACCATTTTCTCATTTTTTTTTCAATTTCTTTGACCTGTTTGGAGATATTAAGCTTACTAGATTCCATTTGAAGTAATTTGGAGATTGATTGGTGAGATTTGTACTCTTTTGTTATCATGGGTACATATTATTATTTCAATTTTTATGAGATTTTTTGGCATATTTGGAGAGAATATATTTATTACATTCCATTAGAAGCAATTTGAAAGGATTGGTTTTAGGCAAATTAGTATGTACTCTCAGATTCTCATGAGAGTCAGCATTTTATTATTTTTTTTCTAATTTTTTTGGCCTATTTGGAAAGACTAAGTTTATTAGAAGTAATTTGGAGGCTGATTGGTTGATTTTTATGGGAGATTTGTATATGTACTCTATATACTCTCATGAGAGTACATATTATTTTTTCAATTTTTGTCAAATTTTTTGGCCTAGTTGGAGAGAATATATTTATTACATTCTATTAGAAGTAATTTGGAGGCTAATTGGTTAGTTTTTAGGGTAGATTGACATCTGTACTCTCTGACTCTCATGAGAGTACATGATATTTTATCATTTTTTTTCCAGTTTCTTTGGCCTATTTGGAGAGAATATGTTTATTAGATTCCATTTGAAGAAATTTGGAGGCTGATTGGTTAGTTTTTATGGGAGATTTGCATCAGACTCAGATTTTCATATAGAGCATTTTGTCATTTTTTTTTCTTTGGCTGTTTGAAGAGAATATGTTTATTAGATTTCATTAGAAATAATTTGGAGGCTGAGTGGTTGGTTTTGGAGGTAAATTGACATGTGTACCCTTTGAACTGTCATGAGAGCACAAAGTATTTTATCATTTTTTTCATTTTCTTTGGCCTGTTTAGAAAGATTAAGTTTATTAGATTCCATTAGAAGCAATTTGGAGACTGATTGGTTAGTTTTTAGGAGAGATTTGCATCTGTACTCTTTGTACTCTCATGAGAGTACAAATAATTTTTTTTAATTTCTATTAGATTTTTTAGCTTGGTAAGAGAGAATATGTTTATTACATTCCATTAGAATCAATTTAGATTGATTTTACATTGACATCTCAGACTCATTTCATGAGAGAACATACCATTTTATCATTTTTTCCAATTTTTTTAGCTTATTTGAAGATAATATATTTAGATATTTGAAGGAATTTGGAGGCGATTGGTTTTAGGAGATTTATATCAGACTTTGTACTCATGAGAGTACAGATTATTTATTTAATTTTTGTTAGATTTTTTGGCCTGTTTGGAGAGAATTTATTTACCTGATTCCATTAGAAGTAATTTGGGGGCTGAGTGATTGATTTTGTAGGTGAATTGGCATGTATACTCTATGTACTCTCATGAGAGTACAAACCATTTTGTCATTTTTTCTAGTTTCTTTAGTTATTTGGAAAGATTAAGTTTATTAGATTCCATTAGAAGTAATTTGGAGGATTGGTTAGTTTTAGAGAGATTTCTCAGAATCTCGTACTCTCATGAGAGTACAAATTTTTTCAATTCAATAAATTTTTTGGCCTGGTTGGAGAGAATATGTTTATTACATTACATTAGAAGTAATTTGGAGGCTAATTGGTTAGTTTCGCAAGTAGATTGACATATGTACTCTCTGTATTCTCTTGAGAGTAAATACCATTTTGTCATTTTTTTTCTAGTTTCTTTGGCCTGTTTAAAGAGAATATATTTATTAAATTCCATTTGAAGTAAGTTGGTGATAATTTTGTGGGAGATTTGCATCTATACTCTCTGTACTCTCATGAGAGTACATAGCATTTTGTCATTTTTTTTCCAATTTCTTTGGCCTATTTGGAGAGATTAAGTTTATTAGATTCCATTAGAAGCAATTTGGAGGCTGATTGGTTAATTTTTAGGAAAGATTTACATCTGTACTCTTTATACTCTCATGAGAGTACATATTATTTTTTCAATTTATGTCGATTTTTTGGCATGGTTGGAGAAAATATATTTATTACATTCCATTAGAAATAATTTGGAGGCTAATTAGTTGGTTTTGTAGACAGATTGATATCTGTACTCTCTATACTCTCATGAGAGTACATACCATTTTATCATTTTTTTCTTGTTCTACATATAACATATTAGTGTTTGCGCAGGTGAATGCGGTAAATGAGCAGTGCATTGATAAAGTCGTGATGTCTAATGACCCAAATGTAGGAAAACTCCTTAGCACCACTGTTCACAATGAAATGGAGGCCTATGCACTGTTATGTGATTATGCACATCAAACTAGGTTCAGTGTTAGGAAGGATCATACTAGTTATTGGTCAAACTCCAAGAAATTAAAATCAAAAGATTTTTTATATGCAAAAGCAGAGTCGGAAGAAAGCTGCTAATCTAAACTGCACAGTTAAATTCCAGAAAATAGATATAAGGAGTGATTGTTCAGCCATGATTAGATTTTCTATTGATTTAGATAGGAATTGGAAGGTTAAAAAATATATAGAAAGTCATAATCATTCATTGGCAAAGCCGAGTGACCTACATCTTCTTAGATCATACAGAGGCATCAGCGATGAGAAGGTAGCTGTGTTGAAGACAATGACAAAGGCCAGAATTAGAGCAACTGATGCGTTCAGCTATCTAAGTGAGGAAGTTGGCGGCATGGAGAATATTATTTTCATAAAAAGAGATGCTTTCAATTTCATCCAAAAAGAGAGAAGATTGAGGATTACGAATGGTGATAGTAATGCATTAATACAACTGTTCAAGGAAAGACAAGCAGAGGATGAGATGTTTGCATGGGATGTCCAAGTTGTGAGAATGGGTTTTTTTTGGAGCAATGTCATGTCAAGGATAGAATATGATTATTTTGGGATGTCATAATTTTGATACAAGCTATCGACTCAATAAATATAATCTTATTTCTTTCAGGAGTGAATCATCACTGGCAAAATGTCTTATTTGGAGTAACCTTTTTATCAGAAGAGACAATTGAGTCATTCACATGGCTATTTAAAATATTTCTCCAGTTAATGAGTGACAGGCATCCTATAATAATATTCACTGATTAAGATCAGGCAATGACAAGAGCTATCAAAATTGCATTATCACATACTCATCATAGGTTGTGTCAATGGCATATTTTAAAAAAGCTCCTTTGAAGATACACTGTTTTAATAGTAATAAGATAATGCAAAGTTTATTCTATACATGAATGAGCAAGTGTGACTCATAGGAGAAGTTTGAGCAAGCTTGGTCTACTATACTAGATGAGGGCAATTTGCATGATCATGCTTGGCTGTCTGAGCTTTATAAAATTAGATGCAAGTGGTCAACTATATTTTACAAAGACTCATTCTGTATGGGAATCTTGTCAACGCAATGTAGTGAGTCCATGAATAATGCATGTCATGAAATCTCTAAACCAACAAGTTCAATCACAGATTATTTCTTGAGATTGGAGAAGGTTATCGACACATGGCGCCAGAATGAACATGATGAAGATTTCAAGTGCAGAACAGAATTGTTCTTGTTAAGAGACCAATTCTCAAACAAATAACTATGTTTTACACAAGAAAGCTTTATATAATGTTTGAAGAAGAATTTTTGCATGGAGTTGGAGGATTAGCATCAAATGTGTCGGATGACAATCCCATGGAGTATTTGGTGAGAAACTTAGAGAATAAATATGCTTCCAAAATATGAGCTGTCCATTTTGACAAGTCATGCCTAAATGTAACTTGTAGTTGTAAAAAAATTGAAATGATGGGATTTCTTTGTGCCCACTGCATCCGAGTTCTTAGTCAGGAAGATATTATGCGCATTTCGGATAAGTACCTTCTCATGCACTGGTCAACCAAAGCAAATATGGATATCTACTTTGACAGTGCTCACAAGAACTTAAAAGATGTGCAAGGCGATGGAAATGAAACTGGCATTATTTTCAGGAACCACATCAGTCAATATGCATATCAAATAAGCACCAGGGTACAGGTTAATAAGATAGCTGAGGAGTATATGTTTGGATCCTTAAAAAAACTATCTAATAATGTCGACTCTATATTATGTGAGAATTCACCTCCAGCTAACAAAACAACTAAGAAGAAGAACTCAACCACAACAGATAAAGGAAAAAATATTTTAAAGGATCCAATTAAGCAGCGACCAAAGGGTGTTTCAAATGCAAGGCTTAAGGGATATTGGGAAAGAACCAAGAAAGCCAAGAGTAATTTTCTATTTGCCTCTGAAGTTATAGTATTTACATATTATTTTTAAACTTTAAACCATTCTACTTTTGTTGTTATAGAGACCAAAGAATAATCTGAGAGGGGTGGAGAACATGTAGAGTCAATTGCAACATCTTTTTCTATTATGCTTGAGTGCTTTTCAGAGGTATGCATGGAAAACCCATCAGCCTTGCTGTTACATATCATTAACTAATACGATGTTCTATTTCTAGGAATTTAACTCAAGATCAACAATCAATCGTCAAGGGTCCAAGGCGATGGATATCATTACAGGGAATCATTTTAGGGCATGATATCATTTATTTATGTGTTCTTCGACTGTACATACGTTAATGTCAATTACAATCATAATTACATCATTACAATCATTTATATAAGAGCAAAGATATTCCTTGATGAGTTCTTTTACTTAACATATGCACACCAGTACTCACATCTAGGGGATTCGTTGAGGAAGATTTTGTTAGAGTCAACTTTCTTGTGCGGAAATTATCTCCGAAAAGTCAAGGCTAAACAAATGTGAAGTAAGCTCTAAACTAACGGTCCAATTTCCTTTTTTAAACTTGAAGAAAATTAATTTATGAATGACTCATTATATCAATAATTGCTCTGTTCTGCTCTTTAAGATTTCTAAAAAATATAGATAATCATTAAGCTTTTGGAACTGTCATTGAATCCAGACTGTCATTGAACTCACATTAAACAATTTTCACAGAGAGAGAGAGAGAGAGAGAGAGAGTATATTGAATTGTGTAACTTTGTATCAATCTTTGATCCTTTATTTATAGATTTTGGTTGATATTGCTAGCGCTACATGATCAATCAGATGTACAAAATTAAATAAAAATTTAACAGAAATCGTGTATCTCTTGATGTGGTTGATTCTCAAATTCTATTTGAGGTGTTCAAATGATTTAATAAATAGGTTCGATTTGAGTTAACAATATTCGAACTGTGTCAATCATGCGTTAAGATTGAATTGACATCCTCATAGACAAAAATAATCGCTTATCAAAGCAGATAATTGTGCAAAATATATAATTTAAGAAAACTAAAACAAAGCCAAAGATTAAAAAAAGCTATTAAGATCAATAAATACTCTTTATAAGAGAAAAACTATTATTTATTGGTAAGAATGAAGAATAATATTGTGACCATTTTGTTAGTAATGCAAACCAGGTGAAACGAAGAAAGATATATTTTGAATATACTAAAAGGTCATTTTGAATTATTTTTATTTTTAATTTTCAATATTTTATTTTATTTATATTTTGATTTAAAATAAAATATATTCGTTAATGACAATTATTTCAAAACCATTCAAAATATCTAAAAATTATTTCGAATATTTCTATAAATAATATTTTTTTATTTTTAAAAATAGAAACAAAAAATATTTTTTAGAACTTATTAAATAAAAATGACTTACAAGAATTAAAAAAATAAAAGTAATCCCTAACATGCACTAAGCCATAAAATTAGAGCAATTCAAATTAATCAAAGTTAATCGAATGGCTGTATAACATTCCATAATGATTTTTTTAAAATAAATTTTTATTGTGTGCGCATTATTTATTCAAAATTATTAAGCACATTTTGTAATAAATTTAAGTTAATAAAACTTTTATCTTAATTTATCGAAACAATATTCTAAAAAAAATGTAATTTTGAGCTTAATATCAATGTTTTTTTGATTAATTCACATTCCAAAATTTGATGATTTCAAGCATTTTAGATTAAAAGCTAAAATTCATGCTCCAAATATTATGATGGAATGTAATAAATATATTCTCCAAACAGAAAAAATGGAAAAGAAAAATCAATAATTTGTACTCTTAGAGTACAGAGACTACTAAAAAAAAATAAAAAGCTAATATTAAGGCTCCAATCAACCTCTAATGGAATATAGTAAATGTTTCCTTTCCAAGCAAGCCAAAAAAAGTGAAAAAATAGAAATTATTTTGTACTCTCATGAGATTATATTTGTACTCTTATGAGAGTACAAAGAGTACAAATGCAAAACAGCTCAAAAAAGTAACCCAACAGCCTCCAAATTGCTCCAAATAGTTTATATTAAACACATTATTTCCAAGCATGCTAGAATAAGTGAAAAGATTTGAGAAAATAGTCTGTACTCTCAGGAGAGTACAGAGAGTACACCTGCAAAATAGCTCAAAAAGATTAATATTAAGGCTCCAATCTACCTGTAATGGAATCTAGTAAATATTTCCTATCCAAACAGGCCTGAAATACTTGAAACTATGAAAACTCTCAGAGAGTACATATACAAAATAGCTCAAAAAGTAACCTAAATTCCAAATTGCTCAAATGGTTGGTAAACATATTCTTTCCAAACTGCTAGAATAAGTGAAAAATTTGAGAAAATAGTACTCGAGAGTACGAGAATACACCTACAAAATATAAAAAAAAATATGCTCCAATCAACCTGTAATGAAATCTAGTAAATATTTCATTTCCAAACAGACCAAAAAAAAAATAGAAAAATTGTGAAATTGGTTTGTACTCTCATGAGTACAGATGCAAAATAGCTCAAAAAAGCAATACAGCAGCTTCCAAATTGCTCTAAATAGTTAATAATAAACATATTCTTTCCAAACAGGCCAAAATAAGTAGAAAAAATTGAGTAAATAGTCTGTACTCTCAAGAGAGTAGAGAGAGTACACTTGCAAAATGGCTAAAAAAGGCTAATATTCAGGCTCCAATCAACCTGTAATGGAATCTAGTTAATATATTATTTCCAAAATAAAAATACTTGAAAAAATTATGAAATTGGTCTGTACTCTCACGAGAGTGCAGAGGCAAAATAGCTCAAAAAAGCAACCCAACAGCTTCCAAATTACTCCAAATGGTTTATAGTAAACATATTCTTTCCAAACAAGCCAGAATAAGTGGAAAAAATTGAGGAAATAGTTTATACTCTCAAGAGAGTACAGAGAGTACACCTACAAAATAACTCAAAAAAGGCTAATATTAAGGCTCCAATAAACCTGTAATGAAATCTAGTAAATATTTTCTTTCCAAACAGCCAAAATACTTGAAAATATTATGAAATTAGTCTGTACTCTGATGAGAGTACAGAGAGTACATATACAAAATAACTCAAAAAAATAACCCAGTAGCTTCCAAATTACTCTAAATGGTTAGTAGTAAACATATTCTTTCCAAACAGGCTAGAATAAGTAGAAAAAATTAAGTAATAGTCTATACTCTCAAGAGAGTACAGAGAGTACACCTACAAAATAGCTCAAAAAGGTTAATATTCAGGCTCCAATCAACCTGTAATGGAATTTAGTTAATATACTATTTCCAAATAGGCCAGAAATACTTAAAAAATTATAATTGGTCTCAGATTCTCATGAAAATCAGAGATAAAAATAGCAAAAAAGTAATCAAAACTAAATTGCTCCAAATGGTTTGTAGTAAATATATTCTTTCCAAACATGCCAGAATAAGTGAAAAAAATTAAGAAAATAATTAGTACTCTTAAGAGAGTACAGAGAGTACACCTGCAAAATAGCTAAGAAAGGCTAATATTCAAGCTCCAATAAACTTGTAATGGAATCTAGTTAATATATTATTTCCAAATAGGCTAGAAATACTTGGAAAAACTGTGAAATTAGTCTATATTCTTATGAGAGCACAGAGAGTACAGATGCAAAATAGCTCAAAAAGGCTAATATTAAGGCTCCAATCAACCTGTAATAGAATCTAGTAAATATTTTCTTTCCAAACAGGCCAGAAATATTTGAAAATATTATGAAATTGGTATGTACTTTCATGAGAGTACAGATGCAAAATAGCTCAAAAAAGTAACCTAGCAGCTTCCAAATTACTCCAAATGGTTTGTAGTAAACATATTCTTTCCAAACAGGCCAGAATAAGTGAAAAAAATTAAGAAAAAAGGCTGTACTCTCAAGAGAGTATAGAGAGTACAGATGCAAAATAGCCCAGAAAGGCTAATATTAAGACTCTAATCAACCTATAATGGAATGTGGTAAATATTTTCTTTCCAAACAGGCCAAAATAGTAAGAAAATATTGTGAAATTGGTCTATACTCTCATGAGAGTACAGAGAGTACAGATATAAAATACTTTAGAAAAGTAACCCACAATCTTCTAAATTGCTTAAATCATTTGAAATAAACATATTCTTTCCAAACAGGCCATAATAAGTGAAAAAAATTGAGTAAATAATATGTTCTCTCATGAGAGTACAGAGAGTACATATGCAAAATAGCTCAGAAAGGCTAATATTAAAGCTTCAATCAACCTATAATGGAATCTATTTAATATATTATTTCCAAATTGGCCAAAAATACTAGAGAAAATTATGAAATTACTATGTACTCTCATGAGAGTACAAATAGTAAAGATTGAAAATAGCTTAAAAAATTAACCCAATAGCTTCCAAATTGCTCCAAATGGTTTGTAGTAAACACTTTCTCCAAACAGCCAAAAAAAGAAAAATTGTAAATAGTTTTCAAGAGTACAGAGACAAAAAAAAAAAAATATTTAGGCTCCAATCAGAATGGAATCTAGTTAATATATTATTCCAAATAAAGCAAAATACTTAGAAAAATTATGAAATTGCTTTGTACTCTCATGAGAGTACATAGAGTACAGAGACAAAATAGCTTAAAAAACTAACCCAACAGCTTCCAAATTGCTCCAAATAGTTTGTAGTAAACACTTTCTCTCCAAACAGGCCAAAAAAGAAAAAAAATTGAGAAAAAAGTCTGTACTCTCAAGAGAGTACAGAGTACACCTGCAAAACAGCTTAGAAAGGCTAATATTAAGGCTCCAATCAACTTGTAATGGAATCTGGTAAATATTTCCTTTCTAAATAGGCCTAAAAAATAGAAAAATATTATGAAATTGGTTTGTACTCTCATGAGAGTGCAGATTCAAACCAACAAGCAAATCCAAACCAACAAACATCAACCAACCTACAAAACAACTTATAAGACTAGATTCAAACAGGTTAAAAAGGGTGAAGAAATAGCTGAAAAAGGGGTCCTAAAGCTCCACACATGTTATCTACTAAACATGGCATCTACTAGACATGTTATCTCCAGAAAGCTTAAAAAAGCAAAAATAAGAAATTTTCTAATGGCATCCATAAACACACAGATACATTTCTAAAGCAATTGATTTCCAACATATCAAACTTCAATTGTACATTTGTTAAATCAATTATTTCATACCCATTAGAAGATAGCATAAGCGAACACAACCCTAAAGCAATTCATCTTCTTTGGCCAATCTGGTGTTCTCCCATTAGAGGTTTGATTCTCCATGTATTTGCAGACAAACATCCACAACACGCTTTTGCTTGAGTAGCCCACTCATCATTTCTATGGGTCATTTTAGATCACTCAAAGATCCAACATCTTCACAAATAATTTGATCTAAATAGTAAGAAATATAGTCAATAAGTAGTACAAAATATATACTTCAAGCAACTAAAAGAACATTTTCAATCATAGGAAGAATGGCCTTATGAGTTAGGTTTGTCAATGAATCATAAAAATACCAAGCCCCTTAATATGCACCGTGAGTGTCTAATGATTATTTATAACCAAAGTAAATTTTACACTATCCAGATGAACATTTTGCTTTCCTTTGGCCATATTTAGCATAACTAGAAGTGAAGGAAAAGTTTTAATTAGTGACTTCTAACTATCTAAACTGAAGGATCATATTACCCAAAGTTCTATGGAGTAACTTACACAGAAAATACAAAAAACAAATATAGCCGACATAGAAAATTTCTCACCAATAAAAGCCAAAGGCATAATGTGCATCTAACGTGATATTGATCTGTCAAGAACTCATCAATCTAGCCTCCAATAATGATATTCTCAAATAAATGCTATATCACCCCTACATGTGAGAAATATGGGAATGTGAGCCTAATTAAATGAATATATGATTTTTTGTATACAGAAGGAGTTAAATGGAAAATAACTTACTTCTCCTTGAATCAGGAGCAAGAGGTGTCGATGAGCTGCAACATTGGCTTGGGCAGGACATCTCTTGATGAGAAGTCCACGATATGATGTGCCTCACTCGCAAACAAATTAGTGATGAAGAGCTAGATTCATTATGAAGTAAGGCTCAGTCTGCTAAGATGATCCATACCTCTGCCCGATGCTCCTCAACCACCACGACTGCAGTCAGTGGTTCAACCACTGATATTAGAGCATCTTCACTAATCTATAAAAAAATTAGTGAAATCAGCTACTATTAGGTTAAATTAAAAAGAAAGTAATACCTCTTCTTGTTATCCCATGGAGGCTACCATAGAGTTATTCTACACCGTGACTTCCTCAGATGTTAGTGAAGGGGAAGATGTAGCTTTCCTCTTCTCATCCAGCCTTCACACCATGCCAATGTTAGAGTATAGGCGTGCAAGATCTTCATGTGCTGAAGCCCACAATTCTTCATGGTGGCTCCACAGGCTTCTCCTCTCCTGGAAGTCTCAGGGAAGCCCTCCTGTAGCCTCCACAAGATCTCTTGGTAACCTCTACCATGGGAAGCCCTCAGAGTAGCCTCCACAGAGCCTATGGTAGCCTCCACTGAAGCCCAGCAGCCTCCATGGTGTTGCCCATGATAGCTTCCTCAAGAGATTCCCTGCCATCTCCAGAGCTTCCCATGCTGGGATGCTAGACACTCCGCACAAACCACCGCCTCAATACAGCACCCACAAATCAATTCCATTAATTCTCGAATTTGATGCTTCAAAAGACTATATTCTTTCTATAAACCCCAAGTATCCTCTATCGCAAAAAACTTTCTTAATGGGTACAAGTAGAGGGCGCTAGACGGAGAATATCGAGGAGAGAGACATATGGAGATTCAGTTGGGGCTACACTCATTAGACTAAGAATAGGACTACTATCGGGCTTGACATGGGTTTTCTATTAGGTAGGGGCAATGTTTGAAGGAGCCAGGTCTCCTCTTTTGATATGTCCTCAAATGAAAGGCAGACCTACATTACACAGATAAAAAAATGTGATGCTTTACAATATGAATAAATACATTCTATTATAAATAAATTGAGATTATTTTGTGTCACCTGGTGTCCTCCTAAACTAGTGAAGGAATCATCTGCAAACTTTATTTTTGGCTATCATAACATACGTGACTTTGCAGAAGGAAAGGGCGTCCTTATGATGCTTATGTGCTCTGCCGCCCAGATCTGTAATGAATATTTATATAAGTTAACTTCAATGCATCAAATAATATATATCTGAAGATGTAGAATGTACCATTAGAAGAGTGACGAAGACACTCATGTACCCGGGTGCCTTCGCCAGAATCTTTGATGTAATACCATCAAATTGAAGAAAGGCAAATGGCCTCACTAATTGTACTCGATAAATTTGATGTCATGTCGGCATACAATCAATTCAATGCCACTCGTGGTTGTGATATATAAAAAAAGATTTGAAAGCAAAAAAACGTGTATGTACAAAACGTTAATGAGCAATCCAAATTCTCAAGTTTATTCTTAAAGTCCACTGAGCTGAACTTTGACAGTGAGGATTTCTGCCATATGACCTTCTCCCCTATGTTTGGCATCCCAATAATTAATGCAACTTTATTGGGGGTGAAAGGAACGCATTGGCCACCAGAAAAGAATGCTTCCTTCTCTATATCCCAACAAGACAGGTTTGAAGTGATGGCAACTGAGTCTTGTTGAATTCCATAAATTGATGCAAATGAAGTCTCCTTAAAATATCAATAACTTCATCGAAAGCATCGAGATATTATCACCGCTCCCAATGGTGGTAGGCACCTGATTTTATCCTTTTTCCTAGGCATGTTAAACTTCAAAATGAAAATTCAATTAATGAGATTTTATCGATGGAGGAGGAGTAGACAAACAAAAGTACCACTAAAACCAAGGAGTATAAAAAAATTAAGAAAATAATTCTCACTCTCATGAGAGTATAGAGAGTACACATGACAAACTGCTCAAAAAACCCACCCATCAGCCTCCACATAGCTTCAACTGCTATGTAGTAAATATATTTTCTCCAAACTGGCAAAAAAATCCTGAAAAAATGAAAAAATGCTTTGTACTCTCATGAGAGTATAGAGAGTACATATACAAATCTCCCCTTAAAATCAACCAACCAGCCTGCAAATTGCTTCTAATAGAATGTAATAAATATATTCTCTCCAAAGAAGCCAAAGAAACTAAAAAAAATGATAAAATATTTTGTTCTCTCATGAGAATACAGAGAATACAGATGTTAATCTATCTCAAAAACCAACCAATCATCCTCCAAATTGCTTCTAATAGAATGTAATAAACATATTCTCTCCAAATAGGCCAAAGACACTGAAAAAAAATGACAAAATGCTATGTACTCTCATGAGAGTACAGAGAGTATAGATGCAAATCTCCCCTAAAAACTAACCAATCAGCCTCCAAATTGCTTCTAATGGAATGTAATAAACATATCCTCTCCAAACAAAGACAAAAGACAAAAAAAAGAGAAAATGCTTTGTACTCTCATGAGAGTACAGAAAATATAGATGCAAATCTCCCATAAAAACCAACCACTCAGCCTCCAAATTGCTTTTAATGGAATGTAATAAATATATTCTCTCCAAACAGGCCAAAGACACTGGAAAAAAATGAGAAAATGCTCTGTACTCTCATGAGAGTATAGAGAGTACACATGCCAATTTGCTTCCAAAATCAACCAATCAGCCTCCAAATTACTTCTAATGGAATGTAATAAACATATTCTCTCCAAACAGCCAAAGAAACTGAAAAAAATAACAAAATGCACTCTCATGAGAGTATAGAGATTACACATGTCAATTTTCCTCCAAAACTAACCACTCAGACTCTAAATTACTTCTAATGGAATATAATAAACATATTCTCTCCAAATAGCCAAAAAAATCGATAGAAATTGAAAACATAATATATTCTCTCATGAGAGTACATAGAGTAGATGCAAATCTCTCCTAAAAACTAACCAATCAGCATCTAAATTACTTCAAATGAAATCTAATAAACTTAATCTCTCCAAACAGGCCAAACAAACTGGAAAAAAAAAGAGAAAATGGTCTGTACTCTCATGAGAGTATGAGAGTACACATGCTAATTTGCCTCCAAAACTAATCACTCAACCTCCAAATTACTTCTAATAGAATCTAAAAAAGATATTCTCTCCAAACAGGTGAAACACAGCAAAAAAAAATAAAAATAATCTGTACTCTCATGAGAGTATAGAGAGTACATATACAAATCTCTCCTAAAAACTAACCAATCGGCATTCCAAATTGCTTCTAATCGAATGTAATAAACATATTCAATCCAAACAAGCCAAAAAAATTGAAAAAAATTGAAAAAATAATCTGTACTCTCATGAGAGTATAGAGAGTACCGATGCAAATCTCTTTAAAAGACAACCAATAAGCCTCCAAATTATTTATAATGGAATGTAATAAACATATTCTCTCCACACATGTCAAAGAAACTAAAAAAAATGAGAAAATGCTCTATACTCTCATGAGAGTAAAGAGAGTACAGATGTCAATCTGCCTCCAAAACTAACCAGCCCTCCAAATTATTTCTAATGGAATATAATAAACATATTCTCTCCAAACATATCAAAAAATCTGATAGAAATTGAAAATGCTATGTACTCTCATGAGGGTACAAGAGTACAGATGCAAATCCCCCCTATTAACCAACCAATCAGTCTCCAAATTACTTCTAATGGAATGTAATAAACATATTCTCTCCAAACAAGCCAAGACATTGGAAAAAAAATGAGAAAATGCTTTGTACGCTCATGAGAGTACAGAGAGTACATATACAAATCTCTCTTAAAAACTAACCACTCAGCCTCCAAATTGCTTCTAATGGAATATAACAAACATATTCTCTCCAAACAAGCCAAAAATACTAGAAAAAAAAATGAGAAAATGCTCTGTACTCTCATGAGAGTACAGAGCATACACATGTCAATTTACCTCGAAAACCAACCAATCAGGCTCAAAATTGCTTCTAATGGAATGTAATAAACATATTCACTCCTAAATAAGCCAAAGAAACTAGAAAAAATTAACAAAATGTTTTGTACTAACATGAGAGTACAGAGATTACACATGTCAATTTGCCTCCAAAACCAACCACTCAGCCTCCAAATTGCTTCTAATGAAATGTAATAAATATATTCTCTCCAAACATGCCAAAACTCGATAAAATTGAAAAATAATCGATTCTCATGAGAGAGAGTACAAATGCAAATCTCTCCTAACAACCAACCAATCAGCCTCCAAATTGCTTCAAATGGAATCTAATAAATTTAATCTCTCCAAGTAGGCCAAAGAAACTAGAAAAAAAAAGAGAAAATAGTCTGTACTCTCATGAGAGTACAGAGAGTACACATGCCAATTTTTCTCCAAATTACTTCTAATAGAATCTAATAAATATATTATCTCCAAACAGGCCAAACACAGCTGAAAAAAATGAAAAAATAATATGTATTCTCATGAGAGTACAAAGAGTACAATGCAAATCTCTTCTAAAAACTAGCCAATCAACATCCAAATTATTTCTAATGGAATGTAATAAATATATTCTCTCCAAACAAGCTAAAAAATATGATAGAAATTAAAAAAATAATATATACTCTCATGAGAGTACAGAGAGTATAGATGCATATCTCTCAAAAAAATAACCAATCAGCCTCTAAATTGCTTCTAATGAATGCAATAAACATATTCTCTCCACACATGCCAAAGAAACTATAAAAAAAAATGAGAAAATGCTCTGTACTCTCATGAGAGTACAGAGAGTACAGATACCAATCTGCCTCGAAATTGCTTCTAATGATATGTAATAAACATATTCTCTCCAAACAGGTCAAAAATGATAGAAATTGAAAAATGCTCTATACTCCCATGAGAGTACAGAGAGTACAGATATAAATCTCCCCTACAAACTAACCAATCATCCTCCAAATTACCTCTAATGGAATATAATAAACATATTCTCTCCAAACAGGCCAAAGACACTAGAAAAAAATGATAAAAATACTCCGTACTCTCATGAGAGTACAAAGAGTATAGATGCAAATCTCCCCTAAAAACTAACCAATCACCCTCCAAATTACTTCTGACGGAATGTAATAAACATATTCTCTCCAAACAGGCCAAAAAATCTAACAAAAATTAAAAAATAATCTGTACTGTCATGAGAGTACAGAGAGTACAGATGTAAATCTTTCCTAAAAACCAACCAATCAACCTCCAAATTACTTCTAATAAATGTAATAAACATATTCTCTCCAAACAGGCTAAAGATACTGAAAAAGATGATAAATAATCTATACACTCATGAGAGTACAAAGAGTACAGATATAAATCTCCCCTAAAAATCAATCAATCAGTATTCAAATTACTTATAATGGAATGTAATAAATATATTCTCTCCAAACAGGCCAAAGACAATGGAAAAAATGATAAATGCTCAGACTCTCATGAGTACGATACAATCTCTAAAACTAACCAATCAGCCTCCAAATTACTTCTAATGGAATATAATAAATATATTCTCTCCAAAAAGGCCAAAAAATCTGATAAAAATTGAAAAAATAATTTGTACTCTCATGAGAGTACAGATACAAATCTCCCCTAAAAACTAACCAAACAGCCACCATATTACTTCTAATGGAATGTAATAAACATATTCTTTCCAAATAGGCCAAAGATACTGAAAAAATGATAAAATGGTCCGTACTCCCATAAGAGTATAGAGAGTACAGATGCAAATCTTCTCTAAAAACTAATCAATCAACCTCCAAATTACTTCTAATGAAATGTAATAAACATATTCTGTCCAAACAGGCCAAAGAAACTGAAAAAAAATGACAAAATGACCTAAAATCTTATGAGAGTACAGAGAGTACAGATGCAAATCTCTCATAAAAACTAATCAATCATCCTCCAAATTGCTTCTAATGAAATCTAATAAACTTAATCTCTCCAAACAGGCCAAAAAAATTAAAAAAATAATAAAATGCTCATACTCATGAGATTACAGAGAGCACAGATGCAAATCTCCCTTAAAAACTAACCAATTAGCCTCCAAATTACTTCAAATGGAATCTAATAAATATATTCTCTCCAAACATTAAAGAAACTAAAAAAATAATAAAATGGTATGTACTCTCATGAGAGTATATAGAGTACATATGCTAATCTACTTACAAAACTAACTAAACAGTCTTTAAATTACTTCTAATAGAATGTAATAAACATATTCTCTCCAACCAGACCAAAAATTCTAATAAAAATTAAAAAAATAATATGTACTCTCATCAGAGTACAGAGAGTATAGATGTAAATCTCCCCTAAAAACTAACCAATTAGCGTCTAAATTGCTTCTAATGGAATCTAATAAACTTAATCTTTCCAATCACGCCAAAAAAATAGAAAAAAATGACAAAATGGTATGTACTCTCATGAGAGTACAGAGAGTATATATGTCAATTTATCGCCAAAATCAATCACTCAGTCTCCAAATTACTTTTAATGGAATCTAATAAACATATTCTCTCCAAACAGGCTAAAAAATTTGACAAAAATTGAAAAAATAATATATACTCTCATGAGAGTATAGAGAGTACAATATAAATCTACCCTAAAATAAACCAATCATCCTTTAAATTGCTTCAAATAGAATCTAATAAATATATTCTCTTTAAACAGGCCAAAGAAACTCAAAAAAAAAAATATAAAATGATATGTTCTCTCATGAGAGTACAGAGAGTACATATGTTAATCTGCCTGCAAAATCAACTAATCAGCCTCCAAATTGATTCTAATGGAATGTAATAATCATATTCTCTCCAACTAGGCCAAAAAATCTAATGGAATGTAATAATCATATTCTCTCCAACTAGGCCAAAAAATCTGACAGAATTGAAAAAAATAATATGTACTCTCATGAGAGCACAGAGAGTATAGATGCAAATCTTCCTTAAAAACCAACTAATCAGCCTCCAAATTGCTTTTAATGGAATCTAATAAACTTAATATTTTCAAATAGGCCAAAAAAATTGAAAAAAAATGATAAAATGCACTATACTCTCATGAGAGTACATAGAGTACACATGTTAATTTATCTCCAAAACCAACCACTCAGCCTCCAAATTGCTTCTAATGGAATCTAATAAATATATTCTCTCCAAACAGGCCAAAGAAAGTGAAAAAAATGATAAAATGCTCTGTACTCTCATGAGAGTACAGAGAGTACAGATGCAAATCTCTCCTAAAAACCAACCAATCAGCCTCTAAATTGCTTCAAATAGAATCTAATAAATATATTCTCTCCAAACAAACCAAAGAAACTAGAAAGATGATAAATGGTATGTACTCTCATGAGAGTACAAAGAGTACAAATGTCAATTTGCCCTAAAAACCAATCAATCAGCCTCCAAATTGCTTATAATAGAATGTAATAAACATATGCTCTCCAACCAGGCCAAAAAATTTGACATAAATTGAAAAAATAATCTATACTCTCATTAGAGTACAGAGAGTATAGATACAAATCTCTCCTAAAAACTAACCAGTCAGCCTCCAAATTACTTCTAATAGAATCTAATAAACTTAGTCTTTCCAAACAGGCCAAATAAACTGAAAAAAAATGACAAAATGTTATGTACTCTCATGAGAGTACAGAGAGTACACATATTAATTTACCTCCAAAACTAACCACTCGGCCTCCAAATTACTTCTAATGAAATGTAATAAACATATTCTCTCCAAACAGGCCAAAAAATCTAACAGGAATTGAAAAAATAATATGTACTCTCATGAGAGTACAGAAAGTACAGATGCAAATCTCTCCTAAAAACCAATTAACCTCCAAATTGCTTTAAATAGAATCTAATAAACTTAATCTCTCCAAACAGGCCAAAAAAACTGGAAAAAAAATGAGAAAATGGTATGTACTCTCATGAGAGTATAAAGAGTACTCATGCCAATTTGCCTCCAAAACTGACCACTCAGCCTCCAAATTGCTTCTAATGGAATCTAATAAACATATTCTCTCAAGCAGCATATTAGAAAAATGAAAATAATATGTACTCTCATGAGAATGCAATCGAATATAAATCTCTAAAACTAACCAATCAGCCTCCAAATTACTTCAGATAGAATCTAATAAACTTAATCTCTCCAAACAGGTTAAAGAAAATGGGAAAAATATAACAAAATGATCTATACTCTCATGAGAATACAGCGAGTATACATGCCAATTTACCTCCAAAATCAACCACTCAGCCTCCAAATTGCTTCTAATAGAATGTAATAAACATATTCTCTCAAAATATGCCAAAAAATCTGACAAAATTTGAAAAATTAATTTATACTCTTATGAGAGTATAGATAGTACAGATACAAATCTCCCCTAAAAACTAACCACACAGCCTCCAAATTGCATCTAATGGAATGTAATAAACATATTCTCTCCAAACATGCCAAAGATACTGGAAAAAATGACAAAATAATCTGTACTTTTATGAGAGTACAGAGGGTACATATGCAAATCTCTTCTAAAAACTAATCATTCAGCCTCCAAATTGCTTCTAATAGAATGTGATAAATATATTCTCTCCAAACAGGCCAAAGAAACTAAAAAAAGATGAGAAAATGTTTTGTACTCTCATGAGAGTATAAAGGGTACATATGCAAATCTCCCATAAAAACTAATCAATCATCCTCCAAATTGCTTCTAATAGAATGTGATAAATATATTCTCTCCAAACAGGCCAAAGAAACTGGAAAAAAAATGAGAAAATGCTTTGTACTCTCATGAAAGAGTACAGATGCAAATCTCTCCTAAAAACCAACCAATCAGCCTCTAAATTGCTTCTAATGGAATCTAATAAACATATTCTTTACAAATATGGTTTAAAAGCTAAAAAAAAATGAGAAAATGGGGTGTACTCTCAAGAGAGTATAGAGAATACACATACAAAATAGCCCTAGAAACTAACCAATAACCGTTCAATCTGCTTGTAATGCCATATACTGAACATATTAAATCCAAAAAGTGTCAGAAATCTTAAAAAAATATGACAAAATGGGTTGTACTCTCCTGAGAGTATAGAGTGTACACATGCAAAACTAAAACAAACAGCTATCAAGCAACCTTAAACAAATTATAATGTTATCGATTGAACATATTATATTCAAACAGGCCCTAGATTTTATCAAATCCTTCATGAAACAGAACCAAACATCCTATAATGTGATATACTAAACATATGACAAGCCCCACAGTTCAAAATTTTGAAAATAACTGCACCATCATGAGAGTACAGAGAGTACACATGTAAAACATCTGCAAATACAGTAAAATATGCTCCTTTCCTTTAAAGAACTCAAATGTTCCAAATGTTCTCCTATTCGATGGTGAGAATAACAGAGAAAATCCTAAATTCATTAAAGTTCAAGAATACATGAAGAAATATCTCATGCAGTAACCTATAATACCTCAATTTTTAATACCCAAGATTTAGCAAATCTCTGAGGGAATGTCGGAAGCACGCCGGGAGATAGCGGGAGCTGAGTTGAGAATAATTTCTGTGCAAAAAAGAAATCCCTAAATTGGACTGTGCCGAAGAATATGGAATGATGAGCGTAATATTTTCTCCTATGGTTGGGCCCGGGGTAATGTAAATGGCATCGTTAAGCGCTGTAAAGTGACAGTGCTATTAAGTAAAAAAAATATCTTTTTTTATAATGAACAAGTGTTGCGTTGCTATTGGTGTCCGGACGTAAAGTCACATAATATTTTCTCCTCTTCCCGGCCGTCATTTTCTTTCTGCTCTCGACTGAACAGGAATTTCCTTTTTTCTTCTTTCACTCGTTTTGCTCCAGCCAACCAGCCTGCTGCCCTTCCTCTCTCACATGCAGCTAAATCGAGCATTCTTCCTCCGTTTGTCTCTATTTCTCGCAGAGTTCGCATGAGCCGAAGGTGGCATTCATTCTTTTCCTCATCCTTTTACTTTTCTTTTCTCTTTTCTCTCTCCCCTTCCGTCTATGGCCGACAAGCATCCCGAAACGCCTACCTCACCTGCTCCTTTATAGCTTATCGCAGACTCCAGCAAGCTCGCACAACCATTCCACCTCTTCCTCTTATTTTCCTTTCAAGCCTCTGCTCACCACCTCGAGTACAAACAGCAAGCACACCCTCCTATCGCGAGCCGAATCTCCTTCCCAGAATTTGTCATTCTCTTTCCTCGTCAACACCACCTACCCTGACCTCCTCACTTCTGCTGCATATCTTTGGTGAGCTCAGAGCAGCCTCCATGCAAGCTTCCAATTCAAGCATCCGTCTTTTTATTGCTTTTACATTCCTTGCTCTTACATATATATGATATATCCCAACCATTTGATCCCCTCCTTAACATCAACCACAAATCAGCAAGGTGAATCACAACTGTAGTCCATTAGCCAAGGCATTGATGGAATTATCAGCTTTCCACTACATGCTGCCGACTTCACTTAGCCTTCTTCATGTCTTCCTTATCAATAGTTTTTTTTATTTATTATTTATCCGAGCAGACCAATGTTGAAGCTACAGTCACCTTCTTCTCAAGCTTCCTCCAAATATCACTTTTGAGCTACCCCTTCATTCTTTTATTCTTCCAAACAACCACTAGTCTCCATCTATTCCTCTCCTCAGGGCACTACCAAAACAACCCGAATATTCAATCTAAAAATCCACTCTCTCTCTCTCTCTCTCTCTCTATCTTTTTCTCTCTCTACCCGAGCCACTTCTACAAATCCAGAAAGCAAAATTTTATTTAAATCTATTCAAATAGAAAGTAGTCATATTTCATTATCTTGTGTTATCCTTTGGAAAAGTATAATGTGATGTGTATATACATGAATATATGTGTGTATGTGTTTCATATTGTGCAGGTATATTTGAAGACCTCACTGCGCTTAAAAGAGCATAGTGGGATTGAAGACTACGACTACAGTGTTACAAGACACCGATCGCTGCGCTTAGAAGAGCGTGGCGTAAGTCAAGGCAGTTCCCGATGCAACCCCTACGCGGGGACGATGTCGGGAGGCTGCTGAAATTCAAATTGATATGAGACTTAAATTAGATTTAAACTGGACATAAATTTGAATTAATTGTTAAATAAAAAGTTAAAGCTAAAATATAAGTAGTTTGAGTATATAAAAAAATAATATATAAATTAAAATTGCTAAATTTAAAATCAAAGTACTTACCAAAACACCGTGAGTTAGAAGAATCTCCTCTCAAACTACAAGCAGATTCACCTTGCAACTACAACTTTCAAAACACCTAGAGGAATTGAATAAATCTGAATGAAAATGAATTGAACATGTCTCATATTTATAGTTGAACATAGAATCCTTGTGGGGCCAATCAAGTAATATTCAAAGCATATGAAAACAAAAATTGTCACCCACATGTATATTTAAAATATACGAAAACAAAAATTTCTGCCCATGAGCATTAAACAAATGCGGGATAAGGTGTGGTAGATAGATTTGTCATTGAAATCGTCCACCTACTCATGTGCATCTATAAAGAGGAATTATTCTAAAAAAAATTCAAAGCATGATCTTCACATGCTAATTTTAAACAATATAAATCCTCTAATTTATAATTAAATGTAAGAGTCAAATAGATCTATGGATTAATCATAATTAAGTTAACAAGTGCTTCGAACGAAATTATGCTGATATCATAAAGTGGCACTATGCTTAATTTAAATATTTGGTAATTTCTACGATTACCCTAAGAGAAGAGTCACACTTATTTCAAAGTGATTTCAAACTCAAAATTACTTCATCAAAAATTTGAATTCCTACACTCATCATAAGATGTTGATCCAAGGAAATCATTATATACTAATATTTTACAAAACATTGAGGGATGCTATTAAGTTGTATTAGAGGACTTCCTTGTGCAGTCCAACTCCTGAATTCTCAATTAAACTTTGCACTACGATCTCTATAAAGGGAAACAAAAGATTAATGAATTATCGAATATGTAATTTCTGTCGAAGAATCAAGACGGCCTTAGGAGAAGATGCAATTTGAAATGATGTTCTGAAATAGGCAATTGTGATATTGATCTTATGTTATAAATGTTCAAAAATTATATCAACATCAATGTTAAATAAGTCAATGATCACATGTTATCAATCTTGCCTAAATTAAGAGTTAAACTAGTGAAGATTTCCCAAAAAAATGGTCAACAAAACTTCAACATTAAGAAACTAAAATGAATTGTAAGTATTTTAAAACACACGCATGGGCCCCGATATTATGTTGAATGCTTAAACTTAGTGTCTTAGGATGCTGTGTGGGTTGATTCCCAATTGTGTCTTAGGACCGGGTCCGGGTTAACAAAACTTAAAAATCTAATGACGTTATTATAATATCTTCAGCCTAATAAAATATCTCGCTAATTTATCATATAATAGATCGATCCTCATTATTAAATTAATAGAGTCGACATGATCTGAAACATCGAAATAATAAACCACCTCGATGATGGCAATATTAAATGAAAATTTTAACTAGAGAGAATGCTTCAATCAAAATATGATTATAATTTCAAAGTAAATTAACTTAGATTGAATCTTAATCTAAATGCAGAATTTGAAATATCATTGAGCTATAAATGTCTAAGTGAAACTTAGTATTAAAAATTTAAAGCTAAAAATCTAATTCACCTTCCGCAATTATTTGTCGGAGGTGACAAATTAAGAAAACCCAAACTCACAAAGGCATAAAGTCAAATCAAGTACACAACTACGTTTACTCTCAAATAATCTCATGCCAACAAGGAAGTGGTCCATGTCCTCTGACTACGTGGCTTGCCCAGTAGGCTTCATATGATGTGTCTTACCGTCTGACCGTGGTTGTCAAATGATCCCACTATCACTATCACTATAGCATATATGCTCCAATGGCTCGCCTTTGAGTTGTAAATCATAGGGTATACTTGATATGGCAAAAAGCTATCTGTTAGCTAAGGTAGACTTAAATCTGTCTCCTTAGATGAACACCACCCCAAGTCTACAAGAATTTCTTGGATGACATAACCCATGTGTTGCTGATAAGGATCCTTCATTCAGTTGGGTTATTACTTCCTCACTAAGTGTGGGACCACGACTCAGGATTACCAACCATGGGATCTAGTTCGGGCACATCATCGTTTCCCCAACCATCTGCTTTAAGTTAAATAATGTTGAATTTCATAAATTCTAAATTTAAAACTCCACATGTTGCTACTATATGCTACACATTAAGCGACCTAACGACTAGCCTTAATCGAAAGTTCTCTCTCAACATTGAGAGGGGTAATTAACTATAAGGGCTTGTGCCTATAGGAAACCTAGAACCAAATCTAATGTCCTCACCAAATGAAGATGAAATCTCTGGGTAGTGTCTTATCTACTATTTCATCTGTCTTCTGAAACTTTCACCGACACTTTAAATCACTCTTTTAATTGAATTATAGGAAACCTGGAACCAAATCTAATGTCCTCACCAAATGAAGATGAAATCTCGTGTGTCTTATCTACTATTTCATCACTCGACTTTCACTTTAAATCACTCTAATTGAAAGGATCATCTGAGCCCACAAGATGTATTGATCAACTTTGACTAATGCTTCTCAGCCCTTTGAAGTGGGGTCATTCTAGCACCCCTCTCTAGTAAATAGGTTTCATCGACCTGAGTTGATGGCAAACCACAGAAATTCAATAATTGTTGACAAGTGAGAGAGTTTGAAGATTCATCATCAAGAATTTTAACCCATATTTATAAGAACACACCCCAAAACTCCTTAGATCACTCTAAAAAAATTTTATTCAATCTAATTGTGCTATTTGTTGGTAATGAGGTTTTGATTATCCATTTCAACTAATCTCTCCATGTCATGACATTTTAATGCTTGGCTTTATGTCCTTGATATTATGGATTCAAATTTGATAATAGGTAATAATATAACCTTGTTGATATAAAGGGATACAAAATTAAAAATAACAAGAAAAAAAAATTCAGGTAGAGTTCAAAATAGAAAATATAAGATTGTAGTAATGATTAGATGTGTCTTTTTTTTTATTCATAAACCCCTTATTTATAGGCTAAGATTAAGGTACAATGCTATAGAAAGACTACATTTATAAGCCATTTAGGGCGGCGATGGCACTGCGGTGTGGCGACAATCACATCGTAATGCCATTTGGGAACTACATTTGGGGTGTGTTTTAAGTAATTGTTATGAGAAAGCTGTATTTTTGAGCCTTAACTAGCTATTTGTTGTGACGATCAGAAAGTTGTAATTTAATTTTTATATAACATTAGCCTATATAAATATTGAATAACATTAGCCATGCATAATCAAGTTAGTTTAAAACCAAATGATTACATATTGACTTCTACATGTAAGATAAATCTATTTGAAAAGTATGATCAACTACATTGAGGCATGTTGATCTCTAGTGCATTGAGTTTCATGATTGAGATTGGTAAGTACATTAATGCTTAAAACAACTTTGCTTAATCAGCCCCGAGATTGAGCTCTCTTTGTTAGACAACTTAAATTTGATAATGAAATTATTGTGCTTATGAAGAGTTTATTCTACTGGCTTCAATAAGATGATTACTCTTAACCAAAATGCAAGCCTTGGACTGGGCATAAATAGATTACCTAGAGAAATCTAACCTGACCTAAATAGATTTAGTTGTACAAATATACTTAAAAAAATTTTATTCGATATATTATCAAAATTATATAATAAAATTTCAATATATTAAATTAAAAGTGTTTACAAAATTAATAGTATAATATACTAACATATATTTCCATAGTTTTTGAAATTATATTTATTTGCTATTTCAATATTAAAAATGGTAACCATAGTTTTGAAAAAATAGACTGAAATCAACAAATAATAATATATCCAACAACTTACATACTTTAATATATATATATATATATATATATATATATATATATATATATATATATATATATATATATATATATATATATGTGGAAATCTACCTCGCTTTTCAGGATAGTTAATTTAGCTACTAAGATTTGATAATAATATTAAATTTAATATAACTTTTAATTTAACTATTTAAAATTTTAGTTATAACTCATATTTTTATATGAGATTTATGATAATTTTATTTCGTTCAATACAAAATAATAATAATAAATATATAATATAAATGTGTGTGTGTGTATATATATATATATATATATTAAAAATAATATAAATACATAACAATTAAAAGATCTCAATTAACTCTTTAGAAAATAAGCTATTTATTAATCATCAAGAAAAAAATATATAAATAGATTTTCAAATTTATGTTGAAAATATTGAAAAAAAGAAAGATAAATGAAAATATTGATCAAATAATAGTAGAAAATATGGACTTAAAATTTATCTATTTTAACTCCATAGTTTGGACTGCAATTTATGGCTAGTAATAACACCCTAAGTGGTGTGAAGAGGGAAGAGAGTGACTACAATGCACCGATATTGAATGTGCAGCTGTGTGTGTAAGAGAGAGAGAGAGAAAGAGAAGTCATGACTTGCGTAGAGAGGAGAGATCTAGAGAAGGTGTAAGAAAGCGTCGTGTGTAGCCTTGTTAGAAAAGAAATAACGTTTTTATATTTTTTTGGGCAAATGGTAGATAAAATTATCTAATTCTTTAGATAGTTATATAAGAAAAAAAAATTCAAGGTAAACTTGAATAATTAATAATGGGTAATCAAAACAAGTATTATTAATATTTTTTGATCAATATTAAGAAATCATGAAATGATTTAAACGAGTAATTAGTTGGAAAAAACTATTTTTTCAAACTCATAAACTTAAACTATATACTTCAAAATAATAAAATATATCATTTTTCCTCAAGAAAAAGATAAAAAATCCTAATAATTTGATATTATAATAATAATATTTTAAAATATTTATATATATATTATATAATTTTTAAGATTTTACACATCTAATATTTATTAGTTATTTAACTTATCCTATTCTTGAATTTCTTTTAAGTTGAGTCTTAATGCTAATTAGGTTAAAAATTAATTATTAATAGCTAAATATATGATTTGAAGTCATCTAATTAAAAAAAAGGACTCCTAATAACTTCTCTGAAAGCCAATCCTTATACAAGAAAAGTTATATTTTATATTAAATAATTAAATGATGATAACATTTTGATGAGATATTTATAATTGAGATTATATATATTAAAAAATAAAATTTTAAAATTTAATATATGAATATATAAAAATTATATGACAAATATATAAATCCCTCAAATATTTTTCATTCTCTTGAGCGCACTACTAGACAAGATTCCTCGTGAACAATTAATTATCGAATCCAGAACTAGCATATGACCAAAGAGTACGGATGTGTATTATTTAATTTTAATAAAAAAAATTTAAATTGAATCAAAGTTTTTAAGTAATTTGATTTGATTTTGAACTTAGTAATTTGGATTTTGGTTTTAATTAATGAAAACTTTAGTTTTTGATTTTTTGATCAATTTGTTAAATAAAATTTTGGATGGAACCAAATAAACTAAAATAATTATATGTAATATGATATTATTAATTTATGTATAATCTTATTATATACTTATTTTTATTTATTTTCAATACTTAGTAGATACTTTTTTTTTGACTATCTAATTTTCTAAAATATTTTGGTCTATAATATGATAATATAGTTCCATCAACTTCTAAGTTCAAAACATCGTTCAAATAAGTAAAAATTAGTTTTAAATATTTTTTCATCGCATGAAATAGTTAATTATATTTTGATTATATTTATATTATTTTGCTTATAATTTATTCATTATATAATAAAAAATTATACAAATAATTTTTAAATATAGCCAACTTCGATTTATCTAAAATCAAATCAAAATAAGGGCTAATTTTTAAAATAAGTATCATTAGAATAGGAATTAGTTAATTAAGTATGGTCAAAATAAAATTTAAGAATAGGTATAGTATGCGATTTGCGACTTACACGGATCACGTATGGCGTTATCGTTGAAATGAAATCACTTACCTGCTAAATAATTCTTTCTCGTTAAAAGCGATACTTGGAGATTGTCGATTAAAGATCAAAGTCGTGTTAACGTTAACATTTAAATTATTTTTGAAAAATAAATTTCAATTTCTTTAATAAGACAATATTATTGAAATGCGATTTTTTTTTTTTTTATATTTGAAAATAAATAATTATTTTTCATTCATTAAAATTGAGTGAAATAATTAACTATTTCAATAGCTTTATAAATATTTATAATTATATCTATATTTTAAAACTATTAGTACAAATCACTTTTAAATAATAATAGTTTTAAAATATAGATATAATTATAAATATTTATAAAGTTTATCAATAATTATTTCACTTTTAATGAATGAAAATAATTATTTATTTTCAAATATAAAAAAAAAATAAATCAGATTTCTAATAATATTTTCTTATTAAAAGGAAATTTATTTATTTTCTAAAAATAATTTAAATACGATTAATGTTACAATTTTCTTTAATCCAATCCAACTATCGCAAAGAAAGAATAATTATTTAAAGGCAGTCTAAATTTATTTCAACGCTTAAGCCACATCATATCCACGTCGCCCTACCATTATGAAATATATCTATTTTTAAATTTTATTTTGATCATACTTAATTAACTAATTCCTATTCTAATGATACTTATTTTAAAAAAATTGCTTCAAAATAATTAAATCAAATTATTATTTAATTTATTTGATTTTACATTTTATTTTATTGATTTGATTCAATATATTTAAAAATTCAAAATCAATTAATTTTAAAAATTTATCATTTAATCCATTCAAATCAATCAAACGAACACTCTTATCAAAGAGTAATCAGCGATCCGAACGTGAGCATCGCTCACCAGTCGCCGTATGAAATTAGGTTGATGAGAGGGTGGGTCCGCCATTCCCACCAACCCCACCCAACCCACCCACTATCAGCGCACCATTTCTCTCACCTTTTAAATTTCTCTCCAATTTTGACCACTAACCAAATAATGATACGTGTCATTTCATCCATCTGGCAATCGGTGAGTGGTAGTAGCACTTCTTTTAACTACAAATTAGTAGGTCGGGGTATGAACGGAAAAAATGAAATTCTTCCACGACCTCCCACTATATCTTACCGAACCACATTATATCTTCCTGAATCCCTAGAATCTCCGAAAGCGCGAAATAATCCCGACGCTACCGCCGCCGGAATAGAAGAAGATGGGATCTGAATCTTCGCCGCGTTACTTCTGGGGCGACTCCCCCGAACCCGACGAGTACTACGCCTCCCAAAACATTCGCAACCAGCAATCCTACTTCTCCACACCTTACGGCCGCCTCTTCACCCAATCCTTCTTCCCCATCGACCCATCATCCGGCGAACTCGCCGCTGTCAAGGCCTCCGTATTCATGACCCACGGATACGCGTCCGATTCCGGCTGGCTCTTCCAAAAAATAGCTATCTCCTTTGCTCAATGGGGTTACGCCGTCTTCTGCGCCGATCTCCTGGGCCACGGTCGATCCGACGGCCTCCGATGCTACCTTGGAGATCTCGACTCCGTCGCCGCTGCACCCCTTTCGTTCTTCTCCTCCGTCCGCCAGCGACCGGATCTCTCCCCTCTCCCCGCCTTTCTATTCGGCGAATCCATGGGGGGCTTGGTAACCCTTCTAATATATTTCAAGTCCATCGATGCTGATCTCTGGTCCGGCATCATCCTCTCAGCTCCCCTCATCCAGATCCCTGAGACATGCAACCCTCTCGGATCCGCCTCTTCATGTACGGCCTTCTGTTCGGGCTTGCCGACACGTGGGAGGCGATGCCGGAGAGGAATATGGTAGGGAAAGCAATTAAGGATCCGGATCGGCTGCGGATTATTGCAGCGAATCCAAGGAGGTATAAGGGGAAGCCGAGGGTGGGGACCATGAGGGAGCTTTTGAGGGTGACGGAGATGGTGCAGAGGAGGCTTGGGGAGGTCAGGATTCCGTTTCTGGCGGTGCATGGGACCGATGACGGAGTGACGGCGCCGGAGGGGACAAGGATGTTGTATGAGAAGGCGGTCAGTGAGGATAAAGAGATGGTGATTTATGAGGGTATGTATCATTCGTTGATACAGGGGGAACCGGAGGAGAATAGTGGAAGAGTGCTTCGGGATATGAGGGGGTGGATTGATGAGAGAGTCCGGCGATACGGTAGCGGCGCCGCCGTTGTGCCGAGCGTTCAGATGGAGGGGGAGGACGATATTATTAGTGGGAGCAACGCAAAATAATGTGGCATTGATATATTATTATTTTTATACATGTTGAAGATGGAACTGTTGGCGATAATATATCAATTTCATTCTACATCTACAAAATTTTTTTTCTCCGTCTCTTTTTGGAGTTATTTTATTTGGTAAATAGTTGAAGAGGCATCTTTAATTGTAGGTTTAACAATTTAAAACTCTGGATTTTTATTTTTGAGATGTTTAACATTAAAGCATCATTTTTACACATAATTATGCTTTTAGTTCAATTCTTAAGAGGTGGAGGAAAAAAAAAACTTTGATATAATTCATTAAAAAGTTTAATTATATCAAATAGTTTGTAAGGGGCACAATCAACTTCGTTTTATTATATCAAATATTTTTATTTTTTCTAAGTGTTTAAATAATTGTTAAGGATAGATAAAATTATTTATTTATTTATTTATTGTATAATTCATTAAAAATAAAGCATTAAAAATTTTAAATCAGAATTCAATTTAAAATTTTAGTTACGATTATCTTTTATTATAAGAGTTACATATAAGTATGTTTAAAATATAAAATTAAAGATATTTTGTGATTGAGATTTAAGCTATAAAAAAATTAATCAAATTAACTTGTTAATTTTCCTACAATTTTAATGATTAGTTAAAGGGTTTTAATTAATTTTTATCCATAATATATTAATTTGAGGTAAATTTCAAATTTTTTGAAACCTTTTAAAATTAATTGAAATAAAATTATTAATTAGTTTCGATTCAATATAATCAAATTTGAAACTTTAATAATTAAAACGTAAAAGTATGAATAAAGAACATAAATCTAATATAATATTATTTCATGCTATTTTATACCAATTTTTATCATTATATCGTCTAATTTATTGGCATAACAAACTTTTTTAACTTTGGCTATGCATTTTATTTTTAGAACTCTTGTTAGTGTATCAGTCGCTTAACAGTATTTTCTTTAATTTAGAAGAATATTATATTAATATTTAAAAAATTAATAAAAGTAGGCGAAATTATGAGAATTTCTTATTTCATTTAAGATCAAATAAGAATTTCTCATCAAACATCAAATCTTAATAGTGAAATTAACTTTAATTTTTTTTGTGATAATTTTTTAATTCATTAATAAATATAAAATAATTAAATTTTATTAGCTTTTTATATTATATTTAAATTTTTTATCTTATTACAAGTTATAATGTGACGAAATTTTAAAAATTCAATATGAAATATTTTACGGGCTAATTTTATATCATATTGTGTTTAAATATAAACAATATATAAGCAATTTTGATTTCATTATAAACTTATCATAATTATAATTGATATGTCACTGAAAACTCTACTAGTTGAAGTACGAATCTTGATATCGAAAGTAATCTGATTCTGAGTCGAGACTATACCAAATCAAACACTTAAAATATAATTGAAAACTTTGAGATATCAGTCGGATTCCTAAATATGGAGTGTTCATGAGGGGGACCCGAAGCTAAAGAGATGAGACAACTCTCTCTCAAGAATCCATCCAACCGATCGTCGGATCATCGCCGACCACCGCCGATCATCGATCGGCCATCACCGCATCGACCACCGTCGTCCGTGATGGGGCACATATGAACACATTAACCATTATAGAACCATCATGCACATTCAACGAACTCGACACCCTTTGTCGTCTTTTCACCCTCGGGTCGACTTAGTTCTCTTTCAAGGGGATTTATCTATATTTTGGATGAACTCGTTAAGATTTTTGTAGAACAGTTCATTGCGAACCGAAGGATCATTAAAAATTTCTCTCATCTCTCAGGAATTCATCAAAATAAAAATGAATCACTTAAAGAGTACTTCCAAAGATTCTCCTTAGAAGCTCGTTAGATACCAGGAGTGGACTCTGAATTACAAAGAAAAGTTTTCCTTGAAGGACTTCACCCCGAGCATTTCTGCTTATCACTAATGCGTAATACGGTTCGCTCATATGGCGACTTGGCTCATCGTGTGGAAGCACAAAATTTTGCTAATGAGGCTATCAATACACATCGAAAGCAGTTTGAGCAATATATAGAACAATCATGGACTGGGGAACCCACTGATCTTAAGATAAACAAGTCAAGATTGGGGAGCAATTTCGATTGCAACATTCAAATGATGATATTCTGGCATAATTATGATTACAAAGCTTGTTTGTTCCATCATCTAATTTTATATATTATATTTATGATGAGTAAGACAATATGAAGAGGCTTTCTATAAATATATAAGATGCCATAAGAAACTCTTGGGCAATATTAAAATTCTTCATATAGTCTTCAACTAGACTTCTACTCATTAGACAAGACTATAATTCTCATCCCGAAAATATAGTAATGGTCTAAATACAAATCAAATTTTCATCTTCAATTTGGATACATGTGACAATCACCTCATCCCAATCAGAGTACAATCAATCCTAAGGGGATTTGATTCAACCCCTTCCATACATGTTAATGTCATCAAGTAACGCTTTGTCAAATAACCTTGGATGGGTCAAAAATCCTTGGTAGATTTCTTTCGACATATTCTATACAAGTTAACGTCATCAAGTAACATCATGACAAACAACCTTAGATGGGTCAAAAATCCTTGGCGGATTCGATTCGACCTCTTCCATACAAGTTAATGTCATCAAGTAACACTTCAACAAACAACCTCTGATGGGTCAAAAATTCTCAGTATATTCGATTCTACTCCTTCCATACAGGTTATTGTCATCAAATAATACTTTGACAAATAACCTTAGATGGGTCAAAAATCCTTAGCGGATTCAAATCGACCTCTTCATACAAGTTAATATCATCAAGTGACACTTTGACAAACACCTTCGGATGGGTCAAAAATCTTTCATGGATTCAATTCAACCCCTTCAATACATGTTAATGTCATCAAGTAACACTTTGACAAATAACCTCTGATGAGTCAAAAATCCTTCATAGATTCAATTCGACCTCTTTTATACAAATTAATGTCATCAAGTGACACTTTGACAAACAACCTCGGATGGGTCAAAAATTCTTCACAGATTCAATTCAACACATTCCATACAGGTTAATGTCATCAAGTGACACTTTGACAAACAACATCGGATGGGTCAAAAATTCTTTACGGATTCAATTCGACCTCTTCCATATAAGTTAATGTCATCAAGTAACACTTTAACAAACAACCTCAGATGGGTCAAAAATTCTTGGCGGATTTGATTCGACCTCTTCCATACAAGTTAATGTCATTAAGTAATACTTTGATAAAAAATCTTCAGCGAATTCGATTATACCCCTTCCATACAAGCTAATGTCATCAAGTAATACTTTGAAAAATAACCTCGGATGTGTAAAAAATTCTTGGTTGATTCAGTTCGACCCCTTCTATAGAGGTTAATATCGTCAATTTACTCTTTGAAAAACAACCTCATATGAGTCAAAAATCCTTGGCAGATTTCTTTCGACATGTTTTATAGAAGGTAATATCATCAAAGAACATTATGACAAACAACCTCAGATAAGCCAAAAATTTAAGATGAATTTCTTTCGGCATGATTCATATCAAGTAAATACGACAAAGAATAACTTTGGATGGGTTAAAATTATCAGTGAAAAATTAGAGCCTCGTCGTATGAACTACGAGTCTTGATCGCCTCCAAACTCAGTCTATCCAATGAGGACAGTTGACGCATCTTTCGAGGAAAAACTGAAGCCTCGCCGTATCAACTATGGATCTTGATCACCTCTAAACTCGGTCGGTCCAATGAGGACAGTTGACGCCTCTTCCGAGACAAAATCCAAGCCTCGCCGTATGAACTATGAGCCTTGATTACCTCCAACCCGGACGGGGCAGGTTGATCTCAAGAAAAAATCAAGCTCAGTATAAACTACGGGTCTTAATCAATAAAGAAAATAACTTTCTTTTCATAAGAAAATCAAAGTCTTGTTGACAAAAGAAAAAAAAAATTTACCCATAACCCCTGAACTTCTGTTAGATAATTTCTCATTCAACGCAGGAGAACATTAGAGCATAGGGGAGAAAACAATGTCTCTTTACTTGACCCCAAGGGGAGGTTTTTATAGATCCATAGTAGGGGCAAAAATAGAATAAATTTTAAGAAGAAACTTAAAAATATTTAACTAGATTTCAAAATTTCTATACTCAAATATATCCTTCTTTTATAAAACTGGAAAAAGAAAGAAAATCAGAATAAATCGAAGAAAATATCAAAAAATAAAAAATAAAATAAAATTTTTGTCATTTGCACATGTCTCATGAGCATTTATTTTGCGTGGTGCACCCACAGGGCCGTGGCTCGCTCCCACGCATCTCATGCGCGTCGTGACTTGCGCATCCTCTGACTCTGATGCCTCGGTGCTTTGCCATGCACGCCAACGTCTTGCGTTGCATGTGTGTTCTGTCTAAGTTGGCCACCTCAAGATCTACCCTCTCGCGCATTCGTGGCCTCATGCACCTATGTGATTGGTCTTTTGTACCAGCTTCGGTGATCATAGTCTTGTGCACCCATGAAAATCTATTCTCTCAAACTATATCTAACGCAAAAGTTAATAAACTTGCAAATTTTATTAACATTGAAGAAGTTATTATTTTTAATTATTTGACATGTATTTTTGGATGGTAGAGATTATATCATCCAAAAATATGGAGCAACTGATATGTCTGTCACTGAATATTTTCCTAGTTGAAGCACGAATCTTGATATCAATAGCAATATGATTCTGAGTTAAAACTAGCCCAGATCAAGTACTTCTAATATAATTGAAAACTTTGGGATATCATTCAAATTTCTAAATATAAAGTATTTATAGTCAAATCGAACGTCTTGACGAACCGGATCTAACAAGCTTAAGATCTCTTGATTCTGACTTCATTTGAGCATTCAAATACTTAAAATACATCATATGATCGAAGGAATCATTTTGAGCCGTCCGATGGAGTTGTTTCGATTTTACCTGTATTTACAGAAATGCCACTCCCATAATATATAAATAGCCTTTCATAAGGGGGACCTAAAGCTAAAGAGAGGAGAGAGCTCTGAGACTCAAAAAATCTCAAAGCATAATCAGGCTACCAGCCGACCATCGCCGGATCATCGCCGACCACCGCCGGCCGCCGCTGGTCATCACCGCTGCCGATCATTACCATCGGTCACCGCCGTCGACCACCACCATTCACCCGCTGATCGCTTCATCGCGCGCCAACCACCTCCACCGACCACCGACGGCCGCCGCCGCCATACCACCATTGGCCTGCGTCGGTCATCGGCTATTCATCTGCACCGTCGATCGCACCATTCACGCCATCGCCACCGATCATTGCCACGCATACCATCGGCCACCACCATAGGTCATCGCTGTGAGATAGTCACCAGATAACTACCGATCAACGCCAGTTGCCACCATCGGCCACCACTGTTGGTCACCGCTGACCGCCGCCACTAGTCACCACCGCCAACTTCCAGCCCGACATTCATCGGATCACCGTCGACCGCCGCCGTTCACCATTGCTAGCTGCTACCCACTGGCACCCGACCATCTTTCGATAGTTTTCATCAGTTTAACAGACTACCACCTCAAATAAGGCTTTCGTCGCTAATAAGCATGTCACAAAACTTATTCTTGTAAGCTAGCCTTCTCCAACTTTGGAGAAAGGATAATAATTGTAATAGAAGATGATATAGTAAAATTATTTCTAAGTGGACTAGACTCCGTGGTTTTTCCCTTTTTAGATTTTCTATATAAAAATCATGTGGTCTCTCAAATTTTTTTGTTGTATGTGCAAAACTTTTGTGCAACGCTAAGACATCGAATTCTCTTACTCTACCGACCCGAATCTTCCTGCACATAATAATAATATTAAAAAACCCAAAATAAATTGCATTACTGATTTATACGATCAGAATATAAAGGATGATGAGAGTTTGTGATTTAGGGTGATATATTAATAATTATGAAGTAATAAATATAAGTATTTTAAGGGATTTATATACATATCACATTATCCTTATATATTTACATATCTAACAACTAAGATTTAATATTTATATAAATTTTACCTAAATCTATCAAATAAAAAAATTTCGCTTCACCTAATTTTTTAAAAGTAAAATACATCCTTTCATTTGAACAAAATTTTTAGACAAGTTACATTAATATTAAAAAAAATAGAGGATTTACATGCATGACACTAAAAACTTTTATATTTATACATCTCATGCTTAAAAATATTAAATTTACATTTATAACATCCTAAACTATTTTAACACATCAAAATTGACACTCATTTAACTCCGTTGAGAGCCATGCACTGACTATCATATCCATAGTTCTCTTCATTCCATGGCTCTGACTCGAAAAGCTCATCTTTCCCGATGCATTTAAATAGTCAGAGTTGTGCAAGACACTTTAGCCTAGTGGTGGTTGAGAGCTTTGATTGTCAACCAAGAGGTCTTAGGTTGAAGTTCTTGCACATACGTTGTGTGTATGAGTTTGTGATTAAATTAGCTCAAATGTCTCAAAAAAAAATAGCCAGAATTGCTCGTTTCAAAGCCCATCTGAGACATGGCATAATTTTAATGAGCATCGGCTGGAGTGAGAGCAAAGCATTGAGCCCAAAAGGGGAGATGACCTATAGCTTATGTAACATAAGAAGATCTCTTTATTATTAAAACTTCTATATAAAGATTGCAAAATATAATAATGATTAACAAATCATTGCCTTTTTGTAGATATTGTAATGGTAAAAATTGTCATAGTAAACAATAATTTAAACAGTCGTAATTAGGGGTGTAAGTGACCCAAGCTGGCTCTTGAGCCAACTCAAACTCGACTCATTATCAAACTCACGAGTCAGGCTTATCGAGCTTCGATCTTGAGCTCGAGCAACAATTTGAGCTTGTATAATATACGAGCGCGAGTTCGAGTTTTCTTTGGCTCGACTAGAAAGCTTAACAGTCTACTCGTTGTGGGATTATACAATTTGGCTATTCACCTATTCCTATTCTTGTTTCCTGAGTTTCTTGACTCTTGGTTTTTTGACTTCATGTTCGATGTTAAGCCCTAAAATGGGAAGTGGTAGTGCAGTGACTTTCCCTCTCCATTGTTCTTGCACTGCTGTCGTCCTCCAAAAACTGCTAAAAGCGATTCCTGATAGCAGAACTCCTTTCTTCTTCATGCTCCACTTCGATTGTAAACAATCGCTTCTAGGAGTGGCCACTTCTCGCAAAATAAATGATCACCACCACCGCACTGGCGATAGAGGAAATATTGCTCGAGAGTCTAGATAGGCAAACTTTGGTGGTTCGGTTTGGTATCTTTGGCTTATTTTTTATTTCTTCCTTGCATAAATGATGGTAATATTATGTTTCTTCTTTATGATAAGTCATATTGGTATGATTGTATAATATGGTCTAGAGTTTAGGGTTATTGGTATGAAGTTCGCTTTTAGGAGCAGCGACATTTGGTTTGGTAGGTTAAACCCTAAACCGAATTGGTTTGGTAACTTTGGCTCTGATTGAAGTTCTCTTTTACCTGTTAAGTTCATTTCTTCATAGTTTTTTCATAAAAATTAATGAATAGTTGTATCTGAATACTGATTAAGGTGTTTTTTATTAGTGAAATTGAGGGCAAGTGGTTTTATGCATTTCATATTAGATCTGCATTGATTGATTTTATTGTTGAAGTAATGTGCTTATATTTTATTTATGGTGGTCTCGTGGATGATGGAGGCTTATATGGGATACTTTCGGATTGTTGATTTGATGGCTTCAGTTGTAAAGCTATGGACATTGATACTTAATATTGCTAAATTACGTCACTAAACATATCTTCTTGAATATGTTTTTTTTACTGCTATTAATTATGTTACTGTTATATTAAGCATTGGCTCATTGTTGTTTGTTGTGTGATGTATGACAATGTTAAGAGATTGTGTGATGTATGAAGATGTGAAGGGATTGCATTATATTTAGGTTTATTATGTCTGCATTGACCCCTTTGATAGAGCTTAGCCCTTAAGTTGATTTCAAAGCAATGCTAGCATATTAAGCTTATTTAATTTGTCCTTCAGGATTTCAAGTTAGCCAAAGCAAGACCACAAAATTTTAAATTTTTTTCACTCTCTTCTTGAAAGTAGACTTCAAACTTTTTTGATTCTCTTATTTAACATATGGCCTTTTCAATCGACTCAAGAAAATGTTCCAATGTTGTAGCCAAAGTGCCAAACTAAAACTTTGAGTGATGCTTCCGTTATTTATGATCAGTTTTTCATGAACAATTTTTCATGCACAAAATTTTTTTAACTTAAGCCTATACTTTTCTTAAGCAAATTATTCTTTCTTTTCCCATGGAATTTGATGTATCATGTATGGTGACCATATGTATCATGCATTTAGAATGTTTTGAATGTCCTTGAAAAAAAAGTGGAATAACAAGTATTAATATGTAAAGACTGTTGCTCTTTTGATGTAAAAACTTGGGTTCAAAGAATTGACAATTGATTGGAAAGCTCATGCTGAGTTGCAAAGTTATAATTTAGCAACCAATTCCCTATATTTTATCTTATTATGCTTACTGTTCTTTCATCCAAAGGCATCATTGGATTGGGTAAATATGAAGGTAAATATCATCTGAACGTATATTATGTACCTCACAAAGAATAGGATGTGAATATTTCTTTTTTCATATGGAATTATATCATGCTCCTTGATGAATCCATGATCATGGAGATTTTATCTCTTTATCCCTTTTCGATGAAATATGATTTAGACTCCTGCAATGTTTCCAATTTTTCATGCACACAATTCTTGTGATTTGTTGGTGAAGGTATGAGTATTCAAGCATGATTATATTTGGTATTTTTTATGGTTATATCTCATGCATATTGGTTTTCATTGATTTAAGAGAGCATAATTTTCAATTGTTTATTGAAGGGTTTGGGATTTGTTAAAGGTTTTTATGTGATTACTATAGTTTTTGTGAGATTATATTTTTCCTTATGTTGGTTCTCTAAGTATTTATTATTAGGAGAGATGCTATTTTTTTTTACTTTTATGAAATATTTAGGTATCAATGGAAAGAGTTATTGAAGTTAATGTTAATGACTCAAATGATGTTGGGAATGAAAATTTTGAGGAGCATGCTCAATTTCATTTGGATGACCAACAAAATCATATTAGCATTATTGACTATGAGATTATAGATGAGCACTGTGATGATGATAATGATAATAAGAATGATGGTGATGAAGAGAATGTTGATAATGACAATGAAGAGATTGATGTGAAAATTAAATAGAAATATAATAGAAAGAAAGAAATGAAATAAGACATCAAAGATTTGGGAAGAGTTCAAAGAAGTAATTATTTTAGATGGTCAGAGGAAGGGGAAATGTATGCATTGCAAAAAGAAGCTTGTTCTAGGAAATACAGGTGTTATCACCCAATTTAGAAGACATCTAGAGCATTGTGTTGCTAGAATTAGCACTTTAAAGAAACACAAATTGTTATCTTTTTAGCCAACTGATAATGAAAGTGGAAGGCTCCAAATAGTTGAAGATGGCGGTGCTTTAACTATGTTAAGATATGATCATGAGAAAGTTAGAGAGATGATTGCACATTATATTTTGATCAATAAGAAGCTATTTTTCAATTATTGAGGAATTTGGGTTTAATCTTATTTTAAAGTCGATGTATTTCACGAGGTATTCTAGAGCTACTGCATGAAATGATGTTATGTTGGTGTATGAAAAAGAGAAAAAAAAGGCTTAGAAACTCATTGAAAAATATAAATAGAATCAGCTTTACCACAGACATATGGAAGTAAAAAAATCAGATGATATCTTACATTGTTGTGACAACACATTATGTTGATACTTGTTGGAGGTTACAAAAATGTGTTTTAAGTTATTTGCATATAGCTCCTCCACACATTACAATTGAAATTGTGGATACATTCTATAATGCACTTTCCGATTGGGGTTTTGAAAATAAAGTTTTTACCATATCAGTTGATAATGCGGCTAATAATGATAGGGTAATTAAGTTATTAAAGGACAGTGTTAGAATAAAAAAGAAAGTATTTTTTGGTGGGCGATTGTTCTATGTACGTTGTTGTGATAATATTCTAAATTTAATGGTGAAAATAGGATAAAAAGCATTGAATATGTTGCTGATAAAATCAGAGATTTAGTTTGTTTTATTAATGCGTCAGAATGAAAATTACTAAAATTCGCTGATATTGTGCAACAATTGCAATTACCTTCTAGAAAACTTGTGATGGATTGTCCTACTCGTTGGAACTCTACCTATTCTATGTTGACAGTTGCATTGAAATTAAAAGAAGCTTTTTTTTCTTACGGTGAAAGAGAAGTTGCATATATTAATTGTCCTACATATGAAGAATGGGATAAAATTGAAAAAGTTTGTGATGTATTGGACTTTTTTTAATGAAGCTACTAATATCATCTCTAGCTATGAGTACTCTACAACTAATTTATTCCTCTCTCAAATCTGAACTATAAAAAAAAGTTTTAGATGAGGGTTCACTTTCAACTGATTTTTTCATTGTGGAAATGACTAATAAAATGAAAGAAAAGTTTGACAAATACTAGGGTGAATGTAACATTCTTATGCCCTTTGGTGCTATTATGGATCCAAAAATAAAATTTAAGGTGATTGAGTTTGCATATTCTAAGATTTATACAGAAGATGAATGCATGAGAAATGTGACAATTATGCTCAGTTTATTGTATGAATTATTTGAAGAATATGTAGTTTATTTTGAACCTAAAGATGATAGTGGCAACATGGTAGTTGGGACATCCAAAAGGATTAATGGAGACAATGTTAGTTTGGCTACTCAAGCAATTGATAGAAAAAATTTAGTGGATGACATGATTTTACTACATATGTAAAAATAAAGGCAAGTAAAAGACCAACAAAATTTGATTTGGATAAATACTTAGATGATGGTTTAGAGATTTGTGCAAAAGGCAAAAAATTTGATGTCATTGGATGGTGCAAAAGTAATCAGACAAAGTTTCGTATACTATATAGGATGGCAATTGACATATTATATATACTGATAACCACTGTAGCTTCAGAATCAACATTTAGTGCTGGTGAAAGAGTTGTGGATACCTACCGATCTAAACTTGGTGTGGAAACTGTTCAAGCACTCATATGTGGTTCAAATTGGGTTTGATGTCATTACGGTTTGAAGCGAAGAGTAAAGGTAATGTGTTTTATATACATATTTATTTATTTTTACTCATGACATTTAATTGTTATTTATCATGTAATATTAATTTTTTATTTTGTAGGAAGAAGAAGAGGATGAAGAGATGGAGATTCCTCTTCCTATCACTTGAAAGACTATTGAAAGGAGAATACATGATATATATATATATATATATATATATATATATCAAAGAAATTTTAAATTGAATCCTTCTCTTTTGGCTCAATACAGTTTTTTGAACTTAAACCTTCTCTTTTGGCTCATTACAGTTTTTTTTCTTGGAAGTTTGGACTAGCTTTGCTGGCATCCCTTTTGGTTTTATATTTTGTTGTTGCAGTGCTACTACTCCTTTGGCATTTTCCTCTTCTGATGTTTTCCTCTTTTCTTTGACTACTGTCTTCTTTGCCCTTTTTTCTTTGGTTACTATTTCAGTCTGGTTCTACTTACTTTCTTGATTGTTGTTGGAAGAGGGTCTATGATATTTGGGCCTTTGGTTGGCTATGTGGCCTTGTTGCCGATTGTTAATATAACTTCTGGTGGTAGGAATTGGAGCTTTGTAGGCAAGTGTTCTTTGGTTGAATGACTTATTCGAGGACCTGAGGTAAGTTGGCTATGATAGCTTTGATGTTTTCTTCGCTATTCTCTTTGGTTGGTGGCACTATATGTGATTGTAACCCTTCTATTGAAGGTAGTTGGCTATGTGAAGTAATTTTGTTGTTGCAATTCTGCTATGGTGCATTGATGTTTTCCTCTTTGTGGAGGTTACTTGGTTGCTGCTCCAGTTAGAATTAGTGCTTTCCTGATTGCTTGTGGAGGAAAGACTGTCTATTTTTGTTCTTGGTTGGCTTGGTGGCTTTGTTGGCCGACTGTATAGGATGTTTTCTTGGCAATTTGGTTAGCTATGTGGCTATGTTTGCTTTCCTGATTGTTGATGGAGAAGAGTCTGTTGATCTTGTTTGCTTGCTTTCCTAATTATTGTTGGAGGATGATCTATCTGTTTTGGCCTTTGGTTGGCTAGGTGAACCCTTATATTGAAGTTTGGATGCTCACATATTTTGTTACTCCTTGAGATGATTTTGGGTTAGTTGAGCCTAAGCCTTTTCTGAAACTTTTCTTATTTTGCTCTTTATTTACTGCTGCTATTTTGTCTTGCTTGTTGGTTCAGTTTTTATTATTGTTGCTCCTGCTGTTCTGTCTTGGTAGTTGTTTCTGCCTTTTAGACCCGATATTGAGCTGCTGATGTTATATTATTGTTGGCTTTGTGGTTGACTAGTGGTTGATTTGTTGATTTCTGGGGCTTCTTGCTAGCATCCCTTTCGGGTTGCTGTTATTGTTGTTGTTATGCCTTTGTAATTTTTTTTTCTGTCTTGGTAGTTTAAGGTTGTTGCTGCTACTGTTGTTCTGCCTTGGTTATTTTTTTCTATCTTTTAAGCCTGGTATTTGGGCTGTTATTGTTAAATTATTGCTATCTATATTAGTTTTTGGTTGGCTCATTGACTGTGTGACTTTATATTATTGCTATCTAAATTGGTTGGCTAGTGCAATCTATTGTCGCTCCTGCTATATTAAATAATTAGCTTGCTGGTGCAGTCTATTATTTTTCTTAAGCCTTTTAGGCCTATGTTTCTCCCCCTTTCTCTTTGGTTACTGTCTTTTTTGTCCTTTTTGCTTTGGTTGTTGTTCTAACCTAGTTCTGGTTACTTTCCCGATTGTTGTTGCTTGAGGAGGGACATTTGTATTTGGGCCTTTGGTTGGCTAGGTCATAATTGGCTACTTGGCTTTACTGTTGGCTGTTTATATTATTTTTAGGTTGTAGGAATAGGAACTTTATAGGCAATTGTTCTTTGGTTGAAGGCCTTATTCGAGGACCTAAGGTAAGTTGGACGTGATGGCTTTGATGTTTTTTCCCTTTTCTCTTTGGCTGGTAGCACTATATGTGACTGTAACCCTTTTATTGAAGTTTGGATGCTCACATATTTTATTGCTTCTTCAGATGATTTTGGGTTGGCTAAGCCTGAGACTTTTCTAAATCCTTCCATACTTTGCCCTTTATAACTTTATGGTATGAATTTACCACTCTAAAAAGCTCATGTTATTGTATTATGATTGTTAGGCCTTAAGCTCAACCTTGGGTGGTACTAGATGAGGATGCTTCAAAAAGGAAATGACTTTAAAAATTACAATTCTTATCAGATATAACATCTATCACTCTTTCTTGTTGAAATTTTTTTTTTGTTTTCTTATTTTCTGTATAAAATAAAGTATTACTAGAATTTCATTTTATTTTGATGTATTGATCAACTACAAATTGTTATTTTTCTTATTTTTTGTGTAATATTAGAAGGTTGTCTAATTTGAAAATAGAAGGTTGTATGATACTATCAAAGTAAATTTATATAAGGTGTTTATCGTGTTATGCTATCTATAATTCTATATTGATCAAGTAAAAATTATAGGTTTTCTTATTTTTTGTGTAATATTAGAAGGTTGTCAGATTTGAAATTAGAAGGTTGCATGATACTATCAAATTAAATTTGTATGAGGTGTTTATCATGATATACTATCTACAAATAAAAGTAATTTCTTACATGCAATGACATGTTTAACACTATATTTAATCTATATTTAATTACTATGTTTAACCCTATATTTAAATTTATGTTGCTTACATGCTATTTGCAAATATAATAATCGCAAAATAATATATAGCTATGTCATTGTGGTAAAATTTTATTGTTATCAATCAATTTCTAAGAGGTATACTTCCATCTTCAATTTATATGGAATAAAATGAAGATAAAAATATATTTCTTTATGCATTTTTGACACCACATAGATCCGCAGATATTCTTATTGAGAGTGATCAGGTACGACATTGAGAAGAGGCATACTATCTCGAAAGGTAGAAGTCACCACCCTACAATGGACCTAATCACCTCAATAAGGACTCCTAAGGACAATGGGTCTGCATATGTACCAGAGATTCTTCCCCTACTTCACATGGAAAAGTAAAGTAGGGTTTATTTTAAATTGGGTTCGTTAAGTTCCCTACAGGGGCAAGCCCCCATAGTTAATTACATCCTAAGGAAGGATAGTCTTTAGGAATACTCTCGATTAAGGTAAATGATCATTATCTCCAAAGATTTCAATAGGTAGGACTATCAATCGATTAGTTTATTTTTAGAAAATCAAGTGGGATTGATCAAGAGGAGGGAGTTCTTATCGAAGCCAAATGAAGATGAGTAGGGGATGTTTAGGATATTAGGAAGCCTAATAAACATCCCAAACTATCCCATGGTTGGGCTTTACATTTTTGAAATTGAATTATTTATTTGAGTTGAATTTTTATTAGAAGTTTAGGGCTTATAATGTCACAATACAAGGTTATGGAGATGCCTAAGAGGTGAGGATTTATACTTATGGCCCATAGAAGGGAGAACCAACCTCAGAACCTAAATCTAAGGAGCTTTGGTGAGGGCCAATAGCACGACCTAAATCTAAGGCAAAAATGGGTATTTGGTTTGCCTCCACAAGAGAGGACAAACCACCCGACTACTTGGACTTACATCCGCCTGGGGGTGGCCACCAACTAACTCCTCCTATGATTTTAAATTCATGTAGGCAAGTCATAAGCTTTATGCAAGATAGTTAGGCTGCTATTTATTTTAGAAAGAGACTAAGTCCTTAAACTCACTTCCTAAGAGACTAGATCATGTAAGGGCATGAAAAATGACCTAGATCTAATGCAAAACATATTACATTTTACTTTCATTTTTGGACAAGCATTTGACTCAAGCTTATAGGATTTATATGCCTAATGCATGAGAAGTAAGATTATGGGCCAAAAATCAATGAGAAGGGGAGGTGTGTTTCCACCATGACTCTCAAAAGTTAAGCCAAGTTCTCTGGCAAAGGTGGAAGCCCTCCAATCAAGAGTGAAACAATATGCTTTTATGCATGATGTTAGAAAAGAAATACTCATCCAACTAAAGGGTTGCTAATTCTTTTATCTTGATTTTAACTTAGGCTTTAAATGAGGTTATGAGTTGTTTATTTTTAATTTTGAGTTGTTTAATTTGGTAGAAGATTTATTTTTTTTCTAAGAGCCTAATCATCATCCAGGCCATACATCAAAGCAAGGAAGAAACTAGGAAATTATGTTATCTTAATGCACAAGCTAAACAAAACATCAAACATTTTATAAAGCTAACACAAAAGAATAAAAGGTCATTTGAGGTCGGGCACCACCACACAAACCAAAAAATAAATTGGGTAGCCGAGCTCTACCCTTATGCAACTTGGATTACAAATGAATTAATTTACAATCAAGTAAAGAAATTCATGTTATGGGGGTCTTCATTTCTTCTTTTCTTCATTCTTCTTTATTCTTTATTCTTTCTTCTTTTAGTTCTTTATTTTGGTTCCTTCTTTTGGATGGTGGTTGCTCCAAAGGCTTTGCATGGTATATAAGATATAATCTTATGACCAATGCTCATCCTAACCCCCATAACATTCATTCTAAAAAAATTATAATTACAAAAGATACATGAAAAGGAAAAGTAAATCTAACTAACACTTGTAAAATTAGGGATTAGCTAAACAAACCATACAAATCCCAAGCATGTATATTAGACTTAGCACCCCACACATAGGGTAAACAAGTCCACCTGGCCTATTGGATTATGCTTAGGGGTATAAGAACCTACACAGCAAAAGCATTTATATATTTTCTATTACAATGCCCCTTAAGCACAATCCCCTGCATAAAATAATGATTAGACTAAATCATCCTACCATTCATTCTACACACATTCACCCTAACATCCATACTAGAAATAATACATAACAAAACAAAATTAAACATCAAGCCATGCACCGCCTTAACCTAAAGCTAGAAGTGGTGACTTAACCTAATGTGTGTGCTTTAAAAGGTTTTGTGTGGTTCACTTAGCTATGGCTTTAAGGCTTGGATTTTCTAAGTGTGAAGATGTTCAAATTAGATGGGTGGTTTCATTTAAGTGTTTAGTTGATTTGGGTTGATTTTATTTTTTATTTTGGTTTATTTTAAGTGAATCCTACAATTAATTACTAAGTTTTAAAGAGAGGGAAATGAGAAAAGAACCTCTCTTTCCTTCATTACCTTAAGTAATTTCTAAAGTGGATTCATATTTGATTTTATTTAGTGAATGTTTTAATATGTATTTTAATTAATCCTAAGTTTAGATTTTTCCTAAACAAACCCATTCAAAAAGAAAGGCATTTTAAGATTAAGTAAAGTGAATTAATATCACAAAATACACATCACTTCATTTCTTTCCCAACATGTACAACATGCATATGAATGAATCCTAAGCATATCTATACATACAAGTGGAAATGTTTAGCACACTTTATGATGAATGCTAAGAAATGTTACTTAAGAAAATTGGAATGCTTTATGATACATGATTTTCATTAAGTAGAAAAGTGGGGTTTCTTTTATCCATTATTCACATACACATGTATATGTATGAAAAGCATAAGTGAGTACGACACCATTGTTAGCACTAGGGGTGTAAGGTACAAGACCTACTTAGGGCTACTTAAAGCCTCACAACCCCGGGGTTGTCCATACTAATATACCACTTTCCTTAAATACAAACACATGTACAAAAGAAATGAATGAAAAAAAAAGAAAGATGTAAAAAGTTTATATTTATTTATTTATTTTGTTTATGCAATTTATATGTTCAAGTGTGGATGTGCTTCTTAGGTAATAGCATAGGAATGGATAGGAAAGGGGTTAGGCAAGTGTTGTGTTCTTTTCAATTGAACTATACACTTTGTCAAATCATATTCAAAACTATGCTAAAAGAAAATAGAAGGAAAGCTACACTATGCACATCTTCATATTTATATCCTCATGCAAGCTTATAAATAATTATAAGTAGCACACTTTTAGTTTTAGATGTTTTATTTATAGATTTTGAAAATAGTTTTGGATTTAGTAGTGATAATAGCCATTCATATTCTTACTTTAGCCAAAACATGCAATTTGACATAAAGAAAACATTTCATTTTGATTTTAATTTTTGAAACATATTAATGCATGAATTTCATATGACATACACATTTAGCATGCTAGGAAAGAAATAAAGTGATGAAAGCAATGTAAATTCATTTATCCTAATTAATCCTTAAAGATAATCCTATGAAATAAGAAAGTTTAAAGTGAATCAAAGTTTATTTAATATGATTTTTGTTTTGAATTTGTTTTATATTTAATTTAGAAAATGTGAAAAAATGTTTGCTGGTCCTAACCCATTTTCTCCCATGTGTATGGCATTTTAGTTTAATCTTTAGATGATTAGATGATTTTTATATTTTGATTAGGTTAAAGTATGAATTAAGTGTGTTAATTACCCCTTACTTATACCACCTTAGCATATTTAATCAAATAATTATGAGCCAATGATATAACATAAAACCACACAAGGAATTTAAATCCGTAAGGCACTTAAGAAGAAAAGGGCCTAATGCATTTGGCTCATGATTAATGATTAATTATGCTAAGGGATTTAAGTTAAGTGCTTTCATAAACCCTCTCACACATGTGAGTTGGATTTTGATTTTCTTAATGTGCTTAGGTTATTGAACACCTAAGCATCTACCCAAAGTGAATTAATTAAGATCTAGAAGGTTTTAGAATTTTATCAAATTGATTAGGTAGGTAATTAGTGAATTAATCCTTAATTAAGTTTGAATTAAATAAGAAAGAGAGAGTTTAGAGAGTAGCTTAAGGAAAATATCCCAAAATTATTTCCTAAACCTCATGTTCACTTAAACAAACCTTAATTAACTCAATCAAAATATTAATCCATTGATTACACACTTAATTAGGCTAATTACATTAAGAGGATAATTAGAAATTAATTAGCAATTCTTCTAATTAAACCATCAATAAATCTCAAAAAAATTAGGGGAGGCAGAAGTCATCCCACTAACCATATAGAAGATGTTTGGAATTAATCAATGGGGTAATTAGAGAGTAATTAGCAAAATCAAATTCCTAATAAAACCCAAATCTAGAAAATAATACTATTCAAAATCCATTAAAATCAATTTTATAATATTCTAGATGTAAATACCTTTCATATGCAATTTATTTCATATTTTTATTTTTTATACTTATATATGAATTTTTGAAGTTTCCTTGATTAATTAAATTTTAATTAAATAGTTAATCATCCCACTTTGGAGGTCGACGCGATGTGCTTTCCACGTGGTGCAATGAGATGCTATTTAAGTTGTCACATCATAGTGTCGCGTCAGCGATGGCGCTACGCGCTTTCTCCTCGTCCGTCCGACTAAGAATTAGACGGCTAAGGTTAAATCCACGGTTCCAAAGGGATAAAATGTAGAATCTACATGGATTTAATCATGGTCATCTATCCAAAATGCGTGGATGGATGGCCTGATCCCCATCTTCCCAGAGATGGCCACCCATCTCTAAGAACATCCGAGTTTGATTGAGCTCAAATTGGATTGAAACTCAACCCACACCATCTAAGGGTAAAGGGGGATACATCCAATGGCTAGAATCTTTTGGGGTGATACTTTCTTTCACAAAGCTGCAAATAATGGCTAAATTGAGCTCGATTTAATGGCTTACCTCACTGGAGGTGATAAGCCATTCTTGAGAAGCTTCAGTGGAGACAAGCTTTGTTGAAGTTTTGAGGCTTTAAAATTGGATGGATCTTCCTAAAGGCCAACTCCACCTTCACTTGAGCTCGGTCTTGGTCAAGGTAGCACCTCCCTTGCCTTTGGAACATGGATTAAGCTTTAGGCAAGATTGAACCCTCTGATGAAGCTTGTAAAAGGAATTGGCTTGATTTAAAGTGTGGAGTAAGTTGGATTTTCACTTGAGCTCCCCTATTTTCAATCTAAAGAAACTGAAAAATGAAGAAGTTTAAGTTGCTTGAGAGAGCTTGGGGAGAGTTCCAAATGCTTGCTCAGCTCAAGTTCAATCGAGAGTGATGGAACTAAATCAAATTAGGGGAGTATATCTCCCTAGAGCAATCGATGGGCGCCTCCTCTTACCATTTTGATCCAATTGAGCTCGAATGGGTTTATTAGTCTGAGGTGTCCTTGCATCGTTTGGAAGGGAGTAGTGGAGCTCCAATGTGATTAAATCAAGTGGAGGAGGGATGTTATGTGGCCATTTTCAAAAAAGTGGCTGGTATTGTCCTCAGGCTAGGTTGGGCTGACCCAAACCCATTGGGTTGGGTTCACTACGCTCCCTAGTGTCCACTTGGTCCACTAAGAGAGTGCCAAGTGGTCATGAAGAGGATTTCACCAAATTCCAAGTGGATTTGGCCAAAATTTACCCTATGGCCTAGGGGTAAAATGGTCATTTGGCTTAGGTTTTAATTTGAATATGTTTGATATGTTTGAAAAATAGGATAGGCCAAGTTTCTTTGAATTTGGAATTGTTTTGATGTGATTTAGCTCATGTTGACCCATTTAGGTCAAAATGGGTCAACTTGGGTCAAGTTGATCAATTGGTCAAATTGGATCAAACCAAGGTTCAAGTTCATATGACCATTTGAAATATTTTGGCTTTGGTTTGATTCAATTTGGTTTATATTTGGCTTTGGTTCAATTGAGTTCATTTAGGTCAAAGGGGTCAAGTTGACCAAATTGACCCATTTGACCTATTTGGGTTAGGTCATGGGTTGGTTTATGTTTGGTTGGTCATATGAAATGGATTAGTATATTTGTTTCTAATATAATTTGATTTATATTTGAGTTTGGCTCAATATGACCCTTTAAGTCAAGTTGGGTTCAAGGTCAATTGGACTAGGTTAGGTCTAGTTGGCCAATTGAGGCTTTGATCAAGTTCAACAATCATTTTGGAATGAACTTGACCCATTGGTTTTAATCAATTTGGCTTAGATCAAGTTTTGATATATTTTGACTTTTTAGGTCAAGTTAGGTCAACTTGGGTCAAGTGGAATCAATGAGCTCAAATGTTGACTTGTTCAATTTCAAACATTGAACATGAATGAGTTTTGATCAATGGTTCCAATCAATTTGGCCTATGATAGATTTTGGCTATGTTGGGTTTCATTTTGGCTAAGTGTTGACTTAGTCAACCCTTGACTTTTTCACCTAATTTGGTGATGATCATCTAGATGATTGTTGATCATGATGAATTTGGATCATAAAGGTACTTTAGGTCACTTTGGGTCGAGTGAGCCTAAGTAGGTCAAATGACTTGCTCAAAGCTTGGTTGGAGTTTGATTGAACTCATGTATGGATTTATGATTGAAATATAAATCCATTTGCAAGTGATTTGAAGTCAAATGGGTTTTGATTCATTTAACAATTTCAAGTTCAAGGGATGAACATGAGTTTAAGTTGGGTTTGATTTTTGAATTGAGTTTTGATTTGGTGATTAAAGTTTATGTTTATATTTGGATTCATGATTGAAGGATTGATTGAATCATGAAGAAAAATCAAGAGTTTGGCTTGATTTGAAATTGATTTCACTAAGCTCAAGATTTTTACTTGAAAGGCTTAGGTTGGATTTTGATTGAATTTGAGCTTGATTTTTGGAGTTGGTTTTGGTTGTTTGAATTTATTTTTCATTTATATATGTGAATATAAATGAAAATATAAATGGGTTATGAGAAAATTTCATGAATTTGAAGTGATTTGAACTTGATTTAAAGTAAAAGGAATCAAAGTGAGTTAGGAAAGATTTTTTTATTTGGATTTGAATTTTGGATTTAGTTTGATTGATTTGAATTTATATTTCATTTATATATGTGAATATAAATGAGAATATAAATGGGTTGTGAGAAAATTTCATGAATTTCAAGTGATTTGAACTTGATTTAGGCTAAGTCCTTAGGAGGGGATCAAAGGACTTAGGGATGATTTTGATCTTAGAGTTTCAATCATAAGCTTCAATCATTTGGAATTGATCATGGATTTCAATCATTTGGAATTAATTTGTGTTTGGTGAAAATCAATTAAGTTGGAATTGATTTAGGTTTGAAGTTGATTTGATTTGGAGTTTGACTTGAAGGAAGGAAGTGAGGAATGTGGTTCAAGCTATATGATAGGCAAATTTTCCTAACACCCCTAAGGCATGACCTATTCTTATGGCTAACTCTTCTAAGTCTCTAGGGCTAGGTTGAGTGTCCACCTAATCACTAGATGTGTCTTAAGACTAAGGATCTCTTAAAGTCTAAGAGAGTCTTGTTTAAGATGGAGGGTTGAGAGCTCATCCCAAAATGAGGTCAACAAAGGTAGGTGTGGTGATAAGGAACACCGCACGTATTGGTGTTGATTGAAATGATCAACAACATCGAACAATCACAAGCACTAATAGAAATGGTCTACTCCTAATCCAAGGTGTAGAAAGAATCCAGAGCGTAGTGCAATTTGGCTCTACTAATATCAAGAACATAAGAGAGGGAAGGACGAATCCATTAGGGATAAAGTATGTGAACCTTTCACTAGGGAAGCAGGTTCAAGTCATCTATAAGGGGATGAGAGGTTTGATTTGATTTGAGTTTCGCTGGGGAGAAATTTGCTTTGTTTAATTAAGTTCCACTGGGGAAGAGGGTTGAATTTATTTCAATTTGTTGTTTCTTTAATTATGTTTATTTTGACCCCACCGGGGATAGACAAGTGAACTCTCCACTAGGGAGGCATGTTCAAGTCATCCACAGAGGGAGGGGTTGTGAAATCCGTTGAGGGATTAGAATTTTGGATCAGCTAGGGAGCTAGAAAGATTTTCATCTCACTGAGCAAAAGATTTGATTTGGATTGATTGATTATTTTTGTTTTGTTTGTTTTAGGTTTTTAATCTTGGATTTTGAAATGGACCATGTTGGTTTGCGATGGATCGTACTGAGTAGGAGCTATGGAGGCCTAGACCTAACTCAGATTTACCAATCCAAAGGGATAGTCTACTAAACATATAGTAGGACTAGCCAACCAAAGGGAATACCTTTCGGTGTGCAGCATTTGTACTAGGAAGAAAGCATAGTAGACTTACATCCCCAAAGTAGGGACATTGTTTGACCCATAAGGCAATGGATTGAACCCAACCTAGTGACTATTGAGTGAATGCCGCTAGGGACTTAGATCAACTATAGTCAAAATTAATTTCATTTTAGATTTATTTTGATGGATTTTATCTCAATACGCACTAGGGCCAGATGACCTAACTCAAACTCAATTAATCCAAAGGGAGTATTCTACCAACCAGGTAGACTATCCAACCAAAGGGATGCCTTCATGCAATTGTCAGTCTTAAGAAGAGCACGGACACATCTTCTAAAAATAAGAAATCAGCTGGGCAACAAATGACCCAACCTAGTCATTAGTGAGTGTCGCTGGGGGACTTAAATCAGCTCAAAGATAGTCAAAGATTAATTTCATTTTTAAATTTGTTTAGATGGATTCTATCAATTTGTGATGGTTCACGCTGAGAAGGAGCTTATATCAGCCTAGACCTATCTCAGATTTACTGAACCAAAGGGAGTAGCTTCCTGGCCTATGGGAGAACTATCACCAAAGGAGTTTTCCTTTTTAATGATGAATTTAAGGAAAGAAAGCTTAGGGACTCATATCACCACAAAAAAATCAGGGTGATCTTGTTGGGGCAACCAATTAAGGCCTTGGTCACAAGTTGTTATGAGTCATGTTAGAAAGAATGCATCATAGTCTTGTATCTTCCAAAGCAATGATTGTTGTAACTGCTATGGAAAATAGGTTGAACTAAGATTTAATGAGAGTACCAGGGATTTATCTCAACTCGTAGTGCAATTATAGGAGTTCTGACATTCTAAAGATAGGATGCCTGCTTGGGAAAAAGGGCCCTTTGGGGGCTTGATTTCCGAATCCACAAGCAAATTAATTTGTTTATTTTATTAATTTATTTATCAGCCTAGATCTATCTCAGATTTACTTAACCAAGGGAGAATATGTGCATCCGTTGAACAAATTCTCTAATCTGGGTGGTTACAAAAGGAAGGCCCAATCCAAGAGTATATTTGTCTAAATTCACAAAGAATGTGATCCAAATAGAATTCTGAGAGGGTCATAAAGGCTTAATCCAAAACCGAGATGACATGGCTATCATATATCAGATATTTGGTAAACCAAGAAAAGCTAGGGACTATTCGCCAAGAGTGGTATCCTGAAGTCGTGTCAACATAGTGAACATCAACCAACCTAAGGTGCATAGGTTTGCACAATCAAGAAGAAAGCTGAGACTCACATCCTCCAATAAGAAGACGATTCTTTTGTGACAGATCCACCTAGTATCAAGAGTGAATGCCACTGGAGGACTAATATCGACTCAAATATAGTCAAGAGGAAAGGAGCCTCTGGGGGACTTACCTTAAACCTCAAATATACTCGACCTAGTTAGTTCATAATAATTAGTTCAAGAAGAAATCTCGGAGACTCACATCTTCTTAAATAAAATCAACATGAGGTAGCTTACCGGTTGGGCAGTGAAGTCAACCATACTAACAAGATGCTCATTGGTTTGCAATGGTCAAGTTAGGAAGAAAGCAAAGGACTCACTTCTTCCAAATGGGACTTGACATACTTAGTAAAGATGCACCAACCTAGAGCAGTTGATGAGTGAGTTATAGGGCTTTCACATGAAAAAAAGAGATAAAAGATGTGCTTTTTCTATGCTTGTGTTAAAGGGAATATGTCACCTCTTGGGCTCTCTGACACCTACCTTAAATATGCTGAGGATTTTAATGAAATGGTGCCACATATTGCAACTGGGAATTCTCACTAAGAAAGGATGTCGCTTGGGTTCTTTCACACCTAACTTAGTTGTGCTAATCAAATAGGATGCCTCTTGGGTTCTCTCATACCTATTCTAATAGCGTTAGAAAATTTGTTTGATTGTGTTTGTGTTATGAAAGAGGAATAGGATGTCACTGGGGGACTCTTACACCTACCCTAAACACATCATGGAAGATTCGTAAGACAAGAAAATAATGTTTTAAAAGAAGATAAGATTTTGATGAAATGGTGTGGTGTTTATTTTTGAGATACAGGACACCACGCAGATCTTATGGGGTACTTATTAAAATGATCAGGTATGACATTAAGGAATGATGTACTATTTCGAAAGATAGAAATCACCACCCTATAATGGACCTAATCACCTAATAAGGACTCCTAAGGTATGATGGGTCTTCGAATGTATTAGAGATCTTTCCCCTACTTTATATGGAAAAGTAAAGTAGGGTTTATTTTAAGCCAGGATTGTTAAGTTCTCTATGGAGGTAAGCCCCCATAGTTAATTACATCTTAAGGAATGAGAATTTCTTAAGAATACACTCGATTAAAGTTATCAATTAGGGTTTCCAAAGATTTCAAGGATAAGACTATCAAAAGATTGGTTATTTTAGAAAATCAAATGGGATAGATGAAGGAGAAGACTTATTTTTGGAATCTAAAGGGAGAAAGTAGGAAATGTTCATGATACTAGGAAGCCTAGTGAGCATTCCAATCTACCCTATAATCAGGCTTTATATATTTGAAATTGAAGAGATTTATTTATTTGAGTTAACATTTTATTAGAATACTAGAACTTATATTCCCATAACATAAGATTGTGAAAATACATAAGAGGTGAGGATTTATGCTTGTAGATCGAAGGAAATAACTACCTCAGATCTTAAATCTATAGAGCTTTGGTGAGGGCCGAAGCACAACCTAAATCTAAGGTAAAAATGTGTATATAGTATACCTCCATAAGAGAGAATAAATCACCCGACCGCTGGACTTATAACCGCCTAGAGTGGCAGCCAGTTAACTCCTCCTACGCTTTAAATCCATATAGGAAAGTCTTATGCTTTGCAAGATGGCTAGTCTATAATTTATTTAGAAAAGAGACTAAGTCCTTAAAATCACTCCCTAAGAGACTAGAGCATGAGTGGTATGAATTCATGACTTAATCTAATGCAAATTTTATCAAATTTATTTTATTCTTTTGGACTCTTTATTTTTACACAGGCTATGGGATTTTGTATGCTTAAATGCATGAGAACTTGATTATGAGCCAAATCAAGAGAGAAAGGGGTGTTCTTCTATCAAAGGCTCTCACAGGTTACGCCTTCATTCTCTGGCATAAATGGAAGCCCCCTCTTAACAAGAGTGAAAGAATGTGACATGCATGATATTATACATTCATTGATCTAGCTAAGGGGTTGCTAAAAATTTTATTATCTTGATTTAATTCCTAGGATTTTATGTGAAATTATGAGTTATTTTAAAATTTAATTGCGAGTTATTATTTGGGGTAGAAAAATTAATTTTTATCATAAGAGCCTATCGCATCCAGGCCACACATTCAAACATCAAACATGAAGAAATCAGGAAAAGCATGCAATTCTAGTGCACAATCTAAACACAACATCAAATAATTTTAAAGTGGAAAAGGCCATTGCGGTTGGGTTCTGCCGTACACCCCAAAAATAAAAAAAGGGTTGACGAGTTCTACCCTTATACAACCCGTATTACAAAATAATACATGTTATAAGGGTCTTCTTTTCTTCATTTCTTCCTTCTCTTCCTTTTGATTTGATTTGCTCTAAAGGCATGACAGGCACCCTGTGGACTAAGCCTTACATCGCCATCCTAATTCCCCATAACACTAATCATAATTTCTAATGTAAAATTATATTAGAAATAGAAAAAGTAAATCTAGCTACACCTGCAAAATAAATGTTAGCTAAACACATCATACAAGCCAAGAAGTTATATGAATAATTTGGGCTTAGCACCCCACACATGTGTAACCAAGCCCACCTGTCCTAACATGGGTCATGCGTAGGGGCTAAGCAACTTGCATAGCAAAAATATTTATATTTTTATTACAGCATCCTTAAGCAAAACCCCTACAAAATATGATTAGCTAATATTACCATCGTACGAGCCATACACCCTAACATCCACTAAAAAATACATCAAAAAAACAAAACAAAACATCATTCATACAACGCCCTAACTAAGCACTAGAAGTGGTGACTTAGTATTCTAATATGTGTGCTTAAGGCTTATGTGGCAAGACTTTACTAGGCTTCTTTAGTTTAAGTTTCAATTTCGAGTTTGAATTTGTTTAAACTTTACCTTTCGGTGATTTTAATTTAAATTATTTAATAATTTATTTTTCATTTTTATTTCACTATTATTTTGTTAAAATGATGTTTAGATTTTCAAGAATGAAGAGTAGAATGAATTCCATTTGTAGACAGAACTCATCCTATTCTACATCCTAACTCCTAAAGAGTTTAACTAAGGTCCTTAAGTATCTTAATTAGCCCATTTAAATTCTTGTAATTCATTTGATTTGATTTATTTGATTTGATTTAGAATTTAGAATTTGAGTTTGTTTAAGTATTTGATTGATTGATTTTGGACTAGATATTTTAGTTTAATTACATCTTGATAATTCAATATCCTTAATATCTAATGATGTTTAAGTTTGTTTAAACCCATATATTTTTGATTGATTAATTTTAGGTTAGATATTTTAGTTTAATAAAATCTTGATAATTCAATATCCTTTTAAATTAATATTTAATTCTTTTCTTTGATTATGGTTATGTGACTTAACTTTATGTTTATTTTATTTTATTATGGTTCATTTATTTATAGTTTGATCATTAGATTAATAGATTTTATTTTGATTTTAATTGAGTTTGATTCTTTATAATTAGGATTTTATTTTTAATCTCATCCATTTATCATGTTTATCAAAGTTTGGTTTGTATTTTGATTTCATACATTGGATAGTTAATTCATTTATCTTATTTAAGTAGGTTAAATGAGATTTGATTTGATTACATATTAAATTGATGAGTCTTTTTTTATTTGATTTGATTTAATTTGATTTGATTTGATTTGATTTTATTGAATTACATGGGTTTGCTTAGGTTCAATGTGATTATGTGATTTAATTAGAAGTGTATTTATGTTAATTATAAAGATTTAATTTTTCAATTTGATTTCATATTTGTTTATTAATGATGTAATTAATGACTTAATAATTTAGGTTTAATTTAGGTTTTGATTAGTATTTAATTGCATTTATTATATTAAGTTTAATTATTAAACTTAAGTTTAATATGATTAATTTGATTAACTTAATTAGCTTGTTTAAGTGGTGTGATCAATTACAAAATTAAATAAAGATTTGTTTAATTTTTAATTTGATTTCATATTTATTTAGGTTAATGATGTAATTAATGATTTAATGATTTATGTTTAAATTAGGATTTGATTAGTATTTAATTGCATTTATGTTTGATTAAGTTTAAGTTTAATATGTTTAATTTGATTGACTTAATTAGTTTATTTAAGATGTGTGATCAAATTAATTAGTAGATTAATTAAGTGTTTGATTTGAATTTAATTAAAAAATTTGGTTTATTAAGATGATGGATTAATTATTAAGTTTGCATTAATTAGGTGTTTATTCAATTGGATTGGCTTAAGGGTAGTATTTAATTAAGTGTGTTTAAGTTAATTATTAAATTAAATAAAGATTTATTTAATTTTTTTTTTTATATTTATTTAGATTAATAATTAATGACTTAATGATTTATGTTTAATTTAGGATTTGATTAATATTTAATTTATTTATGTTTGATTAAGCTTAGGTTTAATATGATTAATTTAATTACTTAATTAGTTTACTTGAGGGTGTGATTAATTATTAAATTTAATTAGGGGTTTGATTTAAGCTTAAGAGTTAGCTTTAATATGTAACTTATTTAAATTAATTTGATTAATTAAGATGATGGATTAATTCATTAAGTTTGCATTAATTAGATGTTTGATTAATTAAGTTTGATTAAGGGTAATTAAATTTTAAATCATTAGATTAATTAAGGTTTGTTTAATTAGAGATTAATGACTTAATTTTCATATGAGTTTGATTTGATTTAGTTAAGTTTACTTAAGTTTGATTTGATTAAAGGATTATATTATTATCATTTGATTATATTAAGTGATTTAATTATTTATTTTTTATTTCAATTAACTTGATTATTTATGATTAGGTTTATTTTCTTTGATTATTATGTTTATTGATTTCATTAACATGTTTGATTTAGTTGTTAGGTTTATGTATTAATGGTTAATTAATTATCTTATTCCAAATGGATTGAATGTGATTTAATCATATGTTAATTAAGTTTACTTTAACTTTATTTGGTTTAATTTGATTAATATTAAATGATTATGTTGAATTGGTTTATTAATCAATTTGATTTTAGTTTATTTAATGATTAATTAGTTTCAATTTATTTTATATTCATTAAGTTTCATATGATTAAGATTTCATGCTTAGGTTTAGTTTTAGTTTGACCCATGTTAAAGTTTCTAGATTTGTATTTAATTTTAAGTTTGATTTAAGATTTAATCATTTAATTGAGTTTTATTAACTTAAATAGGTTTAATCATATTTAATTTAATTTCTCTAAGGATGATATTTTTTGATTTGAGGTTTGATTAATGATTGCTTAAGTGTTATTTCATTTTCATTTTGATTTGATATTTAAATTATTTTTAGATTGTTTTAATTAATTCCTTAATTGATAAAACTTTAATCTTAAGCGTTTGGGGTTCATTAGGATTTAAAAAATCACATTATTTTCTTAAGAGTCTTAGATGTCAATTGAAGTGATTTAAGCCTTTTTGAAGATTTTTTTATAAATTTTTGAATTTTATTTGATTTATTTTATTAAAATGGACAATCTAAATTTCAAAATTTAATTTCTCTCAAAGTCTTTTAGATTTTTTATGATATAATGTTAATTTCATCTCTAAAATTTCAACTTAATCGACTTGTATTTTAGAGTAATAATGAAATTTAATTTTCACTAAAAACTCAAATTAAGCTCAAAACATTTAGTAAATTTAGATTTTTTTTTGGATTCCTCTCAAAAGATGAATCCAAAGCCTTTAATTTTTTTAAGTATTTTATTTTTTATGAATTTTTAAAGTTTCAGGTGATTTAAGTAATTTTTTTAAATCAGAAAATAGGTGATTCATTAACCGACGGCCAGCGTGTGCTGGAGGGGCAACCCGTGCCACATCGGCGTGGTCGTGGCGAGAAAATGCATGATCTAGGAAAATGATGGCGATTGATCACGTCGTCAATGGGTGATTAGGCGATCAGTCCATCATGGATCGAGCGATCGTGTGTTCCCGATTGAATCGGGTCCGAAGATGCGATCAAATCCACGATATGGGATGGGATGGCTTTTTAGTGGAAAAAAATAGGGAAAAATGTAAAAAAATCAAATGGAATTGACTCATTTTTCACCAATTTTAAAATTCTATTAATTGGGATGATTTAAAATAAAATGTGATTATCTAGGAAATTCTAAAATCGTAGAAAATTAACACAAAATAAAGAAATCTAAGGCCACTAAGTTTGGCAAAATTTACCTCAGGGGATGGTTTGGATGAAGATCAAGAACTCTATGTGAGGAAGCTTTGGAATGATTTTTTAACATTTGCCTCTCTTTGGAACATCGTCTTCTCCAATGTTCACCGTTGCCTCGTTGGAAAGCTTATATTTGTATTTTTGAGCTCAAAAATGGCTCAAAGAGGTGGGGGATGGCTTCCTTTTTGCTTTGGGGAGTTATTGGGAGCTGAATGGTGGAGGAAGAGATGAAGCCTCATTTCTCCCTCCTTTAATATGCCAAAATCCATTTTGAATTTTTTTGGCTCCAAAGTGATTGTCATCTTGCTTGGGGTGGTTGGGATGGATGATGGATTGATTGAGACTTTGGATTTTTATCCAAAGTCTCTCTTGCCATATGATCAGCTCCATTCAATGCAAATGTTGGGGAGGAGTTAAATGCATGTGATGGGGAGAATTAAATGAGGTTGGGTGGAATCTATGTGGGGAGGATCCATGAGATTTTAAATGGGTTGGGTTGATTTTTGGCTGATCCCAAATGGGTTTGGGTCGAGTTTGATCAGCCCCCAATGGGTCATGGCTTTCAAGGGATTTGGCTCAATTTGGGTATATGCTCATATTGTTAGGTTGACCAATTGGTCAAATTGGTTAAATCAGGTTAGGTTTAAATGATAATTTGAAGAGTTTTGGTATGATTAATTTGATTTAATTTGGCAGAATTGATTTTGGCTCATTTGAATCAAATGGGTTGAAATGGTCAAATTGACCAAAAATTGGCAATTGGGTTATGGGTTGATTCATGTTCAATTGGAATTTAAAGATGAATGATCTTTGGTTTGAATCAATTTGGATTTAATTTGAATTTTGTTGATTTAGGTCAATTTGGGCTAGGTTGGATCAGTTGACCAATTGATGGTTTATGATTTTGGTCAAGTTCAATAATCAATTTAATGAACTTGAGCATTGGGTTACAATCAATTTTGGTTGGATCATGATTTGAAATTTGGTCCTTTAGGCAATTTGGGTCTTGGATCAATGGCCAATTGAGCTTGGTTTTTGGCTCTGGTGATCAAGTCATATTTAAATATTAACTTTGGGTTGATTCAAATCATTGGTTTAAATTAATTTGGTAGATGAGTTTTGGCTAGTTTTGGTTCATTTGGGCTAAGGTTGACTTGGTCAATGACTAAGTTGATTGGTTTATTGATTGATTTTGATCATATAGGGTGATCAACATTCTTAGTAGAAGGTTTTGGTGAGCTTGGTTCAATCCAATTTGGGTTGGATTAGAAGTTGACTCAAATGGGTCCTTTAGGTCACTTTGGGTCAAGTGGACCTAAGTGGGTTGACTTGGGTTGACTTGAATTTGGTTTTATGATTGTAAGTTTTATTTATATCTTGATAAATGATTGAATGAATGATTAATTCGATAGAAAATCCATTGATTTTGACTTGATTTGGATAGAATTTGGCTAAGTCAAGAAGGCTTAAAAAGGTTTGGATTTGATTTTTGATATAGTTTTTGTCATTTGAATTTGGATTTTATTTATATTTATGAATATAAATGAAGGAATGATTGATTCATAAAAAAATCAATTGAGGTTTGGTTTGAGATTTGAGTATGGGTTTGATTTCAGAAGGTGTATGGGTGGTTTAAAAATAAATAGGATTTCTTAAGTCTTAAGGCATGGAATATGATTAACCTTTCTAAGTCTATAGGCTTGGGTTGTGTTCACCTAATCACTAGAGTGTCTTATGATTAAAGGAGTCTTGTTTGAAGAGTCTTAGTCTAAGATGAGGAGTTAAGAGCTCACTAAAAGTGAGGTCAACAAAGGACCCCAATAGGTGTGTGTAAGGCTATGCATTGGGTGATCAACAACATCCATTGCAAATGGAAATGATCTATACAAACTTGGCAGTCTTTATGCAAGGGCATAAGCAAGAAAGAATCCAGGGATTGAGTACATAACCTTCTTCTAGACAAGTTCAAGATCTAGGATATGGATCGTTTGATTATGGTATGATTTTTTTGGGTATGTATTTGGGGATAAGAATCTATAATTTTGGGATCAAGAGAATTGATTTTAATTTTTTTTTATTTATGATGTGGAGGCATCTAGGATATGTAGAATGTTGGGATTGTATGAACCTTTGGGGTTTGTATCCTGGGGATAAAAATTTGATTGGATTTCTTTGATTTGTTTGATTAGACTCCACTAGGGAGGTTGGTTTAATTTGTTATGGCTCCACTAGGGAGAAGGGTTCTAGATTGAGGGCATATCCATCGGGGATGTACACTTAGTTAAATTTGTTTGATTTAGATCTAAGCTCCACTAGGAAGGCTAATTTAATTTGCCCTCTGGGAAATTTGGTTTTGATATGTTTAATTTGACTCCAGGAGGTTGGTTTGAATTTATTTTGTTATGGACCCTATCGTGCGATGGACCACACTGAAGAAGGAGCCAGGGGCCTTGGCTTAGATTTATAAGTCCAAAGGGTAGTCCACTTGTCATAAGGACTATCCTAAGGGTTGCCTTTGTGCACAACTATCTAGAGAAGCATAGACTTACATCTTCCAAAGCAGGAAGATTGGGGTGATCTATTGGATGACACAAACACTTACCTAAGATGACTCTTGAGTGAGCCTTTGGGGTCTTAGAAGAAAAGCATAATAAACTTACATCTTCTAAAGTAGGGATCAGATGTTGGGGTGACCTATCGATGGCGCAATAAATTGAACCCTACCTAAGGCGACTACTGAGTGAGCGCCGCTGGGGAGCTTACCTCAACTCAAGAGTAGTCCTGATGATTAATTTAATTTTAATTTTATTTTATTTGATGCGATTTCATTTAATTTAATTTGGTGTGTTATGTTGTGGACCTTGTTGGCGTGTGATAGGCCCACTGAGAAGGAGCTATGTCAGCCTTGACCTTTCTCTGATTTATAAATCCAAAGGGGTAGTCAACCAGCCACAAGATAGAACTATCCGACTTAAAGGGTTACCTTTCGGTGTGCAATGACTGTTCTAGAAAGAAAGCAAAGCATACTGATATATTCCAAAGTAGGGATTAGCCGTTGAGGTGATCTGTCGATGGCGCAACAAATCAAACCCTACCTAAGGCGACTATTGAGTGAGCGCCGCTGGGGAGCTTGCCTCAACTCAAGAGTAGTCCTGATGATTAATTTGATTTTAATTTTATTTTATTTGATGCGATTTAATTTAATTTAATTTGGTGTGTTATGTTGTGGACCCTGTTGGCGTGTGATGGCACTGAGAAGGAGCTATGTCAATCTTGACCTGTCTTAGATTTACAAGTCCAAAAGGGTAGTCTACCAGCCACAAGGTAGGACTATCCAGCATAAGAGTTACCTTTCAGTGTACAATGATTATACTAGGAAGAAAGCGTAGCAGACTTATATCTTCCAAAGTCGGGATCAGCCGTTGGGGTGATATGTCGATGGCACAACAAATCAATCCTGACCTAGGGTGACTATTTGAGTGAATGTCATTGTGGACTCATATCGACTAAAGAATAGTCAAAATTAATTTAATTTTAGATGAACCCTGTCAATGTGTGATGGATCGACTAATAAGGAGCAAATATCAGCCTAGACCTATCTTAAGTTTACAAATCCAAAGGGATAGTCTACCAGTCGTTAGGTAGAACTAACCAACCTAAGGGGTGTCTTTCAGTTTGCAATGATCAAGTCAGGAAGAAACCACGGGGACTCACATCTTCCCAAACAAGAAACCACTAGGGTGATCGATCACTTGTGCAACAAATCAGACCCAACCTAAGGCTTTCTGTCAGTTTGCAATGATCATGCTGTAAAGAATGTGTAATATACTTATATATTTCAAAGCAAAGATGACCGTCGGGGTAATTCATTGGTGGCACAACAAGTTGAACCTGACCTAAGGGCGACTACTGAGAGAGTGCCAACCCGGGGACTTATCTCAACTCAAAGTAGTTAGGAAATTCTTATAGGGAGTTTTATTGACATTGCCTTAAAGATAGGATGCCTGCTTGGGAAAGGGGCCATTGGGGGCTTGAATTCCTAATCCACAAGTGAAGATATATTTTATTTATTTAATATTTGCATGGATCCTATTGCTTTGCAAGGGACCACACTGAGAAGGAGCTTATATCAACCCAGTCCTATCTCAGACTTACTAGACCAAGGGAGAATGTACGCATATGCTGAACAAATTCTCTAACTACAGTGATGGTTATTAGGAAAGGGGGACTGTCCAATCCAAAAAGAATTAGGGTAATGTCTAAATGGGGTTGCTAAGGATGTGATCCAAATAGAGTGCCTACAGGGGAGGTGCCGCTAGGGGCTTTATCCAAAACTCTATAAAAGAGAGCCTGTAGGTATTCAGTGGCCAACTCAAGGAGAAAGCACGGGGACTCACATATGCCAAGAGTGGTGTATCCACCGGGTGGGTCACCGTCAGCATGGCAATAGCCAACCAACCTAGGTGCCGTCAGTTTGTGACAATCAATCTAGAAAGAAGCATGTAGGCTTACATCTCCATAAAGTAGAACTGATTGACGAAATAGTCTATCTTCAGCTCAACAGGGGCTATCCGACCTAGGGCGACTACTAAGCGAGGGGTCCTGCGTAGGGACCAAACCCAGGCTTGAAGTAGTCAAGAGGAAAGGAGCCACTGGGGGACTTATCCTAAACCTCAAATATACTCGACCTAGTCAGAGGATGATGGATAGTTCAAGAAGAAAGGGTGTAGGCTTACATCCTCTTAAACAAATTCAACATGAGGTAGCTTACCGGCTGCACAGTGAGGCTTACCAAACTAACAAGGCACGTGTATGTTTACAATGATCAAGTCAGGAGGAAAGCACAGGGACTCGCATCCACCAAATAAATGACCACTGGGGTGACACACTAGTAAGGTAGCATGTTAGACCTAGAGCAGCTAATGAGTGAGTGCCATAGGGGGGGCTTGCTCCCACATCAAAATAGCTCGAGAAAAAAATATATATGTTTATTTGTGTTGTAAAAGAGGGAATAAGATGTCACTTAGGTTCTCTTACACCTACTCTAAACACATAGAAGAATGGATAAAATAGTATCGTAGGGGAAATTGTAACTCCACCAAGAAAGAATCCTACACCTAACTTAGTGAAGGGAGTTGAACATCTAATGGTAGAACGACTTCAGACCCATACACTAAGGAGAATGGGGTAGATTAAGTTAGAGTTCTATGATGGTACTTACAAGGCTTCAACTAATATTCATGCCAATCGTATGTCATCTAAAGTGTCTTCTTTATTATTTGGATGAGAGTTTTGTTGAAGGCTTCTGCTAAGCCATTTGCCCTTGGATAGTAGATGCTAGAGTATCTCCAATCTATGTTGTGTCTCTGAGCAAAGATGTTAATTTTAGTGCTCTTGAATGTAGTACCATTATCGGATATAATTTATCGAGGCACCCCAAACCTATATGTGATATGATTCCTGAAAAATTAGAGCACATGCTGAGATGTGATCTTTCTAAGTGGGATTGCCTCGACCCACTTGGAAAAGTAGTCGGTGGCAGCTAGAATGAACCGGTGACCCTTGGAAGAAGGAGGATCACTTGGACCCAATATGTCGGTACCTCAACACTCAAATGGTCATGAGGCCAATGTTGGATGTAGAATAATGGGTGATTGATGTAGGACTACACCATATACCTAATATTAGTGGCATCTCCTAGCCACGTCCATGCAGTTTGTGATCATTGAAGGCCAATAGTATCCTATTCTCTTAATCTTATCTTTCATCTTCGGACTGGATTAATGTGCTCGGCATAAATCTGAGTGTACCTTAGTCATGATCCTACGGGCTTCGTGTTTTTCCAGACAACGTAACCATATAAGTTCCAAGAACTATCGGTACAAGGTGTCATCCACAAGAGCATAGAAAAGGGCTCTTTACCTTACCTAGTGTGCTAGTGATTTCGCTTGAGGTAGTTTACCTATATTTAAATAATCCATGAATGGTTACCTCCAATCTGACTCCTCATCCAGTTTGGCAATGGCAACCACCCATTCAAGAGAGAATCTCTTGATGAGTTCAGCATCAATAAGAGATAAGACTTGTCTATTTTGGACCCTTATTAGAATGGACTCATCTTCCAGACATGCCAACTCCTTGGCAAGCTTGGCTAATGCATCTGCTACTATGTTCACTCCTTGAGGAATCTTGTAGATAGTAACCTCTAGGATTTGGGCCAACAATTCCATGGTATACTTGTGGTAATGAGGGAGCTTAGGTTTTAGAACCTTATAAGACTCAGTGATTTGGTTGATGACTAACTGAGAATCCCCAAAGATGTTGATACTCTGGTCACATAGTGTAATGACTAACTCCAGACCGTCAATCAGAGCCTCATATTTATCTTCGTTATTGGTGTATGGATTGGACAGATAATATCATCACATCATGGTCCAGAGTTAGGAGAACTATTCCTACCCTTCCCTGGGCTTGTAAATTGTGATTCTCCTCTTTGAGAGGAAGCTACACCATCAAAGTACATTTCCTAACGAGGAACACTAGTACCCCCTAAGTTCATGATTTTTTCATGAGAGAGATCATCATTAAGCAGAGAATCAGTAGGGAGTGGATGCGCTGCTAAGAAATTCACAAGTGTTTGTCCCTTTACAGCACGGAGGGATACGAATGTTATATTAAATTGAGATAAAATCATGGACCAATGTGCCAACCATCTAGATAAGGTCAGTCGTTTCATGAGATATTGCAGTGGATTGACTCTAGAGATCAAGTTCACCTCATGAGAAAGCATGTAATGTCGTAGCTTTTGGGATGCAAAGATTAAAGCTAGGCAGTGCTTTTCAATAAGTGGATAGTTTGCCTCAGTAGGGATTAGATGAAAACTGAGATAATAGAGAGCATTCTTCTTCCCTTCATCATTGATTTGAGCCCACAAAGCACCAAGAGAGTCATCTAATGCAGCAATATATAATATGAGCGGCTTGCTTGGGATAGGAGCTATAGGAACTGGCGGCATCATCAGATATTGCTTGATGTCTTCAAAGGCATGCCGGCACATGTCATCCCACTTAAACTTGGCATCCTTTTTCATAAGTGCTGAAAATGGTTGGCATCTTCTTGATATGTTGGAAATAAAGTGTCTTAGATATGCCAACCGCCCTTGGAATGACTTGAGTTGTGTTAGGCTTTTAGGGGGTGGCATTTCTAATATTGCTTTGATCTTTTCCAGATTGATTTCAATTCCCCGGTGTTAGACAATAAACTCAAGGAATTTTTTTGAAGCTACTCTGAATGCACACTTCAGGAGGTTCATTTTGAGGTTGTATTTTCTTAACCATTCAAAAACTACTCTCAAGCCAAAGTGATGGTCTTTCTTTTCTTTGCTTTTTACAATGAGATCATTGACGTAGCATTCAACTTGATGATGAATGAGTTCGTCAAAGATTTGAGTCATGGCCCGCTGGTATGTAGCACCGGCATTTTTGAGACTGAAAGGCATAACCTTATAACAATAGATTTTGATCGGGGTTTGAAAGGCAGTGTTTCTTTCATCCTTTAGAGCTATCTTAATTTGGTTGTAGCCAGATGACCCATCCATGAAAGAGAATATTGCATGAGATGAGGTGATGTTCACCATTAATTCTAGTATAGAAAGTGGAAATTTGTCCTTAGGACATACCTTATTTGGATCCTTAAAATCGATGCATATGCAAATTTGGACATTCTTTTTCTTAACTAGGATGACACTGGCCAACCGTGAGATATATTTCAGAAGTGACCTATTGTTCAATGTCTAAGCGCATGCATCTTGGAGCCTTCTTGATAGGGTTAGCATTAGGTTCTATTGATAGTTTATGGACTGTTATGTCAGGAGATAGACCAGTCATCTCTTCATAACTCCATGCAAAGCAATCCTTAAACTCAATCAATAGCTTAACTAAATCATTGGATTTTTTTTCATTCAATAGAGAACTGATGTTTGTTGGACGTGGATCTTCTTCAGTTCCTAGGTTGATTTCTTTGAGCTCGTTGATAATTGATTTGATCTACTCTTCGAACTCTGGCAATGTATCATTGAGTTCAAAGTCATTTGGATCATCTGAAGTTTCTAAGCTCACCTCCTCATATGAGTTAGCAAGATTTGAAAAGAACCTATCAGATTCCAAATGATTGGTGATGATTAAGCAGTAATCATCATCAACAACTGGACCCACTGTACCGAATCCTAGTCCCGGTCATGATTGTGAATGTATGTATTTGTTGTCCCATAACCTTTCAAAGTAATATGACCTGTGTTTAGACCAAGCATGTGGAATTAATCATTTCTTTGCTAAATTAAGAACATATGTGAGTACCAATCAAAAGATAATTCTATTAAATCTTTGTATGAATCATCCTCAACTTCTACATTAGCTTCTTGACTTGACGATGATGCTCCAAGAAAGAATTTCTGCACCTTTACATTTGTGGAAGACTTAGGGGCTTTCTTAACTACCAAATCCTCAACCTTTTGTGATGACAGTGGGGTTAAAGCTAAAGTTCTCAACTGATACCTCACTATTTCACATATAAACTTGGATACACATATGCTTTGCTTAGAGCCCGCCTTTCATCATCAGCTCAACTGTCACTTGCATGGGGATCTATCTAAAGTGCTAGCTATTAATCATATATGACTCATCCTCTGAACTAGATTCTAAATCTATATAGATAGTAGGTGTAGTCCTAGTAGCAGAACATAACTTCTATTGGGTGGCCAATAAGGAGGTCTTCCATCCTTAGGCATGTCTCTAAATCTACCTCTTCCTCTACCTGCTGGAGGTCGAGTCATCCTACCCATATGTTTGAATGGAGTAATGAACTGTGGGTGGAATCTAATGTCAGGCTCTACTTTCTCCTCTAAGTCTATTTCTCACTCCCTTTTATTTTCTTTCTCATTTCCTTTTTTCTTTTCTTTTTCTTTTTTTTTTTTTTTTCTTTTCTACTTTCTTTTATCTTTGAACTTTTGCCAAGTTCACGAGAATAAACTTGTTGATTTTGAAGGAGATAATAGGCCGCATTCTCATACATTCCAACCTCATGAACTGTGAATGGCTTAAGATCTCCTTTGACGTAGTATTCAATCCCACCCCTCATGAACTTCATATGCTGATGTAGAGAGAATGAAACCACATTATTCTCATGTATCCGTAGTCTCCCAAGCAAAGCATTGAAAGATGTATCTGAGTCTATAATATGAAACTTGGTGGTAGTCTTCCAATCATCTACTTCTAATGGCAATACTATAGAGCATAAGGTCCTCTCGCCTTGTTCATTGAATACTCTCAACATCATCCTCTCTTTTGAAAGTTTAGATATGTCAATCCTCAACTAGGTGAGGGTTTTAAAACTCATAATGTACATTGATGCACCCTAGTCAATAAGAACTCTGGATATCCTATATTTTTCAATATCCACTATAATGTAAAAAGGGCGGTTGTGCTTGGTCATTCCTATAAGAAATTCTTCTTCATTGAATGTAACTACTAGAGTGTCCTCTGAACTACGAGCCTCCTCCTCAGTAGCGATCAGCTGGGCTAAGCATATCTCTGAATCAATAAGAGCCTTGAATAGGGATTTCCTCATCTCTTTGGATAAGATAAGGGCATCATATATTCTTAACTTAGCTGGAAGCTTCTAAGATGTGCTAGGATATTGTAGTCAACTATTTGATCCTCCATAAGCATATCCATGGGTGGAGCATTTTATGGAGGGGCTATCTGCTCTTTAAAACTAATGATTTGATTTCCCTTATCCTGAGGTGCCACCCTAGGAGGTAGAACTTTGCCACTACGAAGGTTAACTTTAGTGATCTCTTGGAATGTTGAATTTTTAAGAAGTTCTACCTTCTCATCAGGTGCACCTACCACTTCTTCTATAGGATCATTGGAGATGGATGACTCCAAATCAATCTCAAAAGGTGAATCCGTGTGATTTAGAAATAGAAAATCCATGTCTAAATCAGAAGAGGAATGATCAAAACTAGAGTTATCATTATTATTTTGTAGACTTGGAGAGTTTTTAAGAAGAATAAAATCTAGAGTATCATAAGTGGACAAGATATAAGTGAAAGCTTTCATCATTGATTTCTTCTTAGATGGAGGTACATGATAAAAATCTAATAAAGTAAGTGGGGTAAGGGGTATAATGCCCTTATCCACTGATACAATGCTTCTAATGGTAGAAGAGGAGCTTGTGGAGGAAGAATTAGTAGCTGCAACGGTGGATGGAGTACTGGACTCAAACAGTGGTTGTGCTATTATGCTATCCCAGGCAATTAAGGTAGGCTGCTGCTGGGCTGACACCTTCTTCAAGTTATATTTGGCAACTTGCAAACCTTCCTTAGTATTAGAGGTTTGAGTTACTTTAGGCACCTGTAAAGAAAGCTTCTTGATCTTAGAGATCACTTTTTTAGAGGTTCGAGATAAGGCAACATCCTAATCTTCTTTTATCTTAAGATGATCACAAGTATCCCCAAGAATTACTTTGATAGAACTGGAGGGTTGTTCTAACAAGTATTCCTTGGGGATAAAAATAACTCCTGAATTATAGTTGTGTTCAAGCCAGTCCTTAAAGGTGACACAATCCCCCAAGGCATGACTAACCATGCAGTGGTAGGGGCAATAGTTAGGATCATTACTCTTGCCCACATCTTCCAACCTCTTGGGCTCTTGTAACTAAAAGTCAAGTTTCTTTAAGAGGTTCTTAAAGATCTTCCTAACTACCTCCCTCTTGAATGAATATGGCTTATTCAATCTATCGATAAGAGTAGGTGGGTAATAGCTACCTAGCGGTGGATATGAGTACCACTACTGAGTATACTGTGGAGAAGGTGGTGGCTACGGTGGTGGGTGATGTCATGCGTGGTGGTGATAGGGGTGGAGGTTGCGTATGAGGTCTCTCATAACTCAAGGCTACTTCCCTTTGTCTACTGACACTACTACCCCTGGCTTCTTTTCAAATGCTTTCTACGGCTTGGGCTTGAACGATTGGTCATGAAAATGTAACTATTTGGCTTCCCTTTGTAGGCTAGCCACCTTGTTGATTAATTTCTCAAAGATTTTGATTGTAAATCCCTCAATCATGGAAGCAACTGAGCCATGAATATTATTGAGAAGAATTTCTATAACATGTTATTCGGACAACTGTGGTTCGTATTTCATACTCAAGTTTCACCACCAGAGAATATAATCAACAAGGGACTCATTGGGATTTTGTTGCGCCACAATGAGGTCACCCACAGTTACCCTTTCCTAGGATTCAAAAAATCTCTTGATGAAGAGGTGCTCCGACTCAGTAAAAGTCTTGACTAAACTATTGGACAGTTTAATGTACCAATCAAATGCAATCCCTGACAGACTGCTAACAAATAATCAGAAGAGAAGTGCATCACTACCTCCAACGTTGCAATAACTAGCTCTAAAGTGTGTTATATGTTGCTGAGGGTTTTCACTACCATCAAAGATCTTGAAGGATGGTGGCACAAAACCCTTGGGATATTGGTGGACTACATTGAATTCCTCCGAGAAAGGTCTACCCTTTAGAACAGATGAGCCACCTCGGCCTTGCACCAACGCTTCGTTCACTTGTTGTTCTACCATATGCTTTATATCTTTTTTAGGCATGGAGGTACTATCTGTGATCTTCCTTTGCAGATTGCCACTATCCTAGTCCATGGGAGATGTAATCTTGGGATGATCTAGAACATGCAACAACCTGTGGTGGTCTCTCTGGAGTAGTCACTAACGAGCGGCCTTGAAGTGCTAGGACTACCGCTAACAAGTCTTTAACTTTTTGTCCATCTTACTGATAAGCTCATCTCTCTACCTCAGTTGTTGACGAAGGTGTTGGCTTGAATGAGATGTGTCTTCTTCTTCAATTATAACACCTTCCTGGCTATGCTGATCCCTAAGGAGGGAACCCCTAGTGTCGACCATATGGACTTCCGCTGAGTCCTCCAAGAGATCATCCTCATCTGGATCAAAATTGACCCTAGCATCCTCTTCATCAGAGCGATCTCCCCGAGGAGTTCCCTCTTCTCAGCGAAGTATTGAGTGAGGATCTCATCTAAAGAGTGGTCTAATCATGCAGGGACAAACACTCACTGTTGACCAGTAGTGGGGCTATGCTCACTGATAGAAATACATCGGGCATTGCTTACCGCTATACTACTTTCTCTCAGAGGATTGTGCTCACTAACATATATTTGGATCACCCCACCGGGTAACATCACCGTAGGAGGGCCACTACCATGGACACTACATTTATATCCTACCCTCTTCTACACCGTCGCCGCAGTGGAGACTACAAAGGTTGTTGTAACCATAACTGCTATGACTGTGGCGGTGACTTGACCACGGTGACCTTAGGTCACCATTCCTTCTTCTCCAGTGGAGGTCGAATAAGAGAGCTGACCTCACCACCGAGTGGAGTAGATGGAGGGATCCTTGGGCCATAATTGGATCACCAATGTGGTCTTTTCCATGGAGCTTCAGATCTTGGTTGGAATGGGGATGTCGAAGGATAGGTGATGGTGAGTGAGCTGCGAGGTAGCACTACCACCGACTAGGCCTACTCCTCCGTGACAAGTAACACCGGTAAGGATGATGATGTCTAAATGATCGGCCCTAGTAAGGCGACGATCGAGAAAATCCATCAGAGTGGAGGTCGTCGACTGCCTCGCAATCCTCTGTCGCTCCCTCTTACTTGTCTGAGTTGATACTTGAGCCTCCAAGGCTCTCTCCCTCTGGATCTAACTTTTGACTTTCCTAGAGATAATAATCCTCAGAGCAAAAATGGTACCAGACTCTGACTGTCCGTAAGCTCGGCCAACCTGGTGCAAGATGACCTTGAGCTCGTCATAAGGCTTCATGTGCTCCCTAGTAGGTGCACTGAAATATAATGGTGGTGAAGGTAGTGCAGCAATCCTCCTGTAGTCCTCCTCTCTATCTGAGGCTGAGAGGGGGTGGAACCTACTACCACTCAAAATGGAGAGGTCTCACAGGGAGATCCCTCCTCAGCCACATGGGAAGCGACATCCATCTCTCTCTCTCTGCCCTCTTGTGATGTCGTTTAACTTTGCAATTCTTATTATGGCACTGCAATGCGTAAGTATGAAAGACAGAGCACCCACCTCAATGTGGAGTAGACTATCTCAAGCCAAGATAGTCTTCCCTTTGGGGTGTCAAGAGGAGAGTCCTGCTGAGCTATAGTAGAGTAACTGCACTGGGAACAACTAGCATAGAAATTGATACTGGCAGGGTAGCTAGAACAACAGTGAGCTTCCTCTTTAGTGGAGGAAACTTAGAATCATATGGCATATCGAATCGAATAAGCGGTGTCTACCCCACCACCTCCTCCTTGCTAACTGTGGTGAGGGCTATCCCCTCGCAAGAAATTCTCACCCCCTCAAATCCATGGACAAAGTAGATGACCTCGGTGAAGCCAGTAGTAGAGAGACTAGCCTGATCCAGGGGCTGGTTTAGACCAGTGGGGAAGGAAAACACAAACTTGTTGGGAGCCATGACAGCTGTACTAATTGAGGACTAGAAGAACTAACAGCACTGAAGTATGTAGTATTGAAATATTGCTGAGTCAGACACTTGCCTTGATATTCACCTTCAATCATTGATCTCAAGATTTGATTTGGAATTTGAACCCACATTGAACAATCTTAAGGATGTTAAGTGGGGTTCATTGAAATTTTGGAGAGATTTTGGATATTGAGGAGAGTCTTTGCCATTTGATTTTGATTTAAAACCCATACTCAACTCATTTAGGTAGGTTAGGTGGGGTTCTAAATTTTGAGGGGAGATTTTCTTGGAGATATTTGTGTTTGATGCATCTTATTTGAAAATATTGATAGTATGAAAGACCTCTACTTAGCAAATTTGGGTATGCTAAGAAGAGATTATGATTGTGTATTTGAAATATTTTTGCTTGTGAAGATTTGATTATGTGATATTTTGATTTGAAAATGGGGCTTCTTACTTAACAAATTTGGTATATTAAGTAGAGGCCACATGTGTTTGATTTATGCTTGATGATGAGACTTTCATTTAACAAATTTGGTATGTTAAATGAAATTCAAATGTGATTGTGAGATAGATTTGCTTTTTCTTGAATATGGGAGTCCCACTTAACAAGTTTGGTATGTTAAGTGAAAGCCTCAAATATGTTCGAGATTTGTTTATTTTTATTTGAGGATGAGACTCTCACTTAACAAATCTGGTATGTTAAGTGAAAGCTCAAGTGTGGTTTGACATGAAAAATTGGATCCTTATTTAACAAATTTGGTATGCTAAAATATGGATCAAATGTGTGTTGAAAAGAGACCCTCACTTAACAAATTTGGTATGTTAAGTGAAAGTCAAATGTGTTTATGATTTTGAAAATGAAACTCTCACTTAACAAATTTGCTATGTTATGTAAAAGTCAAATGTGTTTATAATTTTAAAAATGAAACTCCCACTTAACAAATTTGGTATGTTAAGTGAAAGTCAAATGTGTTTATGATTTTGAAAATGAAACTCTCACTTAACAAATTTGCTATGTTAAGTGAAAGTCAAATGTGTTTATGATTTTAAAAATGAAACTCTTACTTAACAAATTTGGTATGTTAAGTGAAAGTCAAATGTGTTTATGATTTTGAAAATGAAACTCTCACTTAACAAATTTGGTATGTTAAGTGAAAGTCAAATGTGTTTATGATTTTTTTTGAAAGAAAAGAACTTATTTAACAAACTTAGGCATGTTAAATGGAGTTCAATTTGTTCTTATGATTTTCAAAAAAGGGGTTCTCATTTGACATACTTGGACATGTCAAATGAGATCCAAATGTGTCTTGAAGTTCAAGACTTTGGCAAGAAGGAGTTCTATCAAACAAATGCAAATGGTGCCAAATAGAATTCAATTTGCTTCACCTTCTCCAAGGGAAGGGGAACTCCCATTTGACAAATTTGGGTATGTCAAGTGGGGGGTTCAAATATGTCTTGACTTCTCTTTTATGTGTGTATGATTTATTGCTTTTCGAAAAGGGGGACAACTTCAACTCTAGCACATATGAAATATGCTAAGTGGAGTTTTAATTTTATATTATGATTTAATTCAAAAATAGAATCTCCATCTAATAAATTTTAGTGTTTGGGATGGGGATAGCTATTTCTAAAGTAAATGTGCTTTTTAAAAGACATTAAAAATGGTTGATTTTGATTTTGAAAAGAACCTCCATGTAACAATCATAGGATTTGTTAAACGAGGTTTTGTTATATGTGTTTTGTGCCTTTTTGAAAATTTCTTACAAATTTTGTGTAAAGATCCCTTATTATGTGGATTTTGAAAAAGTGCTTTTGGAAAGACATGTTATTTTATAGAAGAGTTTTATTTTCTCATTGTTCTTGGGAAGAACCTTGCCTTATCATCGGGATGGGGAAGAGATTCTTAATTTTGGTCATCTCCTTTGTTTGATTAATTTTAATTTTCACCTATTGGGGGAATAATGGGATTTTAAGACCTACATGGAGTGAGGTCCTAAAACCTAAAGGATGTTGGCGAGATTTGCTTAAGGATGAAATAAGCTAAGTGCTAATGGAAAGAATCATAGTCTCGAGCCTATATAAAATATAAGTCCACTATCGATGCTTGGAGACAATAATTGTCTACTAAAGATGGAGAGAGGAACCATCCCCAGCGGAGTTGCCAGAAAAATCTGTGGTGTTTATTTTGAGATGCGGGACACCACGTAGATCTTAGGGGGGGTACTATTGAAGTGATCGGGTATGACATTAAGGAATGATGTACTATCTTGAAAGATAGAAATCACCATCCTATAATGGACCTAATCACCTAATAAGGACTCCTAAGGCATGATGGGTCTTCGAATGTACTAGAGACCTTTCTCTTACTTTACATGAAAAAGTAAAGTAGGGTTTATTTTAAGTGAGGTTCATTAAGTTCCCTATGGAGGTAAGCCCCCATAGTTAATTACATCATAAGGAATGGAAATTCCTTAAGAATACTCTCGATTAAAGTAGTCAATTAGGGTCTCCAAAGATTTCAAGGTTAAGACTATCAAAGGATTGGCTATTTTAGAAAATCAAATGTGATAGATCAAGGAGAAGACTTATTTTTGGAATCTAAAGGGAGAAAGTAGGAAATGTTCATGATACTAGGAATCCTAGTGAGCATTCCAAACTATCCTATAAATGGGCTTTATATACTTGAAATTAAAGAGATTTTTTGTTTAAGTTGACATTTTATTAGAATACTAGGACTTATAATCCCACAACATAAGATTATGAAAATGCCTAAGAGGTGAGGATTTATGCTTGTATCCCAAAGAAAATAACTACCTAAGATCCTAAATCTATGGTGCTTTGGAGAGGGCCAAAGCACAACCTAAATCTAAGGCAAAAATGGGTATATGATTTACCTCCATAAGAGAAAATAAATCACCCGACTACTAGACTTATAATCGCCTAGAGTGGTAGCCAGCTAACTCCTCCAATGCTTTAAATCCATGTAGGCAAGTCTTATGCTTTGCAAGATGGCTAGGTTGTTGTTTATTTAGAAAGGAGAATAAGTCCTTAAACTCACTCCCTATGAGACTAGAGCATGAGTGGTATGAATTCATGACTTATTCTAATGAAATTTTTATCAAATTTATTTGATTCTTTTGGACTCTTTATTTTGACATAGGCTATGGGATTTTGTATGTCAAAATGCATGAGAACTTGATTATGGGCCAAATCAAGAGAGAAAGGGGTGTTCTTCCATCAAAGGCTCTCACAGTTTAAGCCTTCATTCTCTAGCACAGATGGAAGCCCCTCTTAACAAGAGTGGAAGAATATGACATGCATGATATTATACATTCATTCATCTAGCTAAGTGGTTGCTAAAAATTTTATTATCTTGATTTAATCCCTAGGCTTTTATGTGAGGTTATGAGTTATTTTAAATTTTAATTGCGAGTTATTAATTGGGATAGAAAAATTAATTTTTATCCTAAGAGCCTACCGCATCTAAGCCACACATTCAAACATCAAACATGAAGAAACTAGGAAAAGCATGCAATTCTAGTGCACAATCTAAACACAACATCAAATAATTTTATAGACTACCATAAAAGAATAAAAGGCCAGTGTAATCAGGTTCTATCATACACCCAAAAAAGAAAAAAAAGGGTAGCTGAGCTCTACCCTTATACAACCCGTATTATGAAATAATACATGTTATGGGGATCTTCATTTTTTTCATTTCTTCCTTCTCATACTTTTGATTTGATTTACTCCAAAGGCATCACAGGGAACCCCAGGGACTAAGCCTTCTGGCCACTGCTCATCCTAATCCCCATAACACTAACCATAATTCTTAATGCAAAATTATATTAAAAATAGAAAAAGTAAATCTAGCTACACCTGCAAAACAAATGTTAACTAAACACACCATACAACCCAAGCAGTTATATGAATAATTTGAACTTAGCACCCCACACATGGGTAACCAAGCCCACTTGTCCTAACATGGGTCTTGCTTAGGGGCTAAGAAACCTGCTCAGCAAAAGTATTTATATTTTTATTACAGTGGCCCCTTAAGCACAACCCCATGCAGAAAATTTGATTAGGCTAATCACGGCCTACCATCCAGTCTACGAGGCATACACACTAACATCTAGTCTAAAATATTACATCATAAAATAAAACACAAAATCATACATACTATGCCCTAACTTAGCACTATAAGTGATGACTTAGTATTCTAATGTGTGTGCTTAAGGCTTGTTTGACAAGACTTTACTAGGCCTCTTTAATTTAAGTTTCAATTTAGGCTTTGAATTTGTTTAAACTTTACCTTTGGGTGATTTTAATTTAAATGATTTAATAATTTATTTTTCACTTTTTATTTCACTTTTATTTGGTTAAAATGATGTTTAGGATTTCAAGAATTAAGAGTAGAATGAATTCCATTTGTAGATAGAAGTCATCCTATTCTACATCCTAACTCCTAAAGAGTCTAACTATGGTCCTTAAGTATCTTAATTAACCTATTTGAATTCTTGTAATTCTATTGATTTGATTTATTTGATTTGATTTAGAATTTAGAATTTGAGTTTGTTTTAAGTATTTGATTAATTGATTTTAGATTAGATGTTTTGGTTTAATTATATCTTGATAATTCAATATTCTTAATATCTAATGAGGTTTAAGTTTGTTTAAACCCATATATTTTTGATTGATTAATTTTAGATTAGATGTTTTGGTTTAATTAAATCTTGATAATTAAATATCCTTTTAAATTAATATTTAATTTTTTGCTTTGATTATGGTTATGTGACTTAACTTTATGATTATTTAATTTGATTATGGTTCATTTATTTATAGTTCAATTAGATTAGAAGTTTGATTCTTTGTAATTAGGATTTTATTTTTAATCTCATCCATTGGTCATGCTTATCAAAATTTTCTTTGTATTTCGATTTCATACATTGGATAGTTAATTAGTTTATCTTATTTAAGTAGGTTGAATGAGATTTGATTTGATTACATATTAAATTGATGAGAGTATTTCTTTATTTGATTTAATTTGATTTGATTTGATTAGCTTTATTAGTCTATGGGTTTGCTTAGGTTCAATGTGATTATTAGTTTAATTAAGAAGTGTGTTTAGGTTAATTATAAAGATTTGTTTAAATTTCAATTTGATTTCATATTTGTTTAAATTAATGATGTAAGTAATGAGTTAATGATTTAAGTTTAAATTAGATTTTGATTAGTATTTAATTGCATTTTAATTATATTCAAGTTTATATTTTCTTAAACTCAAGTTTAATATGATTAATTTGATTAACTTAATTAGCTTGTTTAAGAGGTGTGGTCAATTACTAAATTAAGTAAAGATTTGTTTAATTTTAAATTTGATTTCATATTTATTTAGGTTAATGATGTAATTAATGAACACTACCATTACCGGTCCCAAGTCCATATGTGAAAAGTGGAGGGTTACGTTAGGTAGTCGACAGCCACCGTAAAACTTGTCGAAATAATCATGACATAAATCCTTTAAATCATTGTGTTAATGCTAGGGCATCCCCTAGAAGTGGCGCGATATATGGCACGAATCTGATGAAAATGTGCTAGAGAATGCTCCCGGTGCTGTTAAATAAGCAAGGGTTCCCACATTATGGACGGATGCGGGCAAAGAAGTTAGTCCATGAAACTAGAATTAGGTTAGGATCTTTTTATTCTACTTTTGGTACTTTTTGAAACTAGATGCAATGAATTCTCTATTATGATTAAAACAGGGGTTTACATTTTTGTTCACTTTACATAAAAAGAGATGGCCATTAAATATAAATCTTACATTATTAATTACATTTTGTACTCAACCTCACTTATAGATTAATATTTTATGTGTTCAAGAAACTAAATGGGTTGGGGAGAAGGCCAAGGAGATTGATAGTTTAGGTTTTAAACTTTGGCATTCAGGTAAAAGTCAAACTAGAAATGGTGTAGGTGTGATTATAGATAAAAGTTTGAACGATAATGTTATAAATATTAATAGATGTGGAGATAGAATTATAGCTTTAAAGATTATTGATACTAAGATTATCAATGTTATAAGTGTCTATGCTCCTGGTATGTTTGGAGGTAAGCACAAAAGAAAAATTTTGGAATGAATTAGAGGGATTAATACAAAAGATACCTCTTGAAGAAAAAGTATTTATTGGAGGAGATTTAAATGGACATGTTAGTAGAGTGGTAGAAGATTTTAAAAGTATTCATGGTGGTTATGGATTTGGAGTGACTAATGAAGAAGGTAGGACTATATTAGATTTTGCTTTAGCTTATGATTTTTATGCTAACACTTTATTTAAAAAAAGAGATGAACATATTATTACTTATAAAAATTGATCTAGTAAAACACAGATTGATTATTTTCTGATAAGAAAAATAGATCGTTTAGATTGTAAAGATTGTAAGATCATTCCAAGTGAAAATCTAAGTACCCAACATCGATTGTTAGTTTTAGATTTTAAGATGAAAGGTTGTAAGAGAAAAATAAACCAAATTATTGTCCTAGAATTAGATGGGAAACTTAAAGAACACAAATAAAAATATTTTTAAGAGCAAGCTACAAGAGATTAGAATTTGGGATGTTCATGAGAAAGCTAACATTATGTGGGAAAAAATAGCAAGTGAAATTAAGCAAGTTGCTAAAGATGTGCTAGGAGAATAAAAAGGAAAAAATTCTTTTAATAAGAATAGTTGATGGTAAAGTAAGAGTGTGCAAGAAAAGATAAAAAATAAGAAGTATTATTATAAAACTTGGTTAGATGTAAAAACTCGAAGAATTGGGAAAGATATAAAGTGACTTGTAGAGATTCTAAGAAAGCAGTATATGATGCAAAAAAAAATAGTTTTTAGTAATTTATACAATAGATTAGATACCAAAGAAGGTGAAAGATGTATGTATAAGTTAGCTAACCAAAGAGATAGGAGAAGTAAAGACATAGTTCAAGTGAGGTGTATTAAGGATGAAAATAATAAAATGCTCTTTTTAGAAAATGATATTCAAAATAGGTGGATGAGATATTTTGATAAACTTTTCCATGAAGGATCTGAAAGTACGATTGATTTTAGCAACCTTAATACCCTAAACAAAAAATAAATAATTTCATTTTTATCATCGTATTAGTAAATCTGAAGTTAGTGAAGCTTTAAAGAAAATGAAATGTAGAAAAGCAGTAGGACCGGATAATATTCCAATAGAAGTGTGGAAATGTTTAGGAGATCAAGGAATTTCTTGGCTTACAAATCTTTTTAATATCATTTTAAAGACTAAAAATATGTCAAATGAGTGGAGAAAGAGTTTGTTGGTTCCTATATTTAAGAATAAAGGTGATGCACAAGAGTGTGCAAATTATAGAAGAATTAAGTTAATATGTGATACATTAAAATTATGGGAGAGAGTAGATAGGTTACGATGTGATACAATTTCTCTGTCGGAGTTTCATGCGGATAGATCTACTATGGATGCTATACATTTGTTAAGGGGTTTGATGGAGAAGCAGAGAGTAAGGAGGATCATATGATATTTATTAATTTAGAAAGCTTATGATAAAGTTTCAAGAGATGTTCTTTGGAGAGTTCTAGAATAGAAAGGAGTTAATATTGGTTATATTCAAGTCATTAAGGATATGTATACTAGAGTGTTGGTTGTGTCCAAACACAAGGAGGATTGACAAAATATTTTCCTATTTTAGTTGGATTTAGGATCAACTTTAAGTCCTTATCTTTTTACTTTAGTTATGGATGTTCTTAAGGCATTTACAAGAAGATGTACCTTGGTGTATGCTTTTCTTTGGGCATTCTTCTTGTTGATAAGACTAGAGAGGGAGTCCAACAAAAACTTGAATTATGGAGGTTAACTCTAGAGTCTAAAGGTTTTCGTTTAAGTAGATCTAAAACTGAATATATGGAGTGTAATTTTAGTTGTAGAAGTTCTAGTGATAGTGGTAAAATTAGGTGAACAAGTCATTAATAAGAGTGAGTGTTTCAGATATTTAAGCTCTATTGTTCAAAATGATGGTGAAATAGATGGAGATGTTATTAGTAGAATTCAAGTTGGATGGTTGAAGTAGAGGAATGCATCTTTTATTAGTGAAAAGTTCCACTTAAACTTAAGGGAAAATTTTATAAAATGGTCTAAGACAATGACTTATGGTGCAAAATGTTGGCCAATAAAAGAAGCATAAGACTAAGTTAAGTGTTACAGAGATGAGGATGCTTAGGTGGATGAGTAGCTTTACTCTTAGAGATAGAATGCAAAATGAGTATATTGGAAAAAGTTGGAGTAGCTCTGTGGTAGATAAGATTAGGAGAGTCGCCTTAGATGGTTTGGCCACGCGTGACCATCCGATGAATTAGTAGAGTAGATGCATTAGATTTGCCTTATGTTAAGAAAGGTAAAGGTAGACCTAAAAAGACTTGGTTAAGATGTATAAAAAATGATCTTAGTATACTTGATTTAAATAAAAATTTGACACATAATAAGACACAATGGAGACGAAGGATTCATGTAGCCGACCCCACCTAGTGGGATTAAGGCTTGTTGTTGTTGTTGTTGTTGTAATGATGTAATTAATGATTTAATGACATATGTTTAATTTAGGATTTGATTGGTATTTAATTGCATTTATGTTTGATTAAGTTTAAGTTTAATATTATTTATTTGATTGACTTAATTAGTTTATTTAAGATGTGTGATCAAATTAATTTGTAGATTAATTAAGTATTTGATTTGAATTTGATTTAAAAAGTTAATTTGGCTCATTAAAATGATGGATTAATTCATTAAGTTTGCATTAATTAGGTATTTATTCAATTGGATTAGCTTAAGGATAATTAGTTTAATTAAGAAGTGTGTTTATGTTAACTATTAAATTAAATATTTATTTAATTTTTTAATTTGGTTTTATATTTATTTAGATTAATGATGTAATTAATGACTTAATGATTTATGTTTAATTTATGATTTGATTGATATTTAATTATATTTATGTTTGATTAAGCTTTAAGTTTAATATGATTAATTTGATTAATTAGTTTACTTGAGGGGTGTGATTAATTATTAAATTTAATTAGGGGTTTGATTTAAGATTAATTTAAGAGTTAGCTTTAATGTTGTTTATTTAAATTAATTTGATTCATTAAGATGATGGATTGATTCATTAATTTTGTATTAATTAGATGTTTGATTAATTAAGTTTGATTAAGGGTAATTAAAATTTTAGATCATTAGATTAATTAAAGGTTTCTTTAATTAGAGATAAATGTCTTAATCGCCTACATATGATTTGTTTGATTTGATAGTTTTAGTTATGCATTTACCTAAATTTTGTTGATTAAGGGGTTATCATTGTTATTCTCATTTGATTAGATTAAGTGATTTAATTATTTATTTTTATTTCACTTAAACTTGATTATTCATAATCATAGTTAGGTTTGATTTTCTTCATTTATTATGTATATTAGATTTCATTCATGTTTTATTTAGTTGTTAGGTTTATGTATTAATGCCAAATTAATCATCTTATTCCAAATGGATTGATTTTTAAATGTGATTTAATCATATCTTATTTAAGTTTACTTTAGCTTTATTTGATTTAATTTGATTAATATTAAATTATTATGTTGAATTGGTTTATTAATCAATTTGATTTTTATTCTATTTAATGATTAATTAGTTTCAGTTTATTTATATTCATTAATGAGTTTCATATGATTAAGATTCCATGCTTAGTGTAGGTTTAGTTATACTAGTTTGACCCATGTCAAAAATTTTTAGATTTGTTTAATTTTAAGTTTGATTTAAGATTTAATCATGTAATTGAGTTTTATTAATTTAGATAGGTTTAACTATATTTAATTTAATTTCCTCTAAGGATGATATTTTTTTTGATTTGAGGTTTGATTAATGATTGCTAAAGTGTTATTTCATTTCTGATTTTTGATTTGATATTTAAATTATTTTTAGATTATGTTTTAATTAATTTCTTAATTGATTAAACTTTAATATTAAGTGCTTATTTGGCGTTCATTAGGATTCAGAAAAGCACATATTTCCTTAAGAGTCTTAGATGTCAATTGAAGTGATTTAAGCCATTTTGAAGATTTTTATAAATTTCTGAATTTTTATCTGATTTATTTTATTAAAATGGATAATCTGAACTTCAAAATTTAATTTCTCCTAATCCAGAAGTCCTTTCCACTTGAGATTTTTATGGTAGATGTATGTTAACTATTATTTCAATCTCCAAAAAAATTCTACTTCATATTGGGATCAAATAAAATAAAAAATGTGGAGTTTATCTAAAGGAAATTCCTAAAATTGTAAGAAAATTAACACAAAATGCGAGAAATCCTAAGACCGGCAAAAGTTTGGTGAAATTTACCTCGCCAGTGATGGTTTCTGGTGGCGTTGAAGATCCAAGCGAACTCCTAGGTATGTTAGGAAGTTTTGAATGCAAATGTTGCGGAGGAGTTAAGTGCATGTGATGGGGAGAATTAAAAGAGGTTGGGTGGAATCCTATGTGGGGAAGGATCCATGAGAGATTTAATTAGGTTGGGTTGATTTTAGGCTGATCCCAAGTGAGTTTGGGTCAGGTTTGATCAGCCCCCAATGGGTCATGACTTAGTTTCAAGGGATTTGGCTCAATTTGGGTGATGTGGGTCATATTGGGTCATATCGAGTTAGGTTGACCAATTGGTCAAATTGGGTCGAACCAAGGCTTAAGTTAGGCTCAAATGATAATTTTAAGAGTTTTAGTGTGATTAATTTGATTTAATTTGGCTTAGAATTGATTTTGGCTCATTTGGTATCAAATGGGTCAAATGGGTCAAGTTGACCAATTTGACCAAAATTGGCCAAATTGGCTTTAGTTGTGGGTTGATTTATGTTCAATTAGATAATTGAAGATGAATATGGTCTTTGGTTTGAATCAATTTGGATTTAATTTTAATTTTGGCTAATTTGACCCTTTAGGTCAATTTGGGCTAGGTTGGGTCAAGTTGACTAATTGGTCAAATTAGACTCAAATATGGCTTTGGTCAAGCTCAATAATCAAATTGGAATAAACTTGAGCCATTGGTTACAATCAATTTTGGTTAGATCATGATTTGACTCAATTTAGTCCTTTAGACCAATTTGGGTCAACTTGGATTGAATGGCCAATTGGGCTTGGTTTGGCTCAATTGGTGGTCAAGTCATATTTAAATATTAACTTTGGATTGATTCAAATTATTGGTTTCAATCAATTTGGTGTAGCATGAGTTTTGGTTAGTTTTGGTTCATTTGTGCTAAGGGTTGACTTGGTCAAATGACTAAGTTGACTTTGTTTGACCCAATTGATTGCAATTGATCATCCTAAGATGATCAACAATCATGGTGGAAGGTTTTGGTGAGCTTGGTTCAATCCAATTTGGGTTGGATTGGAAGTTGGCTCAAATGGGTCCTTTAGGTCACTTTGGGTCAAGTGGACCTAAGTGAGTCAATTGGTTTGGTTTTGATTTGATTTCAGTTTAGTTGAACATATATATGAGCCCTGGATTAAAATATAAAACAACAATCAATTTGGAGTCCAATAGGTTTTGGCTCAATTGAAAGTTTTAAGTCAAAAAGGCTAAGTTAGGCTTGACTTGGGTTGACTTGAATTTGGTTTGATGATCATAGGTTTTATTTATATTAGGATAAATGATTGAATGAATGATTGATTCGAGAGAAAATCCATTAATTTTGACTTGATTTGGATAGAATTTGGCTAAGTCCAAAGAATTGGCTTAAAGAGCTTAGATTGAGTTTGAATTTAATTTTTGATATAGTTTTGGCTATTTGAATTTGTATTTCATTTATATTTGTGAATATAAATGAATAAATAATTGATCTATAAAGAAATCAATTGAGTTTCATTTGATCTAAAGGGAGTTTTGGCTAAGCTTATGAATGTGGTTCATATGGCTTAGGAAGGGTCTTAGGATTTGAATTTGATTTGGGTTTCAATCATTTAGTGTCAAATTTGGAATTAGATCTGGAATTTTTATTTGAATTTGAGGTTTAGTTTGATATTTGAATCTAGGTTTGATTTGAGAAGGTGTATATGTAGTGGGTTTAGGCTATAGGATAGGTGATTTCCTTAAGTTTTAAGGCATGGCTTAATCCTATGATTAACCTTTCTAAGTCTCTAGGCTTAGGTTAAGTTTTCACCTAATCACTAGAAGTGTCTTATGACTAAGGAGCTCCTAGTGTCTAGAAGAGTCTTAGATCAAAGATGAGGAGATCAAGAACTCACTCCAAAAGTGAGGTCAACAAATGGAATCAGATTTTTGTTGATTGATAGAATTATTTTCAAACATGATTTTTATGAGTAATATTTCTTCAAATAGAGCCCATTAATTGGAAGCATCAGGTGTTCCCCTTTACAATCAATAAGCTGATAAGATCCTCTTCGGTAGGCCTTCTCTATACATAGGGGCCTTCCCAAGTGGGTTCAAACTTTCCTCCCATCTTTCGACGGGTAACAATTGGTCTCCTTAGGACTAACACAAGTTCTCCTATTCAAAAAGACCTAGGGCGGACCAGCTTGTTATGAGCTTGAATCATTTTGGCCTTGTACAACTCGAGGTTTTGACAAGCTCGTAAGCGACTCAGCTCCAAACCTTCGAGCTCTTCTACCGTAACTTTGCATTCTGCTCTATAGTGATCTTATTACCCAATGTTATCCTTAGAGACGGGAGTTGAACTTATAAAGGTATAACGGCTTCAGACCCATACACTAAGGAAAATGGGGCTTGAGTTGGAGTTGGATATGGTGCTGACCAGGCTTTGAGGCTTCAACGTTCCACTATCGCTTGTTGTCATCAAGTGTCTTCTTTAGTATATGGATGAGAGTTTTGTTGAAAGCTTCTACTAATCCATTTGCTCTGAGGTAGTAGATGGTGGAGTATTTCCAATCTATACCATGTCTTCTTACGAAGCTGTTGATCTTGGTGCTTTTCAATGCAGTACCATTATCAGATATAATTTATCGAGGCACCCCAAACTTATATATAATATGGTTCCTCAAAAATTGAAGCACATGTTGAGCTGTGACCTCTTGAGTGGGATTGCCTCCACCCACTTGAAAAACTAGTCGGTGGCAGTTAGGATGAACCGAGGACCCTTGGAAGAAGGAGGATCAATCTGACCCACAATGTCAGTACCCCAACACTCAAATGGCCATGAGGCCAATGTAGGGTGTATAATGGTGGGTGGTTGATGTAAGACCACACCGTGTACTTGACACCGATGGCATTTGCTAGCTACATCCATGTAGTCTATAATCATCGAAGGCCAGTAGTATCCTAGTCTCTTGATCTTTATTTTCATCTTCGGATCGGATTGATGTGCTTTGCAAGCTGAATGTATCTCAATTACAATGCCATGGGCTTCATGTTTTCCTAAATAACATAACCACATTTAGTCAAAGGACCGTCGGTACAGGGTGCCATCAATGAGAGCATAGGAAAGTGCTCTCTGTTTTACCTAATGGGCTTGTGACTTTTCTTGAGGTAGTTTGTCGGTGTTCAAATAGTCTTTGAACGGTTGCCTCCAATCCAGCTCCTTGTCCTTATCAATAATGACAACCTCCCCTTCAAGAGAAAGTCTCTCGATAAGTTCAACATCAATAAGGGATAGGACTTGTCTATTTTAGACCCTTATTAGAATGGACTCATCTTCCGGACATGCCAATTCTTTAGCAAGTTTAGCCACAGCATCTACTATTGCATTCTCTACTTGGGGAACCTTGTAGATGGTGACTTTAGGGATTTGGGACAACAACTTCATGGTATACTCGTGGTAATGACGAAGCTAGGGTTTGACAACCTTGTAAGACCCGACAATCTAGTTGGTGACCAACTGAGAATCCCCAAAGATGTTGATGCTCTTTACACTGATTATAATGGCTAACTCCAGATCGATAATCAAAGCCTCATACTCAGCTTCGTTGTTGGTGCAGGGGTTTGAAAGATAGTATGAGAATCTCATCACATCGCGATCTGGAGTTACGAGAACTATTCCTACCTCTGCCTTTTCTGGAAGAGTAAATTATGGTGCTTCACCTTTATGAAAAGAAGCTACACCATCAAAATATATCTCCCATCGACAGTTGTCAATCTCCCATAAGTTCATGATTTGTTCATCAGGGAGATCGTCACTAAGCGGAGAATCAGCAGGAAGTGGGTGTGCTGCTAAGAAATCTACTAGTGTTTATCCTTTTACCGTTCGGAGGGGTGCAAATGTGATATCAAATTATGAGAGAATCATGGACCACCGTGCCAAACATCCGGATAGCATTGGCCATGTCATGAGATATTGTAGTGGATTGGTTCTGAAAATCAAGTTCACCTTATGAGAAAGCGTATAGTGTCATAGCTTTTGGGAGGCAAAGATCAAAGCTAGGCAATGTTTCTCAATAGGTGGACAGTTTGCTTCAACAGGAATCAGACGATGGCTAAGGTAGTAGAGAGCACTCTCATTTCCTTCATCATTGGCTTGGGCCAACAAACTGTAGAGAGAGTCATCCAATGCAGCAGTGTAGAGGATGAGTGGCCTGCCCGAAATAGGGGCTGCTAGAACTGGTGGCTTCATCAAATACTGCTTGATATCTTCAAAAGAATGCTTACACTTATCATCCCACTTGAACTTGGTGTCCTTTTTGACAAGTGTTGAGAATGATGTGCATCTCCCTGATAGGTTGGAAATAAAGTGTCTTAGATACGCCAACCATCCTTAGAAATATCTTAGTTGAGTTAAACTTTTAGGAGGTGGCATTTATAAGATAGCTTTAATATTTTCTGGATCTATTTCTATTCTCCGGTGTCGGACAAGAAACCTAAGGAATTTTCCTAAAGCTACTCCGAATGCACACGTTAGGGGATTCATTTTGAGGTTATATTGCCTTAACCATTCGAAAACTACTCTCAAGTCAAAGAGATGGTCTTCCCTTTCTCTGCTCTTGACTACCAAATCATCAACATAGCACTCAACCTGATGATGGATGAGTTTGTTGAAGATCTGAGTCATGGCCCGTTGGTATGTAGCATCGGCATTTTTAAGGCCAAAAGGCATGACCCTATAACAAAAGATTTTGATCGGGGTTCGAAAAGTAGTGTTTCTTTCATCTTCAGGAGACATCTTGATTTGGTTTAGCCAGATAACCCATCCATGAAAGAGAAGACTGTATGAGATGAGGCGATGTCCACCATTAATTCTGGTATAAGAAGAGGAAACTCATCCTTAGTACATGCCTTGTTTAAGTCCATGAAATCAATGCATATGTGAATTTGGTCATTCTTCTTCTTAACTGGTATGACACTGGCTAACCAAATAGGGTATTTTTCTTCCCTGATAAAACTAGCATCGATCAATTTCTTGACTCCAGAAATGACTTATTATTTTTTTTCTAATTGCATGCATCTAGGAGCTTGCTTGATAGGGTTAGTGCTACGATCTATTGCTGGCTTCTAGACTGCTACGTTTGGAGACAATTTGGGCATCTCTTCATAACTCCATGCAAAGTAGCCCTTAAACTCTATCAATAGCCTAACTAAGTCATTAGTTTCTTCTTCATTCAACAATGAACTGATGTATATTGGGCATGGATTTTGTTCTATCTTGAGGTTGATTTCTTTAAGCTTGTCAATTGTTGAATGGATCTCCTCTTCAAATTTTGGAGGTGCATCCTTGATTTGAAGATCATTTGGATTATCTAAGATTTCTAAACACACATTCTCATAAGAGTTGGTGTTGTGTGAAAAGAACCTATTAGACTCTAAATTATTGGTAATAACTAAGCAGTAATCAACGTCATTGGTTGGACCCACTGTACCGAATCCTAGTCCTACTCTTGATTATGCTTCCTTTCCTATATTGTTCCACAGCTTCTCAAAATACTCTAACCTATTCCTAGACCATGTATGAGGAACCAAACATTTCTGTATAAGATTATGAACACAAGGCGAGTAAAAGTCAATGGTAATTCCATTAATTCTTTGTATGAATTCTCCTCAAGTTCTACATCAACTTCAGGACTTGAGGAGGATGATCCTAAAAAGAATCTCTTCAGTTTCATATCACTGAAAGATTTAGGGGCTTCCGTAACTTCTAAACCTTCAACTCTTTTGGGTGAAAGTGAGGTTAGAGCTATGGTTTCCAACTACTGCTTAATAGTTTTGCATGCATCTGATTCGAATACTTTACTTTGTCTGGAGGCTCAGTCTTCATCGTTGTCTAGCTCAAGTGTCACCTCTAATGAAACCCACTGAGAGGGGTTCGCTGGTATCTAATCACATTAGACTCGTCGTCCAAACTAGATTTCGTGTCTATGTGAATAGTAAGAGTACTCCTATGAACTAAAATATAACCCATGTTGGCTGGTAGCCAACCAAGGGGTCTTCCACCTCTAGAACTACCTCTGTTTCTGCCTCTGCCTCTGCCTCTGTCTGGTGGAGGTTGAGTCATCCTACCCACGTGTTCATATGAAGGAATGAACTGTGGGTGGAATGTGATATGCAACTCTATTTTTCTTCAATACTCCTTTCTTGTTCACTTGGATTTTCACTTTTCTATTATTTTTCTTTTGCCTTTTCTTTTTCTTCATTTTCTTTTTCTTTTGAATTTGAGTTTTGTCCAAGTTCACAAGAAAGGGTGTTTTGAGGAAGAAAATATGTCACATCCTCATATATCTCAACCTCTCTAATTGAAAATGACTTTTCATCTCCTTTGACATAGTACCCAATCTCATCCTTCCTAAACTTGATGCACTGATCGAGAGAAGATGGAATTATCATATTCTGATGTATCAAGGGCCTACCAAGCAAAGCGGTGAATGAAGTATTTGAATCAATGATATAAACCTTGGCTTCAATCTTCCAGTCACATATCTTCAAAGAGAGCACTATGGAACCTAAAACCCACTCGCCTTGTTCATTGAATCCTCTCAACATCATTCGATCTCCTCGGAGTGTGGAGATGTCGATCCTTAAATAAGAAAAGGTCTTTAGACTCATAATGTTCACCGATGCACTTGAATCAATAAGAACTCTAGCAAGTCTGAATCTACCCATATCCACTGTAATGTAGAGGGAACAGTTGTGCTCCATGTCCCCTAGAAGAAGGTCTTCATCTACGGAAGTGATCCTCTGAGCTTCTCTGGAATAATGTTCCTCCTCAGCAATAGCGGCCAGCTGAGCTAAGCATATCTTAGGATCAAGGAGAGCTTTAATTAATGATTCCCTCATCTCTTTGGGTAAGATAAGGGCATCGTATATGCTTAGCTTAGATGAAAACTTTCTTAGATGAGAGAGGACATTATAGTCCACCTTGGGCTGATCCTCCACAAGGTGGAGCATCCTGTGGAGGGGTTTCTTGATCCTCTTAACCAATAACTTATTTCCCTCTATCTTGAGGTGCTGCCCTAGGAGGTAGAACCTTGCCACTATGGAGGTTGACTTCGGTGATCTCTTATGACAAGGTAATGAAAGATTTTACTTGCACATCAGGCTCACCTATAGCTTCTCCTATGGGACCCTCAGAATTAGATGATTCCAATTCTATCTCAAGAGGTGAACTTGTAGCATTCAGAGTAGGAAAATCTAACCCTGAATCAGAAAGAGGAAGATCATAATTGTTATAGTTGTTGCTTAGACTTGAAGAGTTATTAGGAATAGATTCAGACAACCCATCAGAAGTGACACAGATGTAATTCAAGCTAGCTATATTCTTCAATTTCTTAGATTTGATAGGATGTACAAAGTAGAAATCAAGTAAAGTAAGAGGGGTGAGGGATTTGATGCCCTCATTTACCGATACAAGATGTCTACTGGAAGAAGAAGAACTAGCTGAAGTAGCGATAGTCGCTAATGTGGTAGCTGCAATGGTGGACTAGAGCTAGACTCAGTCTGTGGTTGTGCTACTAGGCTATCCCAGGCAAGCACATGTTGATGCTACTACTATTTTTGTTGAGCTCCCCATTTCCTTGAGTTGGCTCTAGCAACTTGCAAACCTTCCTTGATGTTGGAGGTTTGAGCTGACTCAGGCACCTGCATGGAAAGTTTCTTGATCTTCTGAACAATCTTTTTAGAGGTTTTGGATAAGGAGATATCCCAACCTACTTTGGTTTTGGAAGAATCGCAAGTATCCCCAAGGATTACCCTATTGGAACTAGATGGTTGTTCCATGAGGTATTCCCTCAAGATGACTATAGCGCCAATCTTGAAGCTATCTTCGAGCCAATCCTTAAATGTGAAAAAATCTTCCAAAACATGATCTAGCATACGATGGTAGGGCCAAAAAGTTAGGATCATGACTTTAGCCCACTTCCTTCGGTCTCCTAAGTTTGGGTAGTTGAAAATCAGGCTTCTTTAAGATATTCTTAAGGATCTTCCTAATTATCTCCTCTTAAATGAATAAGGCTTGTTAAGTTTATCCAAAATAGTAGGTAGACCATAGCTACCTGGCAGTGGGTATGTGTACCGCTGCTGCTGATGATGTTGCTGAGGAGGAGGTGGTGTAGACCGTGGAGGCTACTATGGCAGCTGGCAGGGCTGCCTCGGTGGTGGTAGAGGAGGTGAAAGTGACGGCGAGCACGAGGTCTCTCAAACTGTTGTCTAGCCAACTGTTTCCTCTTATCCACTGTTATCACTACCCCTGGGCTTCTTCTCATATACATTATGCGGCTTTGGCTTTATTGGTACATCTGAAAAAGGTAACTGTTTGGCTTCTCCTAGCAAGCTAGCCACCTTGTTGATTAATTTTTCAAAGGTTTTGATGGTAAAACCTTTGAGCATGAAGGAGACCGGGCCATGGATATTCTTAAGTGGAATCTCAATGGTGTTCTATTCAGACAGTTGTGATTTATATTTCATACTCAAATTACATCATCTGAGAATGTAATCAATGAGGGACTCACTAGGATTTTGTTAAGCCACAACAAGATCGCCAACAATGACCCTTTGCTGAGCTCCAGCAAACTTCTCGATAAAGAGTTGCTCCAACTCAGCAAAAGTCTTTACTGAACTATTGAAAAGTTCAACATGCTAATCAAAAGCTATTCCTGCTAGGCTACTGACGAAGAGATGGAAGAGTAAAGCATCACTGCCACCAATGTTGTAATAACTAACTCTGAAATGCGTGATGTGCTACCTCGGGTTCCCACTGCCATCAAAACTCTTGAAGGAAGGCGGCACGAAACCCTTAGATATTGGATTGCATCAAATTCCTCTGGGTTGGGTCTACCCTTTGGAACTGATGATCCTCCTAAGTAGAATAATGTTTGTGTGATCGATGCAAGTAGCGCATCGATCAATAAAATCAACGAGTGCAGAGGCCGCTGATTGTCGACTAAACCTCTGCCTCTCTTGGCTAGTGATATGAACTGTAGTATAGGCCTCCCTGGCCCTCTCCTACCGAAAATGCTTCTCCACGCTACGGGGGATAACAGATCCCAAAAAAATTGAGCCCCGTACTCACATCATTCGTAGGCTTCGCCAACCTAGCGTAAAATTGAATGGAGGCCGGCATATGACCTCCTACTTTGATTGACAAGGGGCTAAAATCGAACTGCTAGTGGAGGTGAAGTAGGGATCCTCTTGGCATCCTCTCTATTAGACCCAGAGAGAGGATGGAATGGGTTCATTGTAACCAATGAGGAAGTCAAAGTGGGCAACTCCTCAACAACTTACCGTGTAGCTGCATCTATCTCCCTAGCGATGTAGGTATGGAACCACTTTATCATGAAATTTTTGCTCCTCCTCTAAGTCTTGGTGGGGCAGGCAGAGTAAGAGTCAGACCCGACCTCAAAAGTAGGGGAGACAATCCCTGGGATCAGGGGAGCCTTCCCCTTAGAAAGTGCTAATTAGTGGGTGTTAACCCTTACTAAGGCAACACAGGAAACAACCGGGTGCACTGGCACTATCACGGACACTAGTACTGATGCTAGAACTGTAGGAACCACCACTGCCTTCCTCTTTAATGAGGGAATATCAGAGTCCGATGGCATATCAATCTAAGTGATCGGCTTCTACCCAGTCACTATGCTCCTACTAACAGTGGTGATGGGAGTGCCCTCACAGGTAATCCTTGCTCCCTCAAAATCTCATCCAAAATGAATGAGGTGGGTGTAATCAGAGCGGGGAAGCCTAGCCTGATCTAAGGCCAAGTCCATCCCATAGGAAAAGGTGAAAACATACTTGGGCGTTGCCATTTCTATCACCTAAAAACTGAATTGAGACTAAAAACTAAAACTGTCGCTGAACGAGAGTCTACTATGTTGAAAATAAACTTGAATATGATTTATGTTGACTTTGAATTTTGAATTTTGAATTTGAACTCATACTCAACATTTTTAAAATGTTAAGTCGAGCTCAAATGATTTAGAATATATTTTGAGAATTGATTGGAAAGAGGAATTTTTTGGATGTAGAATCCACTTTCAACAAATTTGGATATGTTGAAAATAGGCTCAAATATTTTTGAAGGGATACTTCCATAGGTTCATATTTGAGTTTTAATTTTGATTTTGAGGATCCTTTAATTAACAAATTTAGGTATGTTAAAGTAAAGGGACAATTTGCTTTTGTTTTGGATTTAAAATTTTTGGACTTTACTCACTTAGTAAATTTGGGTATGCTAAGTGAGATGTTTGAAAATAATTTCTTCCTTTTATTTCTTTGTTTACTTTATTTTGTGAATCATTTTGTGATTTAAAAATGGAATTCTCATTTAGCAAATTTGGGTTTGCTAAATGAGAAAATCCAAGTGTGTTTTTTTTTTGGAAAATTTTGAAAATAAGACTCTTAGCAAATTTGAGTATGCTAAGAAAATCCTAATATCTTTCTATTGATTTTAATTTATTTTTGAAAAGTAGGATCCTTAGCAAATTTAAGTATGCTAAGGGAATCCTAATGTGTTTCTTTTGATTTTGGTTTGATTTGATTGAAAATGGAGACTTCACTTTAGCAAATATGGTATGCTAAAATGAAGTTCCAATGTATTTCTTTAATTTTGTCAAATGGAAATTCCACTTAGCAAATTTGAATATGCTAAATGAAATTCCAATATGTGTTTAAAATTTTTGTGTTTTGATTTTGTTTTCAAAATGGAGACTTCACTTTAGCAAATATGGTATGCTAAAGAATGAAGTTCCAAAAGTGTTTTTAAAAATTTTGTGAAATAGAAATTTCACTTAGCAAATTTGAGTATGATAAATGAAATTCCAAAAATGTGTTTAAAAATTTTTGTGTTTTGATTTTATTTTGAAAATGGAGACTTCACTTTAGCAAATATGGTATGCTAAAGAATGAAGTTCCAAAAGTGTTTTTTTTTAAAAAAAATTTGTGAAATGAAAATTTTACATAGCAAATTTGAGTATACTAAATGAAATTCCAAAAATGTGTTTAAAAAATTTTGTGTTTGGAAAGGAGAGACCTCATTTTAGCAAATGGGATATGCTAGAATGAAGTTCCAAATATGTTTTGAAAAATTTTGTTCTTGTTGATTTTTGAAAAGGGAGATTTCCATTTAACAAATTTGGGTATGTAAGATGGAAATCAATTATGTTTCATTTTCTAAAGATGTATATTTTGTGTGTGATTAATGCTTTTTGAAAGAGGAAATCCCAACTTAATCATATATAGAATATGTTAAGTACCATTTCAAAATAATGTTACTTTAGTTGGAAATGAAATTTCCATTCAATAAATTTAGGTATATTGAATGGAGATATTCATATGTTCTTTGAAAATTTATTTTGATTTTGATTGAATGAAACCCATTCAATAAATGTTGGTATATTGAATGGAGAGGTTTCATATGTCCTTTTTAAAAATGTGAAACTTCCAACCTAACACATGTGGAATGTGTTGAGTGAAATTTCAAAGCTGTGATTTTGCTTGAAGATGTAATATTCATTCTACAAATTTGGATGTATTGAATGGAAAGGCACATCTTCAAATTTTATGCTTTTGAAAAAATGATTGTTGGAATTTTATTTTTGAAAATGAGGTCTTCACCAAAATAAATTGAGTGAAGAAACTCATTTGTGCTTTTAGAAAATGTAATTGTTGGAATTTTATTTTTGTAAAGATGATCCTACATATAACAATCATGAAGATTATTAGATGAAGGTGATTTAGGAAAATTTTTGTGCAAAATATTTTATTATGTTCATTTTGAAAAGAAAGATTTTTATGAATGATTTATTTTGTCTTTATTATTTTAGAATGAACCTTTCCTTAACATAAAAATGGTAAGTAGGAAGTCTTTAATTAATTCCTTTTTATTAAGCTTTTATTTTCACCCATTGGGGAACCCAACGGGGGTTTTAAGACCAACACGGGGTGAGGTCCTAAAACCTAAAGATGTTGGCTAGCTTAACTTAAGGATGAAATAAGTTAAGTGCAAATGGAAAGAAAGATAGTCTTAGATTCATACCAAAGTACAAACCTACTATCGATACTTGGAGACAACGATCACTTACCAAAGATGGAGAGAGGAACCTTCCCTAGCGGAGTCTCCAGAAAAATCTGTGGTAAAATTTTATTATTATCAATCTATTTCTAAGAGGTTTATTTCCATCTTCAATCTATGTGGAATAAAATGAAGATAGAAATATATTTCTTTATGCATTTTTAATATCACGTAGATCCGTAGAAGTTCTTATTGAGGGTGATCGGGTATGATATTGAGAAGAGGTGTGATATCTCGAAAGATAGAAGTCACCACCCTACAATGGACCTAATCACCTCAATAAGGACTCCTAAGGACAATGGGTCTGCATATGTACCAGAGATTATTCCTCTACTTTATATGGAAAAGTAAAGTAGGGTTTTTTTTCAAACCGGGTTTGTTAAGTTCCCTACAGGGGAAAACCCCCATAGTTAATTACATCTTAAGGAATGGGATTCATTACGAATACTCTCGATTAAGGTAAATGATCGTTGTCTCCAAAGATTTCAATAGGTAGGACTATTAATCGATTAGTTTATTTTTAGCAAATCAAGTGGTATCGATCAAAAGAAGGAGTTCTCTTCGAAGTCAAATGAAGATAAGTAGGTGATGTTTAAGATACTAGGAAGCCTAGTAAACATCTCAAACTATCCTATGGTTAGGCTTTACATTTTTGAAATTAAATTATTTATTTGAGTTAAATTTTTATTAGAAGTTTAGGGCTTATAATTCCACAATACTAGATGTGGAGATGCCTAAGAGGTGAGGATTTATACTTACGACCCATATAAGGGAGAAGCAACCTCAGAACCTAAATTTAGGGAGCTTTGGTGAGGGCCAAAAGCATGACCTAAATCTAAGGCAAAAATAGGTATTTGGTTTGCCTCCACGAGAGAGAACAAACCACACTACTTACAATCTGGGGTGGCCAACTAACTCATCCTATGATTTTAAATTCATGTAGGCAAGTCATATGTTTTATGGAAGATAGCTAGATTGTTATTTATTTTAGAAAGATACTTAAGTCCTTAAACTCACTTCCTAAGAGACTAGATCATGTAAGGGCATGAAAAATGACCTGGATCTAATGCAAAACATATTACATTTTACTTTCATTTTTGGACAATCATTTGACTCAGGCTTATAGGATTCATATGCCTAATGCATGAGAAGTAAGATTATGGGTCATAAATCAGCGAGAAGGGGAGGTGTGTTTACACCATGGCTCTCAAAAGTCAAGTCAAGTTCTTTGGCAAAGGTGGAATCCCTCCAATCAAGAGTGAAACAATATGCTTTTATGCATGATGTTGGAAAAGAAATACTCATCCAGCTAAGGGGTTGCTAATTCTTTTATCTTGATTTTAACTTAAGCTTTAAATGAGGTTATGAGTTATTTATTTTTAATTTTGAGTTGATTAATTTGGTAGAATATTTTTTCTAAGAGCCTAATCGTCATCCAGGCTATACATAAAAGTAAGGAAGAAACTAAAAATATATCATCTTAATGCACAAGCTAAACAAAGTATCAAACATTTGATAAAGCTAACGCAAAAGAATAAAAGGTCATTTGTGGTCGGGCACCACTGCACAAACCCGAAAATAAATTGGGCAGCTGAGCTCAACCCTTATACAACCCGGATTACAAATGAATTAATTTACAATCAAGTAAAGAAATTCATGTTATGGGGGTCTTCATTTCTTCCTTTTATTCCTTTCTTCCTTCTTCTTTATTCTTTCTTCTTTCTTCTTTTGGTTCTTTATTTTGGTTCCTTCTTTTGGTTTCTTCTTTTGGATGGTTGGAAGGTGGTTGCTCTAAAGGCTTCGCATGGTACATAAAATGTAATCTTATGGCCAATGCCTATCCTAACCCCCATAACATTCATTCCAAAAAAAATCATAATTACAAAAGATACATGAAAAGGAAAAGTAAACCTAATTAACACCTACAAAAATAGAGATTAAAAAAACAAACCATACAAATCTCAAGCATGTATATTAGACTTAGCACCCCACACATGGTAACTAGGTCCACCTGACCTATTGGATTATGCTTAGGGGTACAAGCACCTACACAGCAAAAGCATTTATATATTTTTTATTACAGTGCCCCTTAAGCATAATCCCCTACATAAAATATTGATTAAACTAAATCGTCATACCATTCATTCTACGCACATTCACCCTAACATCTAGACTAGACATAACAAAAGAAAACATCAAGCCATGCACAGCCCTAACCTAAAGCTAGCAGTGATGACATAATATAATATGTGTGCTTTAAAAGGTTTTGTGTGGTACACTTAGCTATGGCTTTAAGGCTTGGATTTTCTTAGTGTGAAGATGTTCAACTTAAATGGGTGGTTTCATTTAAGTGTTTAGTTGATTTGGGTTGATTTTATTTTGTATTTTGGTTTGGTTTAAGTGAATCCTATAATTAATTACTAAGTTTTAAAGAGAGGGAAAAGAGAAGAGAACTTCTCTTTCCTTTCATACATTAAGTAATTTCTAAAGTGGATTCATATTTGATTTTATTTAGTGAATATTTTATTATGTGTTTTAATTAATCCTAAATTTAGATTTTCCCTAAACAAACCCATTCAAAAAGAAAGGCATTTTAAGATTAAGTAAAGTGAATTAATATCACAAAATACACATCACTTTATTTCTTTTTCAACATATACAACATGCATATGAATGAATCCTAAGCATATATATACATACAAGTGAAAATGTTTAGCACGCTTTATGATGAATGCTAAAAAATGTTACTTAAGAAAATTGGAATGCTTTATGATGCATGATTTTTATTAAGTAGAAAAGAGGGGATTCTTTTATCCATTATTCACATGCACATGTATATGTATGAAAGGCATAAGTGAGTATGACGCCATTGTTAGCATCAGGAGTGTAAGGAACAAGACCTACTTAGAGCTACTTAAAGCCTCGTAACCCTGGGGTTGTCCAAACTAATATATCACTTTTTTTAAATACAAACACATGTATAAAAGAAATGAATGAAAAAAAGATGCAAAAAAATATTTGTTTATTTGTTTTGTTTATGTAATTTATATGTACAAGTGTGGATGTCCTTCTTAGGTAATAGCATAGGGATGGATAAGAAAGGGGTTAGGCAAGTGTTATGTTCTTTTCAATTGAACTATACACTTTGCCAAATCTTATTCAAAATTATGCTAAAAAAAAGAGAAGCAAAGCTACACTATGCACATCTTTATATTTATATCCACATGAAAGCTTATAAATAATTATAAGTAACACACTTTCAGTTTTAGGTATTTGATTTATAGATTTTGAAAATAGTTTTGTATTTAATAGTGATAATAGCCATTCATATTCTTACTTTAGCCAAAACATGTAATTTGACATAAAAAAAATATTTCATTTTGATTTTAATTTTTAAAAGATATGAATGCATGAATTTCATATGACATACACATTTAGCATGCTAAGAAAGAAATAAAGTGATGAAAGCAATGTGAATTCATTCACCCTAATTAATCCTTAAAGATAATCCTATGAAATAAGAAAGTTTAAAGCGAATCAAAGTTTGTTTAATATTATTTTTGTTTTGAATTTCTTTTATATTTGATTTAGGAAATATGAAAGAATGTTTGCTAATCCTAACCCATTTCCCCCATGTGTATGGCATTTTAGTTTATTCTTTAGATGATTAGATGATTTTTATATTTTGATTAGGTTAAGGTATGAATTAAGTGTGTTAATTACCCCTTACATATACCATCTTAGTATATTTAATCAAATAATTATGAGCCAATGATATGACATAAAACCACACAAAGAATTTACATCAGTAATGCACCTAAGAAGAAAAGGGACTAATGCATTTTGGCTCATGATTAGTGATTAAGAAAGCTAAGGGTTTAAGTTAAGTACTTTCATAACCCCTCTCACACATGTGAATTGGATTTTGATTTCTTAATGTGCTTAGTTATTGAACACCTAAGCATCTACCCAAAGTGAATTAATTAAGTTCCGGAAGGTTTTAGAATTTTATCAAATTATTAGGTAATTAGTGAATTAATCCTAAATTAAGTTTGGAAAAGAAGAAAGAGGGTTTGGGAAAGCTTAAGGAAAATATTCCAAAATTATTTCAAACCTCATGTTCACTTAAACAAACCTTAACTCAATCAAAAAGATTAAACCACTTACACACTTAACTAGGCTTAATTACATTAAGAGGATAATTAAAAATTATTCTAGCAATTACCTAATTAAACTATCAATAAATCCCAAGAAAATTAGGGAGGCAAGTCATCCCACTAATCATATACAAGAAGTTTGGAATTAATCAATGAGGTAAGTAATTAGCATCAAATTCCCAATAAAACCCAAATTCAGAAAATAATACTATTCAAAATCCATTGAAATTAATTTTATAATATTCTAGATATAAATACCTTTCATATGCAATTTATTTCACATTTTTTTTTTAATTTGTCTACACTTAGATATGAATTTTTGAAGTTTTCTTGATTAATTAAGTCATTTAAATCCCTAATTATATAGTTAATCTCGTCGACGCCACGTATAGACTGACGCGGTGTGCGCTTTCCACATGGCGTGATGGGATTTCCTATTTAAGTTGTCACATCATAGCATCATGTCACATGCTATTCGCTTCTCATTCGATCAAGGAATGCTGAGGTTAAATCTGCGGTTCTAAAGAGATAAAATATGGGATCAACATGGATTTAATCATAGTCGTCCATCCAAAATGCACAGATGGACGGCCCCTGATCCTTCTCTGATCTTCCCTGTGGGAGATGGCCACCGTCAATCTTCCAAGGGAAGATCTGAGCTCGATTGAGCTCAGATTGGATTGAAACTAAACCCACACCATCTAAGGGTAAAGGGGGATACATCCAATGGCTAGAATCTCATGGGGCGATACTTTCTTTCACAAAGCTCCAAAAAATGGCTAAATTGAGCTCAGTTTAATGGCTTACCTCGTCGGAGGTCATCACCGGTGCTCAATTCCCTTGGAGAAGCTTCGTCTAGTGGAGATGAAGCTTTGTTGAAGTTTTGAGGCTTTGAAATTGGATGGATCTTCCTAGAGGCCAACTCCACCTTCACTTGAGCTCAGTCTTGGTCAAGGTAGCACCTCCCTTGCCTTTGGAACTTGGATTAAGGTTGTTCTGATTGAACCCTCCTGATGAAGCTTGTAAGAGGAATTGGCTTGATTTGAAGTGTGAGTAAGTTGGATTTTCACTTGAGCTCCCTATTTCCCTAAGGAAATCAAAAATGGAGAAGTTTTGCTTGAGAGAGCTTGGGGAGAGTTCCAAATGCTTGCTCTGGATTCCCTAAGTTCAATCAAGTGTGAGAGTGATGAAATGAAATAAAATTAGGGGGAGTATATCTCCCCCTAGAGCAATCGGACGATCGTGCCTTCACATGCCATTTTGATCCAACTAAGCTCCTTGAATGGGTTTGTTAGGCTGTTAGAGGTGTCCTTGCATTAAGTTTGGCCTAAGGAGTGGAGTAGTGGAGCTCCCATATGATTAAATCAAGTGGAGGAGGGATCCCATGTGGCCATTTTAAAGCAAGTGGCCGGTTTTGACCTCAAGCTAGGTTGGGCTGACCCAAACCCATTGGGTTGGGTGCACCACACTCCCTAGTGTCCACTTGGTCCACTAAGAGAGTGTCAAGTGATCATGAAGAGGATTTGACCAAATTCCAAGTGAATTTGGCCAAAATTTACCCTATGGCCTAAAGGTAAAATAGTCATTTGGCTTAGGTTTCAATTTGAATATGTTTGATATGTTTGAAAAATAGGTTAGGCCAAGTTTCATTGAATTTGGAATTGGTTTGATGTGATTTGGCTCATGTTGACCCATTTAGGTCAAAATGGGTCAACTTGGATCAAGTTGATCAATTGGTCAAATTGGGTCAAACTAAGGGTTGGGTCAAGTTCATATGACCATTTGAAATATTTTTGGTGGCTTTGGTTTGATTCAATTTAGTTTATATTTAGTTTTGGTTCAATTGAGTTCATTTAGGTCAAATGGGTCAAGTTGACCAAATTGACCCATTTGACCTATTTGGGTTAGGTCATGAGTTGGTTTATGTTTGGTTGGTCATATGAAATGGATTTGTATCTTTATTTCTAATTTTTGGTATTTGAGTTTGGCTCAATATGACCTTTAGGTCATGTTGGTTCAAGGTCAATTGGGCTAGGTTAGGTCTAGTTGGCCAATTGAGGCTTTGGTCAAGTTCAACAATCATTTTGGAATGAACTTGACCCATTGGTTTCAATCAATTTGGCTTAGATCAAGTTTTGGCACATTTTGACTTTTAGGTCAAGTTGGGTCAACTGGGGCCAATTGGCTTGGTTAGGCTCAAATGTTGACTTGGTCAAGTTCAAACATTGTTCATGAATGAGTTTTGATCAATGGTTTCAATCAATTTGGCCTATGGTGGATTTTGGCTATGTTGGGTTTTATTTTGGCTAAGTTTAACTTGGTCAACCCTTAGGTTTGACTTGATTTGACCTAATTTGAGTGATTGATCATCTCATGATGATTGTTGATCATGATGGGATGCTTAGGTGTGCTTAGTTCAATCCAATTAGGCTAGGATTAGAATTTGGCGCATAAGGGTACTTTAGGTCACTTTGACTCAAGTGGGCCTAAGTAGGTCAAATGACTTGGTCAAAGCTTGGTTGGAGTTTGATTGAACTCACATATGGACATATGATTGAAATATAAATCTATTTGCAAGTGGTTTGAAGTCAAATGGATTTTGATTGACAATTTCAAGTTCAAGGGGTGAACATGAGTTTGACTTGGGTTTGATTTTTGAATTGAGTTTTGATTTGGTGATTGAAGTTTATGCTTATATTTGGATTCATGATTGAAGGATTAATTGAATCATGAAGAAAAATCAAGAGTTTGGCTTGATTTAAATTTGGTTTGGCTAAGTTCAAGATTTTGACTTAAAAGGCTTAGGTTGGATTTTGATTGAATTTGAGTTTGATTTTTGGAGTTGGTTTTGGTTGTTTGAATTTATATTTTATTTATATATGTGAATATAAATGAAAATATAAATGAGTTATGAGAAAATTTTATAAATTTGAACTGATTTGAACTTGATTTAGGCAAAGTCCTTAAAAGGGAATCAAAGTGACTTAGGAAAGATTTTTGATTTGGATTTGAATTTTAGATTTAGTTTGATTGATTTGAATTTATTTTTCATTTATATATGTGAATATAAATGAAAATATAAATGGGTTGTGAGAAAATTTCATGCATTTGAAGTGATTTGAACTTGATTTAGGCTAAGTTCTTAGGATCAAAGGACTTGGGGAAGATTTTGAACTTCGAGTTTCAATCATAAGCTTCAATCATTTGGAATTTATCATGGATTTCAATCATTTGAAATTAATTTGGGTTTGGAGAAAATCAATTAAGTTGGAATTGATTTAGGTTTGATGTTGATTTGATTTGGAGTTTGACTTGAAGGAAGGAAGTGAGGAATGTAGTTCAAGCTATAGGGTTGGCAAATTTTCCTAACACTCCTAAGACATGACTTATTCCTATGGCTAACTCTTATAAGTCTCTAGGGCTAAGTGGAGTGTCCACATAATCACTAGATGTGTCTTAAGACTAAGGATCTTTTAAAGTCTAAGAGGAATCCTATATCTAAGATGGAGAGGTTGAGAGCTCATCCTAAAAATGAGGCCAATAGTCATATTATAAAATTAGTTTTTAAATATAGAAAATTGCACAACAATATATATATATATATATACACACACACACACACACACACACACAACATCATTATAAATTAACAATATAGGCAAAAAATTAAAAAATTTGGCTTTTATACTCGAGCTTCAAAATCGAGCTCGAGCTTTTTTACAATCGAGCTCGAGCTTGGCAAATGAGTTTGAGCTTCAATTTTATCTAACGAGCTTGAATCGAGCTCGAGCTCGAGCTGGAGCTCTAGTTAATTTAAACAAGCTTAGTTCGATTAAGTAAAAGCTCGACTTGACTCGACTCGATTACATCCCTAGTCATAATAAATAGCGGTTAAAAACGTTGTCAAAGACCCATCGAGTATAAAAGCAGGCAATCACCTACTCTATCATAAATCCCTAATTAGCAAATGAGCGAAGGTATCGGCTCGCGACTTCTCTTTGTTTTCAGGTACCTTTTTTGTTTTATTTCTTGTTTTTAAGCAAGATTAGTGTTCGATTTATTCATATATACTGCTTTCATGAAAGATCAATCGAATTTTGTGGATCTCCCAAGAGATTTTCGGCCATATACTTCGTCAGTCGATTTTTTGTATGTATTATTGATTTTTCTTGATAACTTTTAATTTCTATGGATTTATATGTTTTTCTTTGAATTTATATTTTATTCCAATAAGTTTAGCTTAAGATTTATATGTTTTGCTTTGGATTTATATTTATTCCAACTAATATTTTTAGGAGTCTTGATTGTACTCCTATGTAGTCATTGTAGTTTGATGTTTTTTTATATTTATTATTATTATTTGAATATCAATTTTAGTTTACTGATCTCACATTATTTTTTTCTGTTTTTCTTTTTTGCTTTTGATGCATTATACATATGTTTCTTAATTCAATTTACTTCTATTTTGTCTTCTTATTTTCTTAATGTTCAGGGTAATATTTAGTTTTTATTAGTCATTAAGAGAGGGAATGGGAGCAAAAATTATGAGAAGTTTATTTATAATCCACGTAAAATACTGCTACTAGTTATTTTTCCGTCGATTTTAGAATCATCTTGGAATGACTTGGCTTGTAGCTTTTACTTTTAAAAGTTTATTTTGTAGTTTTAAAGCTACTTTATAACGCCCTATATAAATAACTTTTATAAAGAGAAAAACGACGTTTATAAAAGTGTAAAAATTCAAACGGATTTTAAAATTTAAACTCCGTTTTAAAAAGCAAGAAAAAAAAGTAAACAAATCCTTTGTGCAAAAGCAAAAAAAAACAGTTATGTGGCTATTTTAGAACCGTTGCAATGATTTTTATGGCAGTTTTAACAGCCATAATAGACCATTTGAACTGTTGCTGAAAGTGTTTTTTCCTGTAGTGCTAGGTGATTACATGGGATGCCAAATGTTTGTCCGCCATAATCATCGCTGGTCTTATCGGGTTTGCCCAACCCACTAGGACCCTAGCCATCATCAGCTCGTTCAAGGTACTGAGTAAAGTTATTCAGGATAAAAATATGTTAAGCCTCCAAGCCTATGTTTATATGATGAGAATTTGAGTAGAAGAGGATGAAAATAAATAATAAAATCGATTACTTGATGAGCTCATACTTTTACTAATTGAAGTCACCTACTACCAAATTATGAAATTAAATTAGACTATGCCCGATAAAAAACTATATATCTAAAATTGAAGTTCAAGAATTCGTTCATAGTAGGTGTGTGCTTTATGATTTAATAATAAAAGAAATAAAATCAAATTAAATTTTTTTTAGCATTTTAATTTGATTTTGAAGTTAGTAATTTAAATTTTAGCTTGAATTAATCGGAAATTGATTTTAGGATTTTGGATTGGTATATTAAATAAAATTTTGAATAGAATAAAATAAAATTAATTTATCTGATAACTTGATAAAAATTGTTGGCTATCATTTATTTAAAATATTTTTAGTACATAAAAGTTGTTAATAACTTTTTTAATTATATATATATAAATGTATATGTATATATATATATATTTTTCCCTAAACTAATCACCAAACGGCTCAAACATTTCTAAGGTGGCGAAAATTGCAGGTGCTGCTCTTGGTACGAAGAGAATAAAGCTTGTCAGAGGTTGTTTTGATTGTTTTACGTGGAGCTACGTGAGTAGTGGAGACAGAGTACAGTACAATGAGGACGTGCTAAAATCTGCAAAATTAGTTTAAGATAATTATCATCTTCAAAATTGCACATACAGGTTTGTCTATGTATCCCCTTTGCAACAAATTAAGAGTTTTTTATTTTTTTTAGAAAATTATGCTACCTTTACAGACTTTTTAATTAATAATCTAACAGTTGTCGTTTGTGAAAGTTGTCTGCATGTAGCCGAAATACTCTAGATTAGCCGAATTTGAGTAAATATTCAGCAATATATATATACAAAATCTTAGGTTTTATATCTCTACACATGCATTATATACGAATTTATGATTACATTCACAAATATCTCAAAAAAAAAAAAAAGTCTATTAATAATAAAAAAAATTTGGACTATGATGACTTCGATGATTAATAAATAAGTTTAGCTATATGTTTATGCGTAAATTCACCAAAAAAAAAGATTATTTGATAGCTATTGTGGCCATAAAAATAAAAACTAAACTATATTAATAAATTTCATTAGCAATTTAATTATTTAATTCAAATTAACATTCATTAAAAGTATATTAACAAAAATATCAGCAAATTATTGAATTTCAATAACGCTTCACTTCCACAGCTCAGTGCCTACAATGGTCCACCGTCCTAGTGCAAATCCCATACAATAAAGAAGCAGTGTTCTTCAATTTTTAGTATAAAGAGGCATGAATGGTTACACAGAAGAGCACACTTGAAGGAAAAAAGAAAGGGAGCCCATGAGGAGTCTCATTATGTTAGGTTTGATGCTTTTAATGTTTTGTGAGCCTGCTTTGGCATTTCGTTTGAAGCCAATCTCACAATACAGTAGAGATGAGCTTTTCTCCACAGTTTATATTTGGGGCAGGCACATCTGCATATCAGGTATTTAGTATATTTGTTCTTGCATCTCGATATATTTCTAGAATATTTGTGTTTTTTTCTTGTGTTCATCATATGAATACATTGTTAACTTCTAAATCTTTATTATATTTTTTATTTTTTCTGTACTTCGTCTCAATTATATGAGTGTTCTTCAACAAATACTTTGTTTTTTATTGATTAAAAAAATGTTGCCATGCTAACATGAGTTTAAATAAATCTATTTGCATTTCTTTTCGCGGTTGTCTTTACTATATCATTTTTTTTCCTTAGTACAGTTCCTTTACGTGGTTTGATCTTTGCAAGTTTCTATGCTTTATGTGAAAATCAGAAAAATAATTTGCGTTCTATATTTTCTTAACGGCATTTCTTCCTAAGTCGAGTTCAAATAATTTATCTATTCGCCGAACTTCAAGATGTGTTATCGGAATATTTAATAAATCTTTTCTTCGTATATTTCACAATGAGATCCATCTGCCCACGATGTAGTATTCTTTACTGTCTGTTACGCTTTACAAAACTACTGAAACCTATTTTCTTCGATCATAATGTTTCTTCCCTTCTTAAGTATACAAAATCTGAAATATTATGTTTCGCTTGTAGACGGCTAAATATATAAAGAAATTAATAGTGTTAAGCCTAATCAGCCCAAGCAGAACTCAGAAATGCTGGGCAATGGGAGCCATAGTTAAGGATAGAGTATAAGAGTGTTTCGTGAAATTCCAGAGCATCCTCAGGGATGCCCATGGTTTGAGATGAACTGTAAAAAATCATAATAGGATAAGAGTCTGCGGAGGCTGTCATAAATTGCTTTGAATTTTTGAGTGGTTTATGTCGATGTAACAACAAAAAAATAATAAAACCCAAGAACTTAACCAATTGATGCTCTGAGAAGAGTTCATTTTGAGATTATACAGGTATAAAATGCTTAATGAAGGTAGTCATTAAGGACTTTACTCTTGACAACCAAATCTTTGATTTAGCTTAGGTCACTTAAACTATAAGGTCTAATCATATACAGTAAAAGATAGAAAAGAGTGTTAATTATTTTAGAAAAAAAATTTGAACATAGTCATCAAGTCTAAGAATAAGGCTTAGAACAATCACATTATTTTTAATTTATCATTTGTTTATAAATAGATATGATTCTAATATGAAATGCACATCTTTATAATTTAAAATAATTTTGCACAAATTTAAAATATAATATTCCAAAGTGACGCTAATCCTAAAGACCCAAATGGCCGTTACATACTACGTCAGAGTGATATGCCCAAGCATATTATATTCTACTACATTTGATTCAATTTTTTCATGAATAAATCAATGATCTGATTAGACCACTAAAAGAAAATTAGCTTTTTTTTAATGATGAATCTTAAGAGAAACTAATATTAGAAAATTAGTATATAAGTATACTTGTGGGTCTCTGCAATGGGAGATGGCCCCCATCATCGTTCAGTTACGTACTTGCTATCTAGTCGTAGCATATTAGAACTCGATAGTATTCCATTTGGATGTACATCACATGTGCATACGATCTGAATTATTTACACATACTCCATATTATATACACATATTGTGTACACAGCCAGGCGGCGTAATGCTATCAGAGTCCGGACTGTGGGCTCCGAAAATTCACCACCGACCTCTCCACAAATGAAGAGAGTATGATTTACAATGAGATATTAGATAAGACGCTACCGAGAGGTTTCGTCCGCATTTGGTGAGGACTTTAGATCTGGTTCCAGGTTTCCTATAGGCACAAGCCCATATAGTTAATTACCCCTATCAATACTGAAAGAGAACTTTTGATTAAGGCTAATCATTAGATCGCTTAATGCGTAGCATATAGTAGTAGCATGTGGAGTTTTAGAACTTAGAATTTATGAAATTCATCATCATTAGCTTAAAGTGGATGGTTGGGGGAATGATGACGTGCCCAATCTAGATCTCATGATTTTCATCCCGGGTTGGCCTGTCTACTTAGTGAGGAGGAGTGTGACTAACTTAACTAAAGAATCCTTATGACACATGGGTTATATGTCAAGAAATCCTTGTAGACTGTGGTGTTTGTCAGGAGATAGGCTTAAGTCTACCTTAGCTGACAGAGGGTTTTCTGCCCTATCAGGTGTACCTATGATTCACAACTCAAAGGGTAAAGCCATTGGGGAGCATACGGGCTACAGTCGCGATCGTAATATAATGGTTCCATTTAACGACAACCACTCGATCAGAGGACTTTGGTCATAACTACATCATATGTAGAGCCAACTAGCCAAGCCATACAGTCAGAGGACACGGGCCACATCCTTATTAGCATGAGATTGAGAGTAAACATAGTAGAACACTTGATTTGACTTTGGCTCCTTTATGAGCTAGAGTTTTCTTAATTTGTCATATTTAACAAATAATTGCGGAAGGTGGATTGAAATTTAGCTTTAAATTTTTAAAGATTGAATTTCATTTAAGCATTTTTAGATTGATACTTAATTTGAGTTAATTTGATTTGAAATTAGAATCACATTTTGATGAAAGTATCTCCTCCGGTTGAAATCACCATTCAACACAGCCATCATTGGGGTGAATATATTGTTTGGTCATTTAATTTATTATTATAGATCTTGTCGACTCTATTAGTTTAATAATAGAGGATCAGATCTACTGTTATATGACAGAATTGGCTTCTTAGATATTTCAATAAGCTAAAATTCTTATAATAATTGAATTTTTAAGTTTTGTTAACCTAGAATTGGTCCTAAGACCAAACCGGGAAGCAACCTGCACATCATTCTCAAACAATAGGTTTAAGCATTCAGCATAGTATCAGGGCCCATGCGGGTGTTTAATAATTTAGGTAATTTTATTTCTGAATTATGAGATTGATTTTGTATTTTCATTTAATTTCAACTTAACCTGGGCAGCCTTTTTAAACATTAAAATTTGCACTTTAAATATCTACGTCTGAGCACATGCAAGTGTTTATAACTTAGATAAACTTATCTAATTAATGAAATCATTGATTTTTGAAAATCATAATTAGAATGAAATTTCTTATTTTTTAGATTGAAAGAAGCTCCATAATTAGCATAGCATTTAATTTAGTATCGTCTTATATCTGTTTGTACAAAGAGTTGTAAATTCAGTGGCGTATGATTTACCATTCTGATTCTATTTAATCATATAAAAAAAGTATGTTCATCATTTATACTTCATGCATGATTGTTAGAATCTTACCCTTCTGATAATTGACTCATTCATATTAATGCACTTTTCTCTGAAATCTAATGTAAATTATATGTATTGCTTTTGATTTACTCAATATATTATGTAGTGCAACTGTAATTATTGAAAGAATTTGTATATACTCATTGACAAGCTAGTCAATTACATTGTAAATACTTTTATGAATTTCATTTGAATACCCTTAATTTTGGAGCTAAGCACTTAGATATGTCATAATTCTCATGTGCTTTAAATCTAACTTCAAATACAGGATCCAAGTGATCCTTTTAAAGGTCACATTCATAATTGTTCATGAGTTGCATAATCGAACTTGTGCTTGTAAGAAAGCTACCAAATTATTTGCACACTTTGTTCTCAATTTGGAATTGGAAATGTAGATTTACCATTAATCATTTTTCATTTGGTATTAAATCAAAACCTTATAAGTCTTATGTATATTCAATCAAGACAATTTAACTCTTCTTATCTAGATTCATCCTCCATTAATTTCACAATTGCTATAGTAATTGCTTATTCGTTGCTGAGTTGGCATTCTTATCTGCTATTATGTTGAAGTTATGAAAAATAAGGTTTGTACATGTCATACAAATATTTTTAAATACTTCAATTGAATTTAAGACTATCACTTCTATTAGAAGTTCTATCAAGTGAATGCAAGACTCACCCACTTACGTAAATTAGAAGTTATATCAAGTGATTGCAACTCATCCACTTCTATAAATTAGAAGTTATGGTAGCTTCACATTCACCACTTGGGAAGAAAGAGATAATTCTTGTCCCAAAGTTCAAGAGTACATTCAAATCTTTACAATTCATTGTAAGTTCTTTTCCTATTTTTCTTTTTTGATTTGATGTTCATTTTTATATTTATCATGTATTTCTTATTTAACTTAAGTTTTGACAATTTTAGTTTGAATTTGTTTAAGTTCCGAATTTCAGTCAAAATTTTGGCAGCATTTCGGCATAGGGGTCGCATCTAACAGTGTTGGAAGGCCTTCTTGTCACTCGATGAACGTGATGGTTGATGTTTTGCAACACCTCGGGCGATTTTCATCTCGTCACACCCTGATGAGCGTGATGAGGCTTTCAAACCTGCATAAAAAAGCACATATACATATACACATTCCACACATTTATTCTTACACATCCAAACTCTTTTTTTTTTATTTGCAACGAATAGCGTCGCGATCAACAAGCACAGGTAAAGTGGAAGGAATGATGGAAATGTCGGAAACCTAGAGAAGAACCTCCTAATGACGGTGTTCCTCTTCGACAGAAAAAAGAAAGGTTGGAAGAGTAATTTAGCGGCTATGCACTCGATTAGCGGAGGAATTGAGGAGGTATACCGAGAGGATCCCACCTGATGATGGAGTTGCCTCTCGGCTGCTCTCACTTGTAAAAAGGGGAGGCCATCTAAGGATGAATTCAGCAAAGGGGAATGAGGGAAAGAGAAAGGATTTTCGGCCAAGAAGAATGAGGGAAAGGGAGAAGGATTTTTGGCAAAGGGAAAGTGAGGGAAGGAGGACTTACAGCTTGCTTCAGTTTGCTTCAATCAAAGATGAGGAAAAATGAGAGGAAGAGTCTCGGTTAGGGCTTTTGAACAAAAGGAGAAGCAAGAGGCAGGAGTGGTTGCTCGGGCGGTTGAAGGGGGAGAGCCGAGAGGGAACGGGTTGGACGAGTGTGCGATTATCTTGAGGGAGATCGAACTCAAGGAGGAGGACTTGCGGGTCTTTCGTGGAGCATGTGTGCGAAGGGGGAGAACAAAGTGGAAGAGATCATGTCGATCTGAGGGAGATGGGTTGGTTTGAGAGATTTAGGTCATAAATAGGTTTAGTTAATTTTTCTAAGAACTTAATTGATTTTAAAATGAATTATATATATACAAAATATATATATATATATATATATATATATATATATATATATATATATATATATATATATATATCAATCTTAGATTATTCTGATATTCCATATGTAATAGCGTAGTCCGTTTCGCAATCGGAGGCCATTTGGATCAAGTCGGCGTCGAATCGATTTCAGCTTAAAAATGCATATTGCTGCTTCCAATCACTCGACATTCATGCATACTTATCCAAATTGAGTATAAATAATCTCATTTGATAGATTTTGATGTTTTGAATCTAACAACACAATTAATTTCATGAATGGAGGTCGTTTGAGCATCATCGCAGCTTCCTGACTCTGATATGCATATAGGCACATTGATGGCTTGATCTCTTGCTCGGTTGACCTTTAAATTGTGAAATATTTATATTCTGACCAATTTTGATGTTCTGAACATGATGGAAAAGTTCGTTCATCGATTAGAGGTCATTTGGGCATCGTCGTAGCCTTTCAACTCCGATATGTGTGTCGACACATTGACAGCTCGATCGCTTAATCAGTTGATCGTTAGATTATGCAATATTTATATTCTGACCAATTTTGATATTCTGAACATGATGGCAAAGTCCGTTCATCGATCGAAAGTCATTTGGGCATTGTCATAGCCTCCCGACTCTGATATGCGCATCAGCACATTGACAACTCGATTGTTTGATCGGTTGATTGTTAGAGTGTACAATATTTATATTCTGATCAATTTCGATGTTCTGAAACCTGGTTGACCCTTTGGGCTGGCCACAGAACTTGGATCACTTTAGCTTTAATTGCAATAGCTTACGGAGCTTTGATAGGATTTGTCATTAGTATGATACCTTATTTTGGACATGCTAAATGACAGAATTGACCTATTTGTCTTAATTGATTTGTCGGATAGATAAGAGTTCTCACACTATCTACTCTCTACTTCAATAGCTTTGCTAAAGATCTCTTTATTTTATGCCATTGCAGATTTAAGTTTTCTCCAACCTTAGCTTCATGTTTGATCAGGTTTGATGGAGGAATTGGTATGCTTATTTTGAGATTTGGAATTCCTTCTGTCCTAGCTTTAAGTATGATGGACTTTATGAAGGATTGACCTGATTTGACCACATTGACTTGTCAGGGAGTGTACGCATATCTTCAGCTCTATGTTTGCTGCTTTGACGGACTCGTTGAAGGATGCATACAGATGACCTAGCCTTCTGGCTTATATTAGGTTAATAATGTCAAGTTATCAGCCTAGCAATGTGTGCTTTAACAAATTGAATAACTACAAAATTTCTTTAGTTCGGCCATCGACTTTGTATGAACTATAAAATTGTTCCCTCAGTCTTGTGCTTTCTGCTTTGATGGACTTGATGAGAAAAATGACTTTGATATCTGCTTTGTGCTTGATTGGATCATTTGAGAATAAATTAAAATGTCACCCTATATGCAATATAAAGGTTGACTTGAGGTAGCTCTGAATTGAAAATTTCCTCAAAATGTCTTAGTCTTTCGATCAAGTAGAAAGATCTCTTAGATTCTAGTGGCTTGTAGTCAATAAGCTGGATCTGGTTTGAGATTGAACATCTATCATAATTGAACTGACGAGTATGGGCTCTTTCACTACGACATTTCCTTACGGCTTGTTGAGTGAGGAGAGCATCAACAACTCGGCTATTTATAGGCTTGTTGAGTTCAACCTTTAGAACCTACTCGAGTCTTCACCTTAAGCTATGATGGGTTGGTGATTTGGTCATCAGACTAACTAATAAGGACTCTTTCACTGTGGTCTTTTCTCACGGCTTGTTGAGTGAGGAGAGTGTCAGCAACTCGGCCACATTTGGGCTTATTGAGTTCAACCTTTAGAACACATACATGTCTTAAACTTGAAGATATAGAAGTTGATGCTTTTCCAACTCAGTTGATTGAAGCTTCCAAAATTGAGAGTTCTTCTGACTTGATCTTCGATATTTGATGAATCTTGGAGAGAAATTTTTCTTGACATTTAGGGCTATCTTTTTATGCGTAGAAATAGATTATTTTTATTCCTGCAAGAACCTGCAACTTAATAATAATAATTATAGATATATTTAGGGATCTCGGCATAGAGCTCAATGTCAACCTGAATGTATATACAAGAAGGTCTCATATTTCACAGGAAAGGATTGAACAGCTTTGATTATAAAAACTAAAAAATGCCCTTTGTGTAATAGTGGAATTTCCACGAAAAATTTTTTCATCTTGAGTAGGTATATTTATTTAGGGATCTCGGCTTAAAGCACGATGTCAACCTAAATAAATATACTAAAAAAATGCCCCCTATCTTGTAGAGGGATTTCTATTGTACCTCAAGAATGTATTTATTATGTATAATACTTTTTCAGGCATCGACCATTAATTGGTGGCATTGGTCTTTCACCATTTAAGTCAATAAGTTGGTATGCCCCTTTTTGATACACTTTTTCAATGACAAAAGGATCCTCCCAATTAGGCTCAAATTTGCCACCAAATTTTTGATTAGGAATAATTGATCTTCTCAGCACCAAGACCAATTCCCCTTTCTGGAATGTTCAAGGCTGCACTGTATGGTCAAAAGCCCTAGCCATCTTTGCTCAAAAAATATCCAAATTTTGATGAGCTTGCAATCTAATCTCATCAAGCACGTCGAGTTCCTCCATTCTCAAATGAACATTTTGATCTTCAGTTAGATTGTATTGGAGGGCTACTCAAAGTGAAGTCAACTCAACTTCAAGTGGAAGGACAGCCTCGGTTCCAAATACCAATGAATAAGGAGTGGCTTTAGTCGGTGTATTATAGGTAGTTCGATACGCCCATAATGCCTATATCATTTTGATATGTCATTCTCTCTTATTTTTAGTGAGAATCTTTTTGAGCAGTTTGACCAATATTTTGTTGAAGGCTTCTGCCAAATCATTTGTCCTTGGGTTATATATTGAAGAATATTGCCAATCAATTTTGTGTCGATCGACAAATCTATAAATCTTTGTATTTTTGAAAGTTATGCCATTATCAAAAATTATTCAACGCGGTACTCCAAATCTATAGACTACATTATGCTTAAAGAACTAATCATTTGATCTGCAGTAACTTCTTTAAATGGGGTAGCTTCAGCCCACTTAGAGAAATAATCAGTCACTACTAGAATGAAGTGGTGACCAGCTGATGACGGTGGATCAATCAGTCCAATTACATATATGCCCCAACATTCAAATTGCTAGGATGTTATTGTTGGGTGTAATGGATTTGGATGTTGGTGGATTATATTCTCATGTACTTGACATTCATGATACCTCTTAGCATGATTGGTACAGTCTCTCACTATAAATGACCAATAATAACCCATCCTTTTGATCTTTACTATCATCTTGGGACCTGACTGATGTGCACCATAAAGTCCTTCATGAACTTCAACCATCACTTTGCTACCTTCATCTATATTTAGGCATCGTAGCCACATTTGTTCAAAGGATGTATGATATATAAGTGTAATTGACAAAAGCATAGCGCAACATTCTCTTCTCAATTAGAGCTGTCAGTGATTTATTACTTGGTAATTTGCCTTCTTTAAAGTAGTCAATGAAGGGTTGCCTCCAACCATGTGTCTCTTATACTATAAAGCCTTCATACTATTTTTCTGAGGCAATATCATGCTTAGTTGTTCTTGTTATAACTCCTTGTTGATTTCAGGGAGAATGGGGAGCAACCTGCATCACATCTTGTTGTGTCGAATTTAGGAACCCTTCTACCTACGGGGATTGGTACTTTGGTGGCTCTAGAAATCATCGAATAAATATCCTGATCATGACATAATCAACATTTATACTTATTATCTTTTTAGTTAATTTTGCTAAGAAATCTGCTTTATTATTCTCGGATAGAGAGACTCGAGTTAATGTGATATTTTTTATTTGCTACGTAAGCTCGAGAACTCACTTGTGATAGCAAGCTAACTCAAGCTTGTTGATTTTAGAGATGCCAAGTACTTGATTTATAATAAGCTGTGAATCACCAAAAATATGCAAGTTTTTGAATGCCTATGAAAATAGCTTCTTCAAGACCTGTCACTAATGCTTCATACTCGGCTTCATTATTAGTTCTTGGCTCGGTCAACTCATATGATCGTCTCATTATCCCTCCTTGTTATGAAGATGGCCGATTTGTCTTGCCTTGGGAAATTTAGATGTTGGACTTATTTGATCGATGAGGCTCCATCAAAGTATATTTTCTAAATTTATGATTTTTCTCTTTCATGAATGAGCATAATTTGCTCATCAGGAAAATGTCATTAAGAGACGAGTCCATAGGGATGGGATGTGCAGCAAAAAAATCTGTTAAGACTTGCCCATTCACTACTTTTTGCTGAATGTGATATCAAATTGTAAAAGCAATACTGTCCATCTTGCCAAGTGACCTGTCAACACATGTCTTGTCATCATGTACTTCAGCAGATTGATCCTTGAGATGATAGTAATCTTGTGAAATAACATATAATGACGGAGCTTTTAGACTACAAAGATGAATGTCAAGCAATGCTTCTCTATTGGAGAGTATCTCATTTTTGCTCTTATCGTCGACTGATATAATAAAGAGCATTCTCTTTGCTTTCTTCATTATGTTGTGCTAATAATGCTCCAAGGTATTCTTCTAATCTGTGTATAGAAAGAGGGGCTTCCCAGGAGTAGGCGCTACAAGGATTGGTTGATTTAACATGTAGCTTTTAATGCTATTGAAGGCTTCTTGGCACTCCTTGTCTCATTTGAATGGAGCGTCCTTCTTCATCAACTTTGCAAATGGTTGACAACAACCTGATAGGTTTGATATAAATCAACGGACAAATGCAAGTTGTCCTTGTAAAAAATGGAGCTGACGAAAACTCTTCCGTGGAGGCATCTCCACAATTGCCTTGATTTTAGCAGGATCAATTTCAATTCCTCTGTAATGTACAATATACCCAAGGAATTTTTTGGAGAATATCCCGAATGCACATTATAGAGGATTCTTCTTGAGATCATATTTTTTAATTCTCTCCAATACAATTATTAAGTCTTTAAATTGATTATCACGATTTAAGCTCTTCACCACCAAATCATCAACATAACATTCCACCTTCTAGAATCAACTCATCAAAAATATGTGTCATGGCTTTTTTTGTATGTAGTTCCAGCATTCTTTAAAACAAACGGCAAGACTGTGTAGCATTATATACCAATTGGCATCCTAAATGATGTGTGCTTCTCATCTTCAGGAACCATCTTGATTTGATTGTATCCCGATGATCCGTCTATGAATGAGAACATGTTATAGTTGGAAGTATTGTCCACTAGCAGCTCTGATATTGGAAGCAAAAAGTCATCTTTTGGGCACGCCTTATTTAGGTCCCAGAAGTCAATGCAGACAATTTGGCCATTCTTCTTTCTAACTAGGACAATGTTGGCTATCCAATCTACATACTTCTCCTCTTGGATGAAGCTTTCTTTGATCAACTTCTTAGTTTCTGCAATTACCTGTTCTTCAATCTCCAATCTCATTTGCCTAGGAGCTTGCTTAATGGCATCGTATCTAGTTTATGAACTACTACATCAGAGGATAAGCCTGGAATTTCAGAATATGTCTAGGCAAAGTAATCCCTGAATTCACAAAGTAGCATTTTTAGCTCTTCAACTTTCTCATCAGGTAAAATGGTATTAACAAAAGTTGGACGGGGATCACCCTCAGCTCTTAGGTTGATTTCTTTGAGTTCATCCATAGTAGTTGTTTCTCCACCATCTACTAGTTCTTCAGGTGCAGGCTTGGCTTCTACTTCTTCATCATTTATAAGAAGAATTTCATGGAGATCATCTTCTTCGCAACTATTAGTTTCGATCTCAGCTTCTATTACATTATATTAAACTTTATTTTGATGAGATTTGTGGATGAACCCAATACCTTTAGTGACAAACTTATCAATTTTTTGTGATATTTGAAGACTTCTTTGATTCCACATCTTGTTAAAGACTTGAGCTCTCTGCTTAGTAATTCTAATATGAATTCCAAGCTTATACATCATTCTTCACAATTTTTATGGATAGTATATTGGTATTCTTGTTAGCACTATCTCATCAGAATTTTCATGTTGAGCAGGCTGATCAAAATTGTGAGGCTCACACTCTTCAAATTTATAAAATAGAGTTCCTGTTCTACCACTCTCAACAATGGCACATAGAATATTATCAATTCTTCAATATTATGAACCTCTAGTGGAGTGATTTCTTTGAAGTACTGTTGAGGGATGGGTATAATTTTGAAGGAGTTCTCTGACACTGCCAAATGAGCTATCCTTCTTGATGCGACCATCTGAACTCTATTTTCATAAGTAGATTCAAAATCATGGTCTGAATCGGAATCACTTATTTCATACTTTTCCTTTCTTGAAAGTTTATAAGTTCCCTTAGGTTTTGCAGGAATATTTTCTTCTTCTTTTGTCTCACTTTTCAAATAAGGAACTGATCTTCTTAATTTAGATGTAGAATCAAGTGCTTTAGGGAGAGTCAGCATTCCCTTCTTTCTTCCTTTTTGCTTCTACTCTTTCACCTTATGAAGTTACTTTTTTGTTCCTGAAGTGGATGATACTGCCTCAAGAGGCTCTGTTGGCTTAGGCTCTTTAGGGATGAAATATTTTGCATCTTCATAGATCTTTGCTTCTTGGATGAAGAATGGTTGTAGGTTGCCAAAAATTTTGAACTCTTCTCCATCTTTTAGGTACTTCATACACTAATGCATAATTGATAGGACCATGCCATAATCATACAGCCATGGCTGACCCAAGAGAGCTCAAAATGATGTATCAGCGTCAATTATATGAAACTTAGCTTCTGTATATAAATCCTGAAACTTGAACGAGAGAATAAAGAAATTCAAGATTTTCTATCATTTCTCATTGAAACTATGAACCATCAACTTATCTCTCCCAAGATGTTGGATATCAAGTGATAATTTTCTTAATATTTTTAGACTCATAAGATTGATAGAAGAACCTAGATCAATCAATATTCAGTTGATCAATATGTCATCACTCTTTGCGGTAATATATAGAGGACGGTTGTGCTCTGTTATTCCCAACATAAGATATTTTTCAAAAAATATGATTATTGGGAGATCTTGAGATTGCAATGATTCAGTCATACATTTTTTTGGCAAAGTAAGCTTCATAACTCTCTGAATTTTTGAGAGCCCGTTGTTGTGTTTATTTTTTGTATGAGGGGATGCCACATAGATCTTAGGGGAGTACTTATTGAGATAATCAGGTACTACATTGAGGAATGATGTACTATCTCAAGAGATAGAAATCACCATCCTACCATGGACATAATCACCTAATAAAGACTCCTAAGGCCAATGGGTCTTCAAATGTACCAAAGATCTTTCCCCTACTTTACATGAAAAAGTAGAGTAGGACTTATTTTAAGCTGGGTTTGTTAAGTTCCCTATGGAGGCAAGCCCCCATTGTTAATTACATCCTAAGGATTGAGGTTCCTTAGGAATACTCTTGATTAAGGTAAATGATCGTTATCTCCAAAGATTTTTAAAGATAGGACTATCAATCAATTGGTTATTTTTAGAAAATCAAGTGGGATTGATCAAAAGGAAAGAATTATTATCAAAACCAAAGGGAGATGAGTAGGGGATGCTCATGATACTAGGAAACCTAGTGAGCATCCCAAACTATCCTATGGTTAGGCTTTATATTTTTGAAATTGAGGAGAATTATATGTTTGAGTTGAATTTTTATTAGAAATCTAGGGCTTACAATTCCACCATACAAGATTGTAGAAATGCCTAAGAGATAAAGATTTATGCTTGTAACCCCAAAGGGAAACAGCAACCTTAGATCCTAAATCTAGGGAGCTTCGGCATAAGCCAAAGTGTGACCTAAATCTAAGCGATAAAATGGACATATGGTTTACCTCCACAAGAGAGAATATACCACCGACAATAATGCAACTAACTCTTCCTACAATTTTAAATATATGTAAGGCATATAAAAAGATTTGTATTATTTATTTAGAAGAGAAACTAAGTCCTTAAACTCACTCCCTAAGAGACTAGATCATGAAGGGCGTGAATAATGACCTAAATCTAATGTAAATTTTATCAAATTTTATTTTAATTTTTTGGACATTTTATTTGACACAGGCTATGAAATTTTATATGCCTAATGCATAAGAAAATCAGCTATGGGCCAAAATCAAAAAGAAGGAGATGTGTTTCCACCATAGCTCTCAAATGTCAAGTCATTTTCTCTAGCAAATGTGGAAGCCCTCCATTAGCAAGAGTGAGATAATATAATTTATGCATGATATGAGACGTACAACATCCAGCTAAGGGGTTGCTAAATCTTTTATTATCTTGATTTATGTCCTAGGCTTTAGGTGAGGTTATGAATTATTTAGTTTAATTTTAAATTGATTAATTGGATAGAAAATTTATTTTTTTCTAAGAGCCTAATCACCTCCAGGCCATTCAACAATCATCAAACAATTAAGAAACTAGGAAAATCATGTCATCCTAATTGCACAATCATAAACATAACATCAATCAATTTATAAAATTAGTACAAAAGAATAAGAGACTGGTGTGGTCGAGTTCTACCGCACAACCCGAAAAGAAATGTAGAAAGCCAAGCTCTACCCTTATGCATCCCGGCATAATGAGAAAATAAATTATAATTATGAAGTGATAAGTGTTATGGGGGTCTTCATTCTTCATCCTCCATTCTTCACTCCTTGTCCGTCATTCCTTCATCTTGGTTTGCTCCATTTCTTTCTTTCTTATGGTTTGACTTGGGATATAGTTTGCTCCTAGGCCTCACATGATATATAAGACATGGTCTTATAACCAAGGTTCACCTTAGTCCCCATAACACTTATCCTAATCCTAATGCAAAAATTACATTAAAAAGGAAAGAAAGTAAATCTAGCTATGCCTGCAAAATAAATGTTAGCTAAACACGACATACAACCAAAGCAGTTATAGGAATAATTTGGACTTAGTACTACTTTGGGTTATGCTTAGGGGTATAAGCAACCCGCACAGTAAAAAATATTTATATTCTTATTACAGGGCCCCTTAAGCACAACCCCCTACATAAAGTATGATTAGGCTAATATCGGCCTAACCCCAGACTACGCACATACACCCTAACATCCAGTTAAAAATAATACATCATAAAACTAAACATTCATCAAATCATGCACCGCTCTAACTTAAAGCTAGAAATGGTGACTTAGTTTAATGTGCATGTGGTAGAGCTTGTGTGGTATATCCTAATTATGCTTTATAGTTATGATTTGCTAAGTGTGAGAGGTTTAATTTATAAAAGGTTGATTTCTCTTTAAGTAATTTAGTTGATTCGGGGAGTTTTACTTAATGCTTTTCTTTGTAAGTAACCTACAACTAAGTGTTATAAAGAGAAGAAAAAGAGGGAGAGTATCCCTTTTATCCCTACCTTAAGTGATTACTAAGGTAAATTGATTAATGAATTTCCTTTAGTGAATGGTTTATTATGTGTTTTAATTAATCATAAGTTTAGATTCACTTTAAATAGCCCAATTCAATAATAAAGGCATCTTATGATTAGTTAGGGTTGATTACTATCACATAACACACGCTCATTCATTTCTTTCCACCACGTATACCATGCATATGAATAATCCTAAGCATACATATATATACAATGCAAATCTTAGCACACTTTGATGATGAATGCAAAAAGATGTGATTTGAAAATTTGGATATTCCATTTGTTAATTGGATCATTAATACATGTCTTTATAATGTAGAAAAGAGAGATTTCTCATCCATTAGCTAAATACACATCCGTATGTATAAAAGTTATGAGTGAGTACGGTGCCATTATTTTCTACACCGTAAGGTAGACCTACTTAACTTAAAGCCTGGATGTCCGTGATATACCACTTTTCTTAGATACATGTATGTACAAAAGGAACCAAATGGATTAGGAATCATGCTAGATTATGTTTGATTTGGTTGTATGATTTGTGTAATATGAAGGTTCTTCCTATGTTTTAATATAAAGATGCATAGGAATAGATTTAGGCAAGTATTGTTTTCTTTTCAAATGAACTATATACTTATAAATCCTATGTGAATCCATGTTAAGAGAAGGAAATATAACTTCAAAATACACATCTTATGCTATCATCATATGCAAGCTTATAAATATTTATAACTAGCATCAATTCATTTATAATCTTTGATTTATAATTTTTTTAAAATAGTTTTAGTTTAATAATGATAATAGTCACATATATTCTTAATTCTAGCCAACACATACAATTTTACATCAAAGAAAACATTTTATTTAATCAATTTTTAAAAGAAATAAATGCCTGATTTCATATGGCAAGCAATATTTAGCATGATTGGAAAGTAATAAAGAAATGTAAGCACATGACTTCATTCACCCTAATTAATTTCTAAGGACAATCACATAAAATAATTTCATTTAAAATGAATCAAAATTCTTTAAGGAGATTTTTCTCTTTGAATTTGATTTGACTTATTAGAAAATATGAGAAGGGTTTGCTAGTCCTAACCCATTCCCCCATGTGTGAATTAGTTTGGTTTAGTTTAGAACAATTAGGTTGATTTTATGTTTTGATTAGGTTAAGGTATGAATTAAATCCATTAATTACCCCATACCTATACCACTTTAACATAATTATCTAAGTAATTATGATCCAACATATGATGTGTAATCACATGAAAATTAAATACACTAGAAATGAAGGGGCTAATGCAATTGGCTCATTATTAGTTAATTAAGCTAAAGGGTTTGATTAAGTACTTTTATAACCCTACACATGTAGTTTGATTATAATTTCCTTTGGAATTCTCTTAGGGTTATGAACACCTAAGAATCTACCCAAGAGTTGAATGATTGAGTTTTGGAATGATTTAGTTTTGAGTTTGATTAATTAAACTATTTAATGAAGTGATTAAGCCATTAATTAGTTGCAAATTAATTAAGTATTATCAAAATGAAATAAACTTAGAGGAAAAGATTGGAAAAGAGATCCTAATCTCATTCCCTATGTCCATTCACTATTTTATGATTGATTAAACTTAATTAATAGATTCATTACTATTTAACATGCTAAATAATCATTTAATTAATTAAGAGAAAGATTAAGAATGAAACAAGAAATTTCCCTAATCAATCAAGCAATAAATTCTAAGAAAATCATGGAGGCAGAGGTCATCCCACTAATTAATCTCAGAAAGTTTAGAATTAATTGCTAGAGTAATTAGAGAGTGATCAACTTAATTCATTTCCAATAAAACCTAAATTGAGTCAAAATCATTGTTCAAAGTTAATTGGTTTTATTTTTTTATTATTCTCCTCTAAATTATCTTTAAAATGAGCATTTATTTATATATTTTAGATTTTTCTATAATTAGTTATGAATTTTGGAAGTTTCATTAAAATCATATTAATTATGCTTAATTAAACTCCTAATCTGTCGGGCCGTGATGGTGACATGGCATTGACGCAGTGCGCTTTCCATGCGGATGATGGATTGGTTATTTAAGTTATCCATCCATCACGGTGGCGTCTTTCTCTAGTTCGTCTAAGATCGGACGAGACTAATCCCGGTTAAGGAGGAAATCGAGATCTAAAGACCGATCGATCGATCATGTGTGGATGGTGATGATCTCCCCGGCGGTGAGAGATATGTGCATCGATATCCGCTCTCACCCAAGCTCAAATGGAGCTCAAACTCATCCCATACCGGGAAGCATAAGCAACACATCATGGAGATCGCTGACTTGATCATTTCTTTCATAAAGGACCAAGCAAATTTTACTCTAAGGTTAGTTTCAAAGGCTTACTCTCGAGCTTGTGGGTTCCAATTGAGGAAGCTTCTATGAAATGAAGCTTTGTTGAACACGAGCTTTGATTCAATGTTGTTGCTCGAAGATCCATGACAAGTGATCATTCAATCAAACTAGCTCGTCATTGAAGCTCATGATTCATTTTTGACTCATGGTCCAAGGTGTGCAAGGTTAATTGCACTTTAGTTGAGGATTGATTGAGTTGAGCTCGGGATTGATCTCCCTATTTTTTGAGTAAAATGGGAGAAGCAAGAAGCTCGGAATGGCTAGGAAAAGCTTGGGAGGCTTCGATTCAACTTCTAGAGCTCTGAGGAATGAATCTCTCTTTATTTGAGTGAGAATGAGGGGGGTATATCTCCCCCTCCTTGGATCGAATGGTGGATGGTTGATTTGTCATTTTGGCTCAATGGCTTGGATTGGCTAGTCAGTTTTAGCTGGAAAATGTCCCACATTAGTCATTTTGGGTGGAGGAGTGAGGGAGAGTGGCTCCCTATGTGATTGGTGAGTAAATTTGATGAGCCAAGTGTCCAAGGGTGATTGGGGAGGTGGAGGTTTTGGCCTCCCCAGGTCATGGCCAAGCTCATTGGATGATGTTCACCACCATCCTTGGAGCCCATGTGGATCAATAGATGTTCATTGCTTTGGAAATGAATGGCCAAATGGCCAAATTCCAGGAATTTGGTCATGGGATGCCCTTTAACCCAAGGGCAAAGTGGCCATTTGGCTATGAGTTTTTTTTTTGGCAGATTTGAAATGATTTAAAAATGGGTTGGGCCAAATTTCAAGTGATTTTGAGTTCATTTGATTTGATTTGGCTCAATTTGACCCATTTGGGTCAAGTTGGGTCAAATTGGGTTAAGTTGACCAATTAGTCAAATTGAGACAAACCATGGGTTAGGTTAAGTTCAAATGATCATTTGGATCCTATAGGTATCATTGGTTTGGTTTAATTTGGTTTAGATTTGATTTTGGCTCATTTAGGTACATTTGGGTCAAATGAGTCAAGTTTACCAATTTGACCCATTTGACCTAATTGGGTTAGGTCAAGGGTTGGTTTAGTCTTGGTTGATCATTTGAAATGTATTACAAGCTTTGGTTTCAATCAATTTTGATTTAGTTTGATTTCAAGTTGATTTGACCTTTTGGGTCAAGTTGGGTTCATGGTTAATTGGGCTAGGTTGGGTCTAATTGGTCAATTGAAGCTTTGGTCAAGTTTAACAGTCAATTTGGAATGAATTCGACCCATTTGTTGCAATCAATTTGGCTTAAATCAAGATTTGACCCATTTTGGCTTTTATTTTTTTAGGTCAATTTGTCAATTTGGGCTAGGACCAATTTGGTTTGGCTCAAGTGAGAGCTTGGTCATGTTTAAAATTGATAATGGATTAATTTAGATCAATGGTTTCAATCAATTTAGCTCACAGTGAATTTTGGCTTGTTTAGTCTCATTTTGGGTTAGTGAAGCTGACTTGGTTTGACTCAATTTGAGTGATTGATCATTAAGATGATTGATCACAATGTGAGGCTTGGGTGGCCTTGGTTCAACCCAATTGATTAGAATTTGATTCAAAAAAGGGTCTTTAGGCTACTTTGGGTCAAGTGGACCTAAATGAATTAGCTTTTTCTTGGCTTGATTCAAGTTTGGTTGAACTTACATATGACTTATGATGAAAATATAAATTCAAGTGGTTTGGAGTCAAATGGGTTTTGGTTCATTTGACAATTTCAAGTCAAAAGGATGAACATGGGTTTGACTTGGGTTAGTTTGATTTTGGCTTAGTGATTGTAGTTTATGTTTATATTTGGGCATGTGATTGAAGGAGTGATTGTTTGAAGAGAAAATCCAAGGGCTTTAGATTGATTTGAGAATGATTTGGCTAAATCCAAAAAAATTAGCTTAAAGGATATAAATTGGGTTTGGATTTGAGTTTTAAGTTTATATTGTTTTGATTTTGGTCATTTGAATTTATATTTCATTTATATTTGTGAAGATAAATGAGAATATAAATGATCCATGAGAGAATCATGTGAATTAGGAGTGATTTGATTGTGAATTTGGCTAAGGTAGGTCAAAAAAGTTTGAAAAAGGGATTTTAATTTTGTTTAATTTATATTCATCGATTTGGATGGCAATTTCATTTATAGTTGTGAATATAAATGATGGAATAAGTGATTTATAAAGAAATCACTTGGCTTTAAGAGCTTATGGATGTGATTCATAAGGCTTAGGAAGATTTTGGATTTGGAATTGATCATGGGTTTCAATCTTCTGGAATTGATTTTGGATTTGAATCATTTGGGATTGGAATTGAGTTTGGAGTTGATTTTAGATTTGAGAAACTCAATTGAGTTGGGATTGATTTGAGATTTGAGAAAATCAATTGAGTTGGAATTGATTTGAGATTTGATTTGGATTGGTTTGAAGGAGTGTACATGGCGATTTGAGCTATGGTAAGTGGTTGCCTTAAATCCCTAATGCATAGCCTAATCCTGATAAACCCTTCTAAGTTTCTAGGGTTAGGTTAAGTGTTCACCTAATCACTAGAAGTGTAGACTAAGAACTCTTAGTGTTTATAGAGTCCTATGTCTAAGATGGAGAAGTTGAGAGCTCACTCCAAAAGTGAGGTCAACACTTGTATCAAAGTTTCGAGATCTTTTGACATTAAGAGAGTCTCATCACTTAATTATGCAGAGATCTTTCTCAAATGTAATAGAATATTATAATCTATCTTTTGCTTGATTTTGGCTTTATTTTAGAATTTTTGGAATGATATCTTCGGTTTGATTTGTTTGTTTCATCTTTATTTGCATTTCCCTTCTTTGATGATGGTGGTAAGACTTTACCACTTCTCAACTAAACTTGAATCACTTTATCTTGCTCAGATTCCTCTTAAGAAGTAGTTTCTTCAAATTCACTTCTTATTATGGAGGATTGACCAAAAGGGCTAGACTGACTTTCAACTTCATACATTTCATACGTGATGATATCGATGAGTCTGACTCTTCTTCATCGTGAAAATATAAATCTTCATCTGAACTGTTATCTTTTTGTTGAGTCATTAAATAAAATTTAGATGTTAACTCTTGACTCTTCTTGTTTTCGATAAAATTTTTGATGGTTTAGTCGAAGTGTTTGACTACCCTTGTCATTTGAAGCGATCTGAAGAACATCCATATCACATAAATTCACCATGTATGTCTCAACTGGAAAAGATTCACCATTATCTTCTTTATCGATTCAACAATATAAAGTTTAGGCATAAAGTTTGCAAGCCTAAATTATTGTCTTATCTTAATACTCCTCTAAATTGTTAATAATATTTTGAGTTATAGTCTTCTTCTTGATCTTCTTTTCTTTTCATCTTCTTTGACTTATGAGGCCTATGTTTAGTAGACTGCTCCTCGTGCTGTGATGAAGTAGCCTTATCAAAATGTCACTGAGAAGCCCAAATACTTAGTTTAGGAATCTCTTTTAAGTCTAATATAAGTTCAAGTGGTGATTTCCACTTAACACTAGGGACACCTTTTAGATGCTTCAATATTTTCATGATCTTCTTAAATACTATTGTTTCCCATTCTTCAATCTGAACTGATTTTTCCTTCTTTTTGTCTTTAATGGATGATACAGAAGAGGGCGTAATCATCATTGTAGATTCTTAACTAGAACACTATCGGATAATGTAAATTCACCTCGTCGATACTTCCTTCCTATCCAATCTTTGAAGACATAACAATCTTCAATAGGATGACTAATCATCCGATGATAGGGATAGTAATTTGGATTATTGACTTGATCAGCTTCTTTAGGCCTTTTAATTCTGGTAATTATAGACCGGCTTTGACTGCTTGTTGAAACAATTTAGCCATACTGTCCCTTCTAAAGAATATTCTTTGTTCATCTTTTCCTTAAGAGATGGTCGCATTCACTCATCATCTCTTATTGCTTATTTTGGATGCTCTCCACTACTTGGAAAAGTCTGAGGTTTATCATTTCCTCACAATACCAATTTTATGGATTATAAATGGACAAGCTTCTTTCCCTTATCATAATTGTACATTATTTTCTTTTATCCATATTATAGATTACTCATTTTTTATCACTTGAGCTATAGGAAGTGGCATGAGTTTTATTTCTTCTTGAGTCACAAGGTTTGTTTCTCTTTGATTTATCTGTATAAATTTAAGACTTAGGTGATTTAGCTTTTCAAATTTGGTCACTCTATCGAGCAAGTCCCGGAATCTTAATGCATACATAAAATGATGTTATTTTATCATCCATATTACTCATTAACAGTTGGATCGCATGTTCTTCTTCCAATTGTTGTTCACATTTCATGCTTAGGTTACGCCAACGAGTTAAGAGTTTTCTCACTAATTCATCTTTTCTCTTTTTTAGCAAGGCAAGGTCAGCAATCGTTATCTTCTCAACTGCACTAGCGAACCTCTTCACGAATATTATCTCTAACTCAGCAAAGATTTTAACTAAATCATTTGATGATACCACTCAGCAATTGAGGTCAGTGATTGATGGAAAATGCATCATTCCCTTTTATGTTACCACAAGTAGCCTTAAATTGGGCTAGATGTTGCTTTGGGTTACAAAGCCCACTAAAAGTATTAAATTTCAACACTGAGTAACCTTTCAGGTATGACACTTGATCAAATTCAGCTAGGTAAGGGTGAACCTTACTCACCAACTTTTAGCCTGCTCTGAAGCTATAACTGTCTTTATCTTTTCATTAATTATTATTTCTAGCTGAGCAGTTATTACCATTCCAGGTGTGCTAGCCACATTTTGAATTATCGGCTGAAGAGGTAGTTGGTTAACTTTACTTCTCCCTTCATGTGTAACATGTACTACAAGAACCTGAGATATTAGAGTGACTGGTGGTATAGAGGTTGTATTATTAGCTACCTGTTGATTAGCAAATGAAATAGATGTTACATTTGATGTGATATTCTTTTATAAAATATCCATGATGATATTCATTTGTACATCATGTCATTCATCTTGGTACCAAGCTGTGCAATTTTTTTATCTTTGACTTCCATTCGACGCTGCATTTGTCTTTGCTCTTTATCTAGTGCCACAACAACAAGTATAGGCTCTTCTTCTTCCTCTATTTCTTGTTATTGTTTCACTCCCTGCTCATCTTCAGGGGAAGTACTTGACTGTCCTTCTCCTTGTACATTTGTAGGGATAGTTGTTGCTTGGATTGAACGATGGTGCTGATTATAAAATGTGTACCAGGCTGATCATTCCTTGGTTTAACCATATAAATAGCTTCAACACCAATGATCTCTTTCTCAATTTGATCTTCCTCTTCTTCCTCTTCAGTAGAGATTGATGATCCATCTTCTACTTGCTTCTGTGAAGACTCTCCTTCATAAACATCGAATTCAGGTTCAGGTTCCCTAGATCTATGTTCGCGGATGCGGTGGAAAGTTTATCTATATCTCGACCATATAGATGGCTTCCACTTCCATAGTGTCCCTCTTCTTTTTACATGAATTTACATTATGTTTCGGTGGATCTCCGGTTTAGTGTACGGACACACTTCTTCCATTAAGGCGATCAAAGTCAATCTTCTCTTATGGAGGTGAATATGATCGATGATGGGATCACAGAGGATTCTTGGACCATCATATGTTTCATCGTGATATCCCTTCCTTTAGGTATCCACGATAAGGTGTTTTTGAGTAGATTGAATGTTTAGATGTTACACCTATTTCTTTATTCTGAATTTCATCATGGAGCCTTGGCCTTCATACCTGCTTACCCTTTCGTTGGGACCTTTCGACAATGAATTCTTAGACACGTAATCCAAGTGTCACACTCTGATGCTCACAAGGCAAAATATACTTGGCTTGATGATTATTTACCAGAAGAGATGACAACCTCCTTGGCATGGCTTCAGTATTTTCAATTGTCACAGGCTTTTGAAATTTTCTTTTCATTAAGCCTCTTTCCTTGGCTACTTTAAGAACTTTATGTATTCTATAGGATAGTGTTTCAGGCTGTCTCCTCTGTGGTGGTGGAGCTTGATGTTGTTGAGTCCATAAAGACTGCTTCACCTCCTAGTAGAGCTATTCCTCTTTACCCATTTTAGATTGTCAAAATTATTATAAGAAAGAATACTTGCTTAAGGCAATATTGTTTGTTCACGGGTTGTTCAAAGGGATATGAGCCCTCGATTATTTCTTCTTCTTCTTTGTCTTCTAGTTAATTTTCTTCCTGATGAGGAAGCTTCATGATCATGCTTTCCTAGTACTAAAGGTTCAATCGGCAGAGTAGTTGTACCATGAGGCATCAAAGATGCAGTATGCCCAATGACGGTTCTCTTCATCATGTGGGTTTCAAATTGACCCAATTTTTCAAAAATTGAAGTCCTCTGTCGAGAGAACTTCTTAATAGTGGTTGGTTGTTGAATTGGTTGACGAGCATGATGAATAAGAGCTTCAGTAAACTGAGGCCTTTCGGCATGACCTCGGATGAGTGCACCATGGGTGGGTACTTCAGGAGTTGCAGCTATAATAGCTAAGAAATTCAAGCTACCAAATTGAATCGTAGCTCCAACATCTCCTGTGTTGATGACGGAGTTAGCTAGGTAAATGTTTGCACCACGGCCTAGCTGAACAGAGAAAGGAGTGCTCTGTAAATCAATTATGCCCAAGTGAAAGATGGGAATTAGTAATTAGTAATTATTATTTCACCCCATACTTTCAAAATGAAGAGGTACTACATAACAAAATAATAGTGTAATAAAGATATAGTCTACAGAATAATTCATTTGACATAGAGTCTAATGCATTAGTAATTTGAATTTATTACACATTTAAATCACCATTTTTTTCAAATATTTTGTTGTTACTACAGCATTTATATGACTAGCTAAAGATGGAAAGAGAATCTTGTCCCCAGCGGAGTCTCTATTGGCTCTAAAAATTTGCCACCGATCTCTCGATAAATGAAAAGAGTATGATTTAAAATATCAGTGTAATCTTTAGAAGGCACATTAGATAGTAGATAAGACACCACCCAGAGATTTCATCCTCATTTGGTGAGGACTTTAGATATGATTCCAAGTTTCCTATAAGCAAGCCCCATAGTTAATTACCCTCTCAATCGAGAGAACTTTCGATTAAGCTACTGGTTAGATTGCTTGCGTAGCATATAGTAGCAGCATGTGGAGTTTAGAACTTAGAATTTATGAAATTCATCATCATTAGCTTAAAGCAGATGGTTAGGGGAATGATAACGTGTCCAATCTAGATCCCATGGTTTCGTCATCCCGGGCTATCGTGGTCCCTAGTCTACTTAGTCAGAGGAGATCATCGACCCAACCTAACCGAAGGATCCTTATTAGCAACACATGGATTACGTTATCCAAGAAATCCTTATAAACCTGGGGTGGTGTTTGTCTAAGGAGACATGCTTAAGTCTATCTTAGCTTACAAAGGGTTTTTTTCTCTATCAGGTGCACCCTATGATTCACAATTCAAAGGACAGAGCCATTGGGGAGCATGCATGCTATATCGTGATCGTAATATAATGGTTCCATTTGACGGTAACCACCGTCAAAGGACTCATTCATCGCATCATATGTGGAGTCAACGATCAAGCCACACATTGAGGAGGATACCCCACGTCCTTCGGCATGATTATTTGAGAGTAAACATAGTAGAATACTTGATTTGACTTTGGCTCCTTTGTGAGCTACAGTTTTCTTAATTTATCACCTTTAACAAACAATTACGAAAGGTGGATTGGATTTTAGCTTTAAGTTTTTAAAGACTAAATTTCATTTAAGAATTTTTAGATTGATACTTAATTTGAGTTAATTTGATTTGAAATTAGAATCATATTTTGATAGAAGTATCCTCTCCAATTGAAATCACCATTCAACACAACCATCATCGGGGTGAATGTAATATTTAATCATTTAATTTATTATTTCAGATCTTGTCGACTCTATTAGTTTAATAATAAAAAGATCTATCTTGTTATAGATTAGCTTCTCGATATTTCAATAAGCTAAAATTCTTATAATAATTTGATTTTTAGGTTTTGTTAACCCGGACACGGTCCTAAGACCAAACCGGGAAGCACAGCATTCTCAGACACTAGGTTTAAGCATTCAACATAGTGTCGAGGCCCATGCGGGTGTTTAATAATTTAGGTAAATTTATTTTTGAATTATGAGATTGATTTTGTATTTTCATTTAATTCTAACTTAGCCTTGTGGTGAAAGTTCTCATATGAGATTTCTAAAAGAACAAGATATATACTTCCATCTTCATTCTATACGGGATAAAATGAGAATGAAAATATACATCTACTCTCTTTTTATGCATTTTTAACACCATGTAGATCCGCAGATGTTCTTTTTGAGGGTGATCAGTACGACATTGAGGAGAAGTGTACTATCTCGAAAGATAGAAGTCACCACCCTACAATGAACCTAATCACCTCAAACAAGACTCCTATGGACAATGGGTTTGCATGTGTACCAGTGATTCTTCCCCTACTTTACAAAAAAAGTAGGGTTTACTTTAAACCAGGTTTGTTAAGTTTCCTACAGGGGCAAGCCCCTATAGTTAATTACATCCTAAGGGATGAGATCCCTTAGAAATACTCTCGATTAAGATAAATGATCATTGTCTCCAAAGATTTCAATATGGTAGAATTATCAATCGAATATTTTATTCTCGAAAGATCAAATGGGATTGATCAAAGAGAGGGAGTTATTATCAAAGCCAAAGAAAAATAAGTAGGAGGTGCCCACGATGCTAGAAAACCTAGCGAGCACCTCAAACTATCCTATGGTTGGGTTTTCCATTTTTGAAATTGATTTAATTTATTTGAGTTAAAGTTTTCATTAGAAATTTAGGGCTTATGATTCCATAACACAAGATTAAGAAAATTCCTGAGAGGTGAGGATTTAAGCTTATGGCCCACAAAGGGGAAAAGTAACCTCGAAACCTAAATCTAAGGAGCTTTGGTGAGGGCTGGAAGCACAACCTAAATCTAAGATAAAAATGAGTATTTGGTTTGCCTCCACAAGAAAGGAAAAACCACCTTCAACTTACATCAGGGGTGGGCAAACTCCTCCTATAATTTTAAATTCATGTAGGCAAGTCATATGATTTATGCAAGATAGCTAAAGTTATTTATTTAGAAAGAGACTAAGTCCTTAAACTCACTCCTCAAAAGAGACTAGATCATGTAAGGGTATGCTTCAAACATAACTCTAATGCAATTCAGATTTTATTTTATTTTTATTTTTGGATAATCATTTTAACTCAGGCTAATAAGATTCATATGCCTAATGAATGAGAAATGAGATTATTGGCCAAAATCAGCGAGAAGGGAGGAGGTGTGTTTCCACCATGGCTCTCAAAGGTCAAGCCAAGTTTCTTTGGCAAAGGTCCCTCAATCAAGAGTGAAAATAATATACATTTGTGCATGATGTTATAAAAGAAGTACTCTTCCACCTAAGGGGTTGATAATTCTTTTATCTTGATTTTTTAGCCTAAGCTTTAGGTGAGGTTATGAGTTCTTTTATTTTTTAGTTTTGAATTATTAAATTTGGTAGAAGATTTATTTTTTCCTAAGAGCCTAATCTACATCCAGGCCATACATAAAGCAAGGAAGAAACTAGAAAAATGATATCACTTAATGCACAAGATAAACAAATCATCAATCAATTTATAAAGCTAATTACAAAAGAATAAGAGGCCATTGTGGTCGGGTACCACCACATAAACCTGAAAATAAATTGGGTAGCCAAGCTCTACCCTTATACAACCCAGACTACAAATGAATTAAATACAATTAAGCAAGGAACTCATTGTTATGGGAGTCTTCAAGCTTCATTCCTTCATTCCTATTTTTTTCTTTCTTCTTCTTTTCTTATTTCTTCTTTGGCTCTTTCTTTTGGACGGTAGAAAGGTGGATGCTCCAAAGGCTTGAGATCTTATGACCAATGTTCATCCTAATCCCCATAACAATCATTTCAAAATCCTAATTGTAATAATTACTTGAAAAGGAAAAGTAAATCTAGCTAACACCTACAAAATAGAGATCAACTAAACAAACCACACAAATCCCAAGCATGTATATTGGACTTATCACCCCACACATGGGTGACTAAGTCCACCTGACCTATTGGATTATGCTTAGGGGTATAAGCACCTGCACAGCAAAATCATTTATATCTTTATTTATTATAGCACCCCTTAAAAATAATCCCCTACAGAAGATAATAGTTAGATAAAGATCGCCTTACCATTCATTTTATGCATATACATCATAACATCCAGTCTAAAACATATATCATAAAATAAAATCAAACAAAAAACCATACACCGTCCTAACCTAAAGCATGAAGTGGTGACTTAGCTTAATGTGTGTGCTTTAAGGGTTTGTGTGGTATGCTTAGCTATGGCTTTAAGTTAGAATTTTCTAAGTGTGAAGAATGTTCAACTTAGAGGAGGGTTTCATTTAAGTGATTTAATTATTTTGGGCCAATTTTATTTTATGTTTTGATTGATTTTAAGTGAATCCTACAATTAATTATTAAGTTATAAAGGGAAAGAGAGAGAGATAACTTCTTTTCCCTAACCTAAGCAATTTCTAAAGTGGATTCATGTTTTAGCTTTGTTTAGTGAATGTTTTGATTAAGTGTTTTAATTAATCCTAAGTTTATATGAACTCTAAACAAACCTATTCAAAAAGAAAAGCATTTTAAGATTAAGTAAAATGAACTAAATTCAAAAAACATACATCTCTTCATTTCTTTCCCAACATGTGTAACATGCATATGAATGAGTCTTAAGCATAGCTATACATACAAATGGGAATGTTTAACACACTTTATGAAGCATGTTAAGTACTTCATTTAAGAAAATTTGGATGTTTATGATACATGATTTTGATTAAGTAGCAAAAAGTTTTCTTATCTAACTTTCACATGTACATATGAATGTATGAAAGGCATAAGTGAGTACGATGCCATTGTTAACCAGAGGTGTAAGGGCTACTTAAAGCCTGGCAACCTCGGGGTTGTCCATACTAATATACCACTTTCCATAAATACAAGCATGTGTACAAAATAAATGAATGAAAAAGAAAGAATGCAAAAGTTGGTGTTGGTCGATTTATTTTTGTTTAAGTAATTTACATGTGAAAGCATAGGTATCCTTCTTAAGTGATAGTATAGGAATGAATAGAATATGGAATTAGGCAAGTGTTAGGTTCTTGTCAAATGAACCATACACCTTGCTAAATCCTATTCAAACCTATACTAAAAGAGAAGAGAAGGAAAACCTATACTAAGCACATCCTTATATTTTTACTCACATGTAAGATTATAAGTAAGTTATAAGTAACATACTTTCAGTTTTGATAATTGATTCATATATTTTGAAAATAATTTGAATTTAATTGTGATAATAGCCACTCATATTCTTACTTTAGCCAACACATGTAATTTGACATTTAAACATTATCATTTTAAATTTAATTTTGAAAACATGGATGCATGAAACCATATGACACACATATATTTAGCATATTGAAGAACAATGAAAGCATGTAAATACATTCACTTTAATTAAATCTAAAGATAATCTTATGAAATAAAAAAGCTTAAAGTAAATCAAAGTTTATTTAATATGATTTTTGTTTGATTTTGAATTTGATTTAATTTTTAAAATGTGAATTGAGTTTGTTGTTCCTAACACATTCCCACATGTGTTTGATATTTTTGTTCAATTTTTAGATGATAAGATTCATTTTATATTTTGATTAGATTAAGGTATGAATTAAACATGTTAATTACCCCTTACCTACACTACCTTAGCATAGTTACCAAATAATTATGTGCCAATGAGATGACATAAAACCTCACAAGGAATTTAAATTTGCAATGCACTTAGGAAGAAAAGGGTCTAATGCAATTTGGCTCATGATTAATGATTAATTAAGCTAAGGGATTTAACTTAAGTAATTTCAAAACACCCTTCACACATATGAGTTGAGTTTTGATTTTCTTAATTGAACATAAGCTTTTGAATACCTAAGCATCTACCCAAAGTACATTAATTAAGTTCTATAAAAATTTTACAAATTTTAAAAAATTAATTAACAGGGTAATTAGTGAATTAGCCCCTAATTAAGAGAATTAAGAAAGTAAAGGGGGTTTAAGGAATAGCTTGGGGAAAATACTCCAAAATTATTCCCCAAACCTCTTATTCACTGAAACAAACCTTAATCAACTTCAATAAAGGATTAAATCACTAATCAAACCCTTAATTAACCTTAACTATATAAAGGGGATAATTAGGAAATGAATTACAATTATCCCAATTAAGCCAAAAATAAATCCCAAGAAAATTAGGAAGTCATCATCCCCAAAATATACTCAAGAAGTTTAGATTAATTGGAATTAATTAGAAGTAATTAATAAATTAATATTTCCAATAAAACCTAAAATCGGAGAATGATAATATTTAAAATCAATTAAAAATAATTTTAGAATATTCTAGATTGAATTATCTTTCAGTGGCAATTTACCTCATATTTTTTTTATTTTTCTTTAGAGAGATGAAATTTTGAAGTTTATGTAATTAATTAGAATTATTTAAAACTTAATTAATCCATTAATCCAACGGCGCGCCATGCAAGCGATTGACTCAGATGCGCTTTACACGCATTGTCCCATGAGCGGCCACTTAAACGTCACGCACTGCGGCGCTTTGTATCTTGTATCATCAATCGATCAAATGGCTAGGATTTAATCCACAATTTTAAAAGGATAAAATCAAATCTAAAATGTGTGTTTAATCTAGGCCGTCCATCCAAAATGCACGGATGGACGGCCAGAGATCTATCCCTGCCAACGCTTATGACCGTCCATGTTCTAGGCCTTGATCTGAGCTCGATTGAGCTCAAATTGGGATGAAACTTTGAACACACCATCTAACCCTAATGGAAAGCACATCTAACGATTGAAATCTCATGCCATTAACATTTATTTCATAAAGGACCAACACACATGGAGTTTAGTGATCGAAAAATGTCTAACCTGTCATGTGGTGATCCGATTCCGAGGAGCTTCATCCGTTGAGGCAGGCTGGTGAAAGTTTTAGCTCTTGAGGTTGAGTGGATAGCTCTATGGACCAACCCTCCTCCCAGTGAGCTGGATTTGATCTAGGTGAGTCTTCCTCCCTTTGGAACTTGGGAAAGGGCTTGGGAAAATGACTTGACTTGCAGTGGAGCAAAAGAATTTGAATTGGAGTGTGGAAGTTGGCAAATTCCTTGGAGCTCCTTTATTTTTGCTTAAAGGAAATGGCTAATTCAAAATCCCTAGAGAGCTTATGAACTCTTACAATGGCTACTCCACTCTCCCTTACTCAATCAATTAAGCTCGTTGGAATTGAAGTGAATTGGGGGAGTATATCTCCCCAAAATCGACGGCGGAAGCTTGCCATTTTGATCCAATTGACCTTAGGCAGTGGGTTGTTTGATCTGTTAGAGGCTTTCACATGGTCAATTTGGGCTAGAGAGTGGAATGGTAACTCCCAATGTGCTCAAATTAAATGGGAGCATGATTCCCATGTGGCCAATTTGAGCCATGTGCTCGATTTTGGCCTTGGGTCAAGTTGACCAAACCAATTGGGTTGGATGCACCACCCTCCATAGGGTTTACTTGATGTATTAGGAAAGTATCAAGTAGGTGTGAAGTGCAATTGACCAAATTCCCCATGGATTTGACCAAAATTTGTTCTATGGCCTAGGGGTATAATGGTCATTTGGCTGATTTTTGAATTTGAATATGTTGGGTATGTTGAGAAAATAGATTTGGCCAAGTTTCATTGTATTTGGAGTTCATTTGATATGGTTTGGCTCATGTTGACCCATTTAGGTCAAAATGGGTCAACTTGGGTCAAGTTGACCAATTGGGTCAAACCAAGAGTTAGGTCATGTTCATATGACCATTTGAAATATTTTGGTGGCTTTGGTTTTATTCAATTTGGTTTGAGTTTGAATTTGGTTCATATGACTTCATTTAGGTCAAATGGGTCAAGTTGACCAATTTACCCATTTGACCTATTTGAGCTAGGTCATGGGTAGGTTTAGGTTTGGTTAGTCATATGAAGTGGATTGATATCTTTGTTTCCAATCAATTTTGGTTAAGTTTGAATTTGGCTCAACATGACCCTTTAGGTCAAGTTGGGTTCAAGGTCAATTAGTTAGTTGGCTAATTGAGGCTTTGGTCAAGTTCAACAAGTGATTTAGAAATGAACTTGATCCATTGGTTTCAATCAATTTGGCTTAGATCAAGTTTTGACATATTTTTGACTTTTTTTTGGGTCAAAGTCAAGTCAACTTGGAAGTGGCCAATTCTCAAATGTTGACTTGGTCAAATTCAAACATTGATCATGAATGAACTTAGATCATTGGTTTCAATCAATTTGTCCTATAGTAGATTTTGGCTATGTTGGGTTTCATTTTTTGACTTGGTCAACCCTTAAGTTTGACTTGGTTTGACCCAATTTGAGTGATTGATCATCTCATGATGATCGTTGATCATGATGAGAGGCATAGGTGAGTTTGATTTAATCCAATTTGGTTAGGATTAGAATTTGGCTCATAAGAGTACTTTAGGTCACTTTAGGTCAAGTGAGCCTAAGTGGGTCAAATGGCTTGGTCAAAGCTTGATTTGAGTTTGATTGAACTTGTATATGGACTCGTGATTGAAATATAAATCCATTTGCGAGTGGTTTGAAGTCAAATAGGTTTTGAATCATTTGACAATTTCATATTCAAAGGAAGAACATGAATGGATTTGGGATTTGATTTTTGAATTGAGTTTTGTTTACGTGAATTTATATTTCATTTATATATGTGAATATAAATGAGAATATAAATGAGTTATGAGAAAATTTCAAAGATTTGAAGTGATTTGATCATGATCTAGGCTAAGTCCTTAAGAGAAAATTTAAAGGACTTAGAAAATTTTGGAGTTAGGAATTTGAATTTTTTATTTAGTTTGATTGATTTGAATTTATATTTCATTTATATGTGTGAATTTAAATGAGAATATAAATGAGTTATGAGAAAATTTTATGAATTTGAGGTGGTTTGATCATGATTTAAGCTAAGTCCTTAAGAGGAAATTTAAAGGACTTAGGAAATTTTGGAGTTTTGGATTTGAGTTTTGAGTTTAGTTTGATTGATTTAAATTTTTATTTCATTTATATATATGAATATAAATGAGAATATAAATTAGTTATGAGAAAATTTCATGAATTTGAATTGATTTAGATTTGATTTTGGGTAAGTTCATGAAGGGAAAATCAAGGACTTAAGCAAGATTTGGAATTTGGAATTTAAACTTGGAATTCAATCATAGATTTCAATCATGGGTTTCAATCATGGATTTCAATTATGGGTTTCAATCATGGATTTCAATCATATGGTATTGTTTTGAATTTAAAGAAAATTAAATAAGATTGATTTGGAGTTTGACTTGAAGGAAGGAAGGTGATGAGTGGTTCAAGCTAAGGGTAGACAAATTTTCCTAACACTCCTAAGGCATGACCTATTCTTATGGCTAACTCTTCTAAGTCTTTAGGGATAGGTTGAGTGTCCACCTAATCACTAGATATGTCTTAAAACTAAGGAACTCTTAAAGTCTAAGAGAAGTCCTATGTCTAAGATGGAGGGGTTGAGAGCTCATCCTAAAAAAAATGAGGTCAACAAGCCTGCACAGCTTTTTCAGACATTAAAATTTGCACTAATTTAATTTAATATCGTCTTCTATCTGCTTGTACAAAGAGTTGTAGATTCAGTGGCGTATGATTTGCCATTTTGATTCTATTTAATCATATAAAAAAAGTATGTTCATCATTTATACTTCATGCGTGATTGTTAGAATCTTACCCTTAAGTGATAATTGACTCATTCATATTAATGCACTTTTTAGCTCATCGCAAATCTAATTTAAATTATATGTATTGATTTTGATTTACTCAATATATTATGTAGTGCAACTTGAGTAACTATTGAAAGAATTTGTATATGCTCATTAACAAGCTAGTCAATTACATTGTAAATCCTTTTATGAATTTCATTTAAATTCCCTTAATTTTGGAGCTAAGCACTTAGATATGTCATAATTCTCATGTGCTTTAAATCTAACTTCAAATACAGGATCCAAGTGATCCTTTTAAAGGCCACATTCATAATTGCTCATGAGTTGCCTAATCGAACTTGTGTTTGTAAGAAAGTTACCAAATTACTTGCACACTTTGTTCTCAATTTGGAATTGGACATTTAGATTTACCATTAATCGTTTGTCATTTGGTATTAAATCAAAACCCTTTTAAGTCTTATGTATATTCAATCAAGACCCTTTAACTCTTCTTATCTAGATTCATCCTCCATTAATTTCAATTTACAATTGCTATAGTAATTGCTTATTCGTTTTGAGTTGGCATTATCTTCTATTATGTTGAAGTTATGAAAAATAAGGTTTGTACAAGTCTTACCATACAAATATTTTTTAAATACTTCAATTGAATGTAAGACTCATCCACTTCTATAAATTAGAAGTTATATCAAGTGAATGCAAGACTCGCCCACTTTTATAAATTAGAAGTTATATCAAGTGAATGCTAGACTCATCCACTTCTATAAATTAGAAGTTATGGTAGCTTATTCACATTCACCACTCGGAAGAAAGAGAGATAAAAGTATCCATGTCCTAAAGTTCAAGTGTACATTCAAATCTTTACAATTCATTTCTTTTTCCTTTTTCTTTTTGGTTTGATGTTCATTTTCATATCATATATTTTCTTATTTAACTTAAGTTTAGACAATTTTAGTTTGAATTTGTTTAAGTTCAATTTCTCAAAATTTTGGCATCATTTTATAGAGGTTGCATCTAATAGTGTTGGGAGGCATTCCTGTCACGCCCTGATGAGTGTGGTTGGTGTTTTACAACACATCGGCCGATTTTCATCTCATCATGCCCTGATGAGCGTGATGAGGCCTTCAAACTTGCATAAAGAAGCATATATACATATACACATTCCACACATTTATTCCTACACATCCAAACTCATTTTTTTTATTTACAACGAATAGCTCAGCGATCAACAAGCACATGTAAAGTGGAGGAATGAGAAAATGTTGGAAACCTAGATAAGAACCTGCCTGATAATGGTGTTCCTCTTCGGCTACGGCAAAAAGAAAGGTCGGAAGAGTAATTCAGTGGCTATGTGCTTGATTAGAGGAGGAATCGAGGAGGTATATCGAGAGGAACCCCTTTGATGGAGTTGCCTCTCAGCCTCACTCACAAAAGGGGAGGTCTAGGATGGATCGCAAAGGGGAATGAGAGAAGGAGGAAGGATTTTACTAAGAAGAATAAGGAAAGGGAGAAGGGATTTTCGTCCAAGAAGAATGAGGGAAAGGGAGAAGGATTTTCATTCAAGGGAAAGTGAGGGAAAGAGGACTTATCACTTGCTTCGGTTTGCTTCAATCAGAGATGAGGAAAAATGAGAGGAAGAGTCTCGGTTAGGGCTTTTGAATGAAAGGAGAAGGAAGAGGCGGAGTAGCTCGTTGTTGGAGAGAAAAGCAGGTTGGATGAAACATCTGTTGTCTTGAGGGAGATTGAACGTAGGGAGGAGGACTTAGTCTTGCGTGCGTCGAAAGCGGGAAAAGGAAGAGATGGGTTTGAGTTTAGATTTTAAATAGGTTTAGTTAAATTTTTTAAGCATAATTGATTTAAATAAATTTTAAAATAAATATAGTTAATATATATATATATATATATATATATATATATATATATATATATATATATATATATATATCAATCTTAGGTTATTCCGATGTTCCAGAAGCAATGGCGCAGTCCATTTCGCAATCGGAGGCCATTTGATTCACGTTGGCGTCGAATCGGGTAGATTTCAGCTTAAAAATGCGCGTTGCAGCTTCCAATCACTCAGACTTGTCTGAATTGAGTGTGAATAGTCTCATTTGATAGATTTCGATTTTGAAACTAACGGAGCAATCAATTTCACAAACAGAGGTCGTTTGGGCATTGTCGCAATTTCCTGACTCTGATATGTGCGTAGGCACATTGAGGGCTCAATCTCTTGCTCGGTTGACCATTAAATTGTGAAATATTTATATTTTGACCAATTTTGATGTTATGAACGTGATGGCGAAGTCCGTTCATCGATTGGAGATCATTTGGGCATCGTCGCAGTGGCAGCCTCCCGACTCTGATATGCACATCGGCACATTGACGGCTCGATCGATAGATCGGTTGAACGTTATATTGTGTAATATTTATATTTTGGCCAATTTTGATGTTCTGAACGCGATGGCGAAGTCCGTTTGTCAATCGGAGGTTATTTGGGCATCGTCGCAACCTCGACTCGATATGTGAGCTTCGATCGATCGCGATGGTTAGAGTGCAATATTTATATTCTGATCAATTTTGATATTTTGAATGTGATGGTGACATTCGTTCATCGATCGGAAGTCATTTGCGCTGATTTCGATGATGTTTGATGCATCTCAACTCCGATTTGCAAGTTGCTACAACACAGGTCCGTCGAATTTGGATTTTAAGTTCGACTAGACTGATGTATCACGTGTGAAGGTCAACAAATGCCTCCAAATAAATGTGATTCGCACATGGAGAGAGTCGCGTTTGTTGAAAACTGGTTGACCCTTTGGGCTAACCACAGAACTTGGATCACTTGACTTCAATGCTTACTACATTGATGGGATTTATCATTAGTTTGATGCCTTATTTTGGACATTCTAAGTGACGGGATTGACCGATTTATTAGAATTGACTTGTCGGATATATAAGAGTTCTAACATCATCTACTCTCTGCTTCAATGGTTTTGCTGAAAATCTCTTTCTTTTATGTCATTGTAGATTTGAGTTTCCTCCAATCCTAGTTTTAATTGCTGAAAAATTTCATTAAAAAATGTCTCTATTCTTCTATAATTTAATATTTCGATGGATTTTTGTCCACTAGTAAATTCTCTATCGAAAACACATTCTAACACATGAGAAAACTATTATTTTTTTTTTAGAGGTTTCATGGGATAGCTGCTGAAACTCCTCAACCAACAATCAGCCAAAAATGTTATTGATTGTTTAAAAAAAAAGTTCAATTTAAAGTTTTTTTGCAAAATCTTCACTAAAAAATTGGATTGTTCGGTAGAAAATTTATTAGATATTTACTCTTTTAAGATTGGAAAGCGGAGGTTGGTGCGACCAGCGCGGCTGTCGCGAATGCGTAGTACCGGCGAGATGACCGGCGACGATGGTGGTGACCAGCGAGGATTGCCGGTGATGGTCGGCGGTAGTGACCGGCGACGGTAGTCGGCGGCGGTGACCGGCTAAAATGGTTGGCGGCCGGGTGGTCAGCGGTAAGAGAAAACGGTAATTAGGCTCGCGGTAATCAGAGATGCCACGGCGTGGTGACCGAGAAAACCGCGGCGATAATTATGAGTAATGCAGCAGTAAAATGAGCGGTACCGGTTAATTTAATGCCCGGCCAGTTAGCCAGAGAATGATTATGGTAGCGACTTCAGTGGCATTAATCAGCGGATAGCCGGCATGTTATTGTACCGGAGAAAAAAATTGCCAGCGATAGTGGCTAGCCAGTGTAATCCCAAGAAGTAAAGTGGCTCCCGCATGAGCCGACATCAATGTTAGCGAGATGACCGGCGAAAGGTTGTTGTGGCCGGCAGGTGGTGCGGCCGCCGGCAGCAATGGTAGCGTGACGACGTCGTAGTCAGCGGATGACCCGGCGATGATGATTTTGACTATCAGGATGTTTATTAGAGTGTTACATGATGTTAAGAAAGAGGTTGAATTGAATCGCGAGATTTTGGCCCATCTAAGGTTGTTTATCGAGTGTTTGCTCGATGGCTAACTTGTGTGAGTAGGTACAAAGTTTTGACCTATCAAGGTTGTTTGTCGAGTGTGACTTCGGCGACGCTGTGGAAGAGATTGAATGAATCTGAGGATTTTGACCCATCGAGTTGTTTGGAGTGACTCAATGATGTTAACTGTGTGGAAGAGGTTGAATTGAATCACCGAGATTTTGGCCCATCCAAGGTTGTTTATCAGAGTGTTTGCTCGATGACGTTAACCTGTGTGGAAGAGGTTGAATTGAATCCGCTGAGGTTTTGGCCCATCCAAGGTTGTTTATCAGAGTGTTTGCTCGATGGCGCCTGTATGGAAGAGGTTGAATTGAATCCGGCGAGATTTTGACCCATCTCGAGGTTGTTTGTCGAGTGTTAAATGGCGTTAACACTATGGAAGAGGTCGAATTGAGGATTTTGACCTATCCAGGTTGTTTATCGTGTTACCATGGCTGTGAACAGGGGTGGGAAGTCCACCAAGGACCTTTTGACCTATCCTAGGTTGTTTTAGAGTCTTTGCTCGATGGCGTTAACAATGGAAGAGGTCGTAGGAAGTCCACCAAGGACCTTTTGACCTATCCTAGGTTGTTTGTCAGAGTCTTTGCTCGATGACGTTAACATGTGTGGAAGAGGTCGTAGGAAGTCCACCAAGGACCTTTTGACCCATCCTAGGTTGTTTGTCAGAGTCTTTACTCGATGACGTTAACCTGTGTGGAGTAGGTACAAAGTTTTGACCTATCCAAGGTTGTTTGTCAGGGTGTTACCCGATGACGTTAACTCAGAGCAGTGGTGAAGTCCACCAAGGACCTTTTGACCCATCCTAGGTTGTTTATCGAGTCTTTACCGATGGCGTTAACTGTATGGAAGAGGTTGAATTGAATCCACCGATTTTGACCCATCCGAGGTTGTTTGTCAGAGTGTTACCCGATGACGTTAATCTGTATGGAAGAGGTCGAATTGAATTCGCTGAGGATTTTGGACCCATCCGAGGTTGTTGTGGCTAACTTGGAGAGGGCATCCGCTTTCGTTCGCTCTTAGAATATGAGTTATCGATGGGTCTCGATTCGGCAAGAAGTGACTTTGCCAAAAAAGCTTGAGCAAGCGGATGGCTATCAGTCTCCTTCAACTGTGAGGCCACAAGTCGTGATGGGTAGATTTACGGACCTCCATCAATGGCGAGCCTTAGTCTCCACGAGGGCCTCGTTCGACATTATTGGTGGAACTTTAGTCGGCTTCTCTAAAGTTATTTTACTTGGGGAGATAAGCAAAATTCGCTCCCACAGTACGAAGCTCCATCAACATATAATGTCCATTGATTTATCATGGAGTGATGAATGATCACATTGGTGGTGATGGGATGGTACATTCTATGAAGTCTGAGCACTTGTGACTTTATATCGGGGAAAATGGATGTCAAACTCTCCAAGCTCGACCACCATTTCATCAACCTTCCGGATACATCGGGCTTTTTTTCGAATAGTTCTTAATGGAAGATGAGTGATGGTGTGGGCACGAAAGTATGGTAATTTTAGTAATGCACTAGCCAACATCTTATCTAGTGGATAGTCCTTGATCGAGAAAGGATTTTGACATAGTAAATGGGTCGTTTTGAATTCTCCTCGTATCGACGCAGACTTACGGCATGAAGAAAGAAACAAGATAGATGTACTTCTCTTGGATAGGCTTTGATAATAGAGGGAAGCTAAATAGACTGAAGTTGCTCAAAAGCGGTCGACATTCTATCCACTGGAATCCATTTCCTCGTGCACCCCCGATTTTGAAGAATGGTAGATACTTATCTCTGGCCAAGAAAGATAAAGGCGCAATCCTTCCAATCAAGCGTTGGACTTCCTTGATCATTCTTGGAGGTGACATGTCCTTGAGTGCTTTTATCTTCTCGGGGTTGGCCTCTATCCGAGTGACCATGAAGCTAGGAATTTCCAGGAAACTCTAAAATGCACTTGCTTGGGTTGAGCCGCATCTTGTAGTGTCGAAGAATGTCAAAGCAATTGCGGTCGAAATATGTTGTGATATTTCCAAGCTCTTCACCCATATCATCAATATACACCTCCATATTGTGCCTATAAGATCCTTGAAGATCTTATTCATAAGCGTTGATATGTTGCTCGGCATTTTTAGTCGAATGGCATGACGATGCGGTATAGTCTTGCTCATTTGGAAGGATGTTGCTTCCTCATCTGTTTTGTTCATCTGATTTGATTGTAGCGAATAGGCATCCATGAAGCTTCGACATCGATGTCACGATGTCGCATCAACTAGTTGGTCGATCTGAGGAAGGGGAAACTATCTTTTGGGCATGCGATTAAGGTCGGTAGTCGATGCACATTCTCCGAGCAGTTGGCCTTCTTGACTAACACTACGTTAGCCAATGGGGTAGTAGACTTCTCGAATGAACTTGACTTCCGAGTTTGGTGATTTCTTGACAACTGTCGTTGAAGCGAAGGTTCTTTTCTTACGTATCCGGCTTGTAGGTTGAGTCAACTTTGGGAGTGCGTAATGACTTAGGGTCAATGCGAATATCGGTCGCTCGGGCAAAGATATCTTGATTTTACGAGAAAATCTATGTATTGATTTACGATCGATAGGCAAGCGATCCCACCTTCACCTTTGCGATGGATCAACTTACGAGATAGGAAGACAAATTACATCTTCATGGAGAAGCCCTTTGAGGCATCCTCATCGTAGGTCGAAGTTCTCGATGTTGAGGTTGGCGTAAATGTTTGCTTGATATAGCGCTTGTGCTATCTGATTCCACACCGATGCCTGGTGTGGAATTTCATCTTGAGGTGAGCGGATGTGTTTGCGAATATAAAGAGTCTCCCAAATATTGCATTGCGGACTCGGACTTGACTACAATTGTAAATTGTATCAAGTGGGTTGCGTCGGAAAATTCTCCAAGAGTTCTGGGAAGGCGATTGTCCCTTCCACTATCTGGTCGATTATCAAATCCATACGGTGGACGGCAGCGGGTTGAAGCTTCTCTCTTTCTATACCCATGCTAAGGAAAAAAGTAAAACATCAAGAACTCCCATTGTCGATCAATATCCTTTTAATATTGAAGCATGGATCACCGACCCACCCGCGATAACAAGGGGATCTTGATGTGGGATCGAAGCCCTCTAGATCTAAATCATCAAAGGTGATAGAATGGTCAACCCGAGACTTCTTTGCTCTTGAAGGCGGCAATGAATATTTGGAATAACTCTGTTTCTATCTCTCCGAGCGGTTCCTTGTTGCCCCGGCATTTCTTTGGTTTGTTTTGTTTGATATACCCTGATGTATTAGTCTTTCAATCTCCTCCTTGATTGGTGGCACTCTTGATGGTGTGCCCCTTTGCGGTGAAAGTGGCGAAATTTCTCTTGATTTCCAATTCCAGGATTTAAAGGTGTGACATTTGGCTATCCTCTTCTGAATAGCGGTAGGATGTTAGCATGGCGTGTTGAGAGCCGTATATATTTCCTCTCGATTGAGTCATCGAGTGTGCGAGGAGGTTTTGGGGGAGGTTCTTTGCCTCTTCTTTTAGAGATGTTTGAACATCACCTTTGGGAACCTTCTTAAACTTCTTTGGCTTGGTGGTTCAAGCTGTTGTAGATGAGCAGCGATAGCTTTAAGAGATTTGTGCCTCTATTGTTCGGTGGACGGTCGACATAGGAATGGTGTCTCGCATTAATGATGAATAAATTATCTGGCGGGAGTCCTCAGAAGCGCCCCTCAAAGGATTACGGATCTACTCA